>CM076584.1:1352898213-1353236674 GCA_034641835.2 Pinus albicaulis | reverse complement strand
CTCAATATAAAGCCTCTCTGATGATCCATTCTTCAAAGGGCCTATTTTACCCCTCATATCCCTGCAAAATACCACAATTCTCCCTTTCTTCCCCTCAAGATTCCCCTTCCTTATGCCTAGATCCCCCGAAATCCCCTTGAAATCCTATACCTGCCCCTGTTTTGGCCTTTCTTTCCCTTCATTGCCCTATCGTTACCCTTGGCTGGCCCCAAATTGCATTAAAAATGAATAAAAATCCATACATTTCACATATTGGACCTAGTCCCTCTTACGATAGCCCCCGCTCCTTTGCCCCCCATATAACCCATCCTTGGAACCACCCGCCTGCTCCAAAGGCGCCTATACCCTAGTCTCGTTGGACGCAGTCTAAACCATTGACCTCCCCAAACGAACGGAAATCACCTCTCCTGCGGTAAGCACCATTGAAACCATCCATCGCCGATGATCGCAACTAAACTGTCCATTCCCCGATGAATCAACGGCCCGGAACCTCCCCAACCAGTGGACCCCGCACCGCATTATGTTTCGAAACCACCGATATTTTCCGCACCGCTCATCCGCAGAGGGAGGTATTCATCCAAAACCCAGCGATTCCATACGACTGTCGACACCTGTCCCTTGTACGATTCCAAAACCACTTTTTCCGCACGCGTTATCGTTCGACCATAAACACAGAGCGGAATTACTAACAATCATCAGATCTCTGGTCGCCTATCCAACGGTCGTCATTCATCGAACCTGCGCACTGCTTAATGCCCGATCATCGTACCCGTTGGCCTACCGTCTATCGTTCTCAACCGTCGACCTCCACTCCGATGGACGGCCCAGGTTTGTTCGTCTTCCATTGACTGTTCCTCGTCACCTCGCCTCGCCACGTCAGCTCCATGTGCACACTCCATACTTCTTCCCTCCCCATTATGTATAATTGGTTCTTTTCATGTCTTTTAACGATTATCATTCATTTTTCACCTATGGTCTCTCTGTGTTCCGTGCCCCCCCCCCCCCCCCCCACCAGAGCTTGTTTCGCCATTCTGTCACGATTTCTCCCCAGTTCTCCATCTGCATGGCTTTTTCTGCGTCCACAGTGCGTCCTCGCCTCCTCCATCATTCACATCTATGGATTTCCTCACAGGTTTGTTGTTTTGCAGGGTTTCTAGAGGTAGAAAACTGCCATGATTCTACATGGCAAGCTGTGCAGATAGAATTAAATCCAAGAGCTGGTACTGCCGTGAGGTAGTCAAAGAAAGCGGCTGGCAGGATTCTCATTAAGGAAAACGCAGATTTCAAGCACTGGAAACCTTTCAACACCATTAAAGCCCGAGCTACCCTGTCAGAAGCAAAATGGAGCGGCAGGGTGTTTCAGTATAGAGCAGAAGGAAGATTAAGGCAAACTAGTGGAGATCTCGAGCCTTTAATCGGAGGTTTAGAAAGCAAAGCAGCAGTTTGAGGATCCCGAGGATCGATCCCAAGATCTTGAGCACAGTAAAAGGTACCATCAGGGGTATTTGTCAACAGAATGTTTTTATTTACCAAGTACAGGGCTCCCATACAACTTTTATTATGCACAATGTCCCTTAAGAGATCTCCACCAGATAATAATCCAAAATCACTAGAGCATTTATATGGCAAGCTTCCCAGCAGTTTATTTTATCTTTTTGTTCAAATCACCTGGAGTACTACAGCCAAAATGTCAAGGTCATATCCAAAGCAGATCATTCTTTCACAAGGAAGGTGACAGAGATTAAATATACAGCGTGTCGAGCAGAATGGGTTTCGGCCCTGCATTCATTGTTGTGTTTAATGATACATTTAATTTTCACCCACTCCCGCAGTCGATCTTAGGTTCATCCTCTGCTATAAAGCACAGAAGGGAACATTGTAATGGTTGTTGATGAGATATCAGTGAAACACATGTATTTTCCTCTTGAGACAAGTTCTCCAGGTAATATTGTAAGATAGGCTGAGATTTGATGTATTCAGAATGAATGTTCAAGCTATGGGCTTTGATGTACCTGATTGGTGTTGTTTTTAATATGAGAAGCATATTTCGTTGGATCCTGATCTTAAGTAGCTGGTGATGTTTTTCCTTTCTCTGTATTTGTGATTGGCTTGCTTTCATTTCATTATGTTTCTTCAGGCTCGCATCAGAATTTTGGCATAAGATATACCCTTGATAGGTACCTTATGTTGCTGCTCTCCCAGCCCTTTATGTTTTCTGCTTATATGTGTATCTGAATATTGATTTCAATTGATTTAACCAATGTAGTGGATGTTATTGCCTACTCTCTGATGTATGAATTAATGAAGTCTATGTTTAGATCTTCTTGTTAGGATTCAGTTGGACGTGTTGAGAACACTAGGAGGTCTGGAACCCTATCTCTGCCTCACTAGGACCTTTCCATCCCAATTAACCCTTTGTTAGAACCCTTTGTCTTGCCTCTGATTTTTTCCAAGCATGTCTAGAGTTAAATGACCTCTGACCTGATCTATAGACAAATTTGGATGGTTCTCCTTCACTCATTTTTAGTCCTTAATGTCCCATTCCAAATATCTCCTTTAAGATCCAAATGCCCTAGATGACTAGCCCAACTGAAAGATTGCACATTGATTACAAATAAATCCTTTCTTTACTCCATAGCCCAATGGCCTTGATGTTCCCTGAGTTATCTATTTCAGCCTAAATTCACTCTATGCTCATCCTTGTCTTGTGATGAACCCTTCCTTCCTGATTCCCAGCAACCAAACTCTTAATCAAACAAGCAAACCCTGTGCATATAACTAGCCTAAAATCATAACTTAGAGCTTCAAAGACATACACTTTGACTCATATAGAGAGATCCCTCTCTAGACCTAGGAGGGCTAGATCCTAAGGTCTGAAAGTTGTTCTATGTTCTCTCATCTTTTGGTCTTGTCAACCTGGCCAAAACATGGGAACCCCAACATAATGGTGACTCCGCTGGGGAACAAATTTGAGTGCATTTCACCTTAAACAATCATAGAAACTCAGAAAATTAGAACTCTGGTTAGGTTGACAGTAGGTCACCCCTTTCTTGAATTGACCTCCATTATTGAATATCCACCATACTCTTAGATAGAGCCTGGAAAGGGCCAGGTAGCCTCCAGATCTCGTCCTCTTTTCAGAGGTGACATATCTGGTAAATGCCCTCCCAGTCAATATCTGGTTGGAGCTTGCTGTTTTAGAAGAGATTCCTGAAAGGTGATGGTGCCTGAGCACTGTGGTGGACAGTGTACCCCCTAGAAACATCCTAAACCCTCCACCTGGCGACTCCCTTGTTCCTAAACGAAAAGACTCCACTGGTGATCAGTAGGCCTGCTGATTATCTTGGTTTCACAATAGACTCCACTGGGAGACCAGCCTCTGAGACAACATTAACCACAAAAGAAGTAACAAGAAGCGTTAAGCTGCTTAGGTAGAAGTATAACATTCTGGATTTTAGAACTATTCACACAAGAGCTTATCCCAACCCTGACCCACCTGAAATAGTTGACAATCCAGAGAGTATCCTCAAGGGAGCTCCTACACCTAAAAGACCATCTATTTCCAGTTGCATTCATAGAGCTAATTCTGCACCAGAAGACCTAACAGCTCTATCACAATACCTCCATGACCTAGACATACCTAATAGATTACCTAGAGCTAGGTCATTAAATCACCTGGACCAGCAAGACCTTGAGCCTCACAGTACACCATCTCATAGTGGTCACAACACTAGGGACAGTGGAACCCCTCCATCTACACCACCCGATATCCACTTAATTCAAAACTTTGGGCTCTCGCACCCTAGATCTGCTCAGCAGACTTCTGTTGGTCCTAACATCCCTGTCATCCAAATACCAGCTCCTCAACCCAACCCTATACCTAATCATAATATTGTCATGGCAGCTTGGTATGCGCCTTTGTTGTTACCTCAACCCCTGTTACCCTTGCCCAATGATTATCAGTCAAAAATCCCACACTTCACCACTAAAGAGTCCATAACAGCTCAACAACATGTAGATAAGATGGAGGATTCTTTTTATTATATGGAAATTGATGATGAAACAATCAAAATGAGAATCTTTGCCCAAAGCTTAGGGGGGGAGGTGAAGAAATGGTTTAAGAGTTTACCTCCGGGAAGTATTCAAGATCTCCCGGCATTATACGAGACCTTCATAAACAAATGGGAGGTTAGGGCAAACCGTCGCCAGCTCCTAGCATAATACATGTCCCTTAAGAGGAACGTAGGAGAGAGCGTTCACGATTATACCACAAGATTCAACAGCATTTACAATGCCCTCCCTCCACACATGAAACCTCCTCAAGGTATGGCCCTGGCTAAGTATCCTGATGGATTCGATGCTGACATGGCCTATGAGCTTAGAGATAAAGAGTACACCACCCTAGAAGACATGCAGAAAGGAGCCATAACCATAGAAGCAAACTTAATGGAAAAAAGGGCAAGATTAAAAGATGAAAAAAGGGTGACATATAGGGATGACAACGTAGCTTCCACATCTGATCCCAAATACGACAGACTATCTAAGAATGTGGAAGAACTGCAAAAAATGATAAAGAGGATGGTTGTCCAAAACAAAAACCAAAACCAGAACCAAAACTTTAGAAGGAACAACAATTCTCCCAACAGACAAAAGGAATCAGAACAGCAAGTCATTCCCCCATTTCAAAACATTTTAGATGAAGATGATGGGAATTATAGAAGAGTCTGGAGGGGATAAAAATTAACATGTTTGAAACAAAAGTCTCGGTCCTTAACTGTGATTCAGGGGAAGACCAACCCTCACCCTCTTATTGGGATGAGGAATGGTTGGAAACTGAGGATTACAGATTAGGATTTGAAAATGCCATGATGCAGGTCAGGGAACAATATGAACTTAGGAGAAAGAAAAGCCAAGATAATTCCAAAGCCAAAAATCCTGAGGTAACCATCAAGAAAAGACCTGATAAATCCTCTAAAGCATCTGCTGCAGATAACAAAACAACAGCTGAAAGTTCTGGTAAACACAAAGAAAAAGACAACCAAGACACCAAAAAACCAAGCCTACCAGCTAGCAACACTAGCACTGCAGCCAGTGCTCCTGATAAAACAATTCCTAACCCTGTACATAGTGAGAAATCACAAACCGATTTAGCTACTAAAGCAGTAGCAAATAAAACAGAATTGAGTATTACAAAGGTCCAGTCCACTTTCAATTTAGAGAGTGAACTTGCAAAAATCAAAATCTCTGTACCATTATCTGAGCTGGCCGCTCAAGATGTGTATAAAGGCCAAATTTTGAAAGCATTAAACCTAGGGGAAAACAACGATACTGTAAATATGACTGATGATCAACCAGCCCTACTCTTTGGTCCAAAAATTGAAGGAAAATTTCAGGAAGGGGTAGTTCCACCTTTCTATATCAGTCTCAACATTCATGACAAGATACTTCACAATGCCATGCATGATTCTGGAGCATCACACAATTTAATGCCTAAGGTAGTGATGGAAAGGCTTGGCCTAGAGATAACACAACCCTACAAAGATCTATATTCATTTGACTCTAGCAGAGTAAAATGCCTAGGCCTGATCAAATATTTATGTGTGAGTTTGACCCAGATTCCTGCCAAATGTATGGTCATGGATGTGGTGGTGGTAGATGTGCCACCCAAGTATGGCATGCTGCTATCTAGATCATGGGGAGCCAAACTGCAAGGAACAATGTAGATGGATGGCTCATATGCCACTATCCCTATATTCGGCCAACTTAGGAGACTGTATAGAGAGTCTCAGATCAAATTCTTAGTCAGTAGCCCCGAGAAGCCTGAAAATTCACCATTATACTCCGTACACATAGACCTGGATTCTTTCATCCTTTATAATGACCAATCCTTAGGAGAGCCAGAATCTGAAAGTAAAAATTCGAGAAAAAACATGGAGCCCATGGACTTTAGCATAATGGCTACCCTGGAAGAATACAATGAAGAAAACTGTGGGTAGGATAATGAAAACAAAACTCAGAATGAACCAGAAACGCTATGCAGTTAGCCTATTAGTCACACCTCTCAAACTAACACACCACATGAGGAACTAGACAACCCACAATCTAGTACAGGCTCCCCAACACAACATAATGGCGAACCCCTGTGGGAAATGAATTTTGATGGGTCTTGTACTAAGAAAAATGCTGGAGCAGGAGTGTGGCTACGTAACACAGAAAATGACCACACAGAGAGCCATGCTGTGAATCTGCATTTCAAATGCACGAATAATATTGCAGAGTATGAGGCTCTCATCCTGGTTCTGAATTTATTGAAGAAATTAGGAGCCCGTACGATAGCTGTGAAGGGAGACTCTGAGTTAGTCATCAAACAGGTGAATGGTGAGTATTCAGCAAAACACCCCAGGCTTAGGGCATATAGGAATGACACTCTGGATTTGCTGAAAACGTTTGTTGAATATGAATTAGCGTTCATTCCTAGGGGGGAAAATGCAATTGCAAATGGATTAGCTTGTCTAGCTAGCTCATATCCTAAGACCCCAGTTGACCAACAGGTTATCATTCACACCAAATTCAGGCCTGCAGTGCCAGAGAATGAAAAATATTGGCAGGTCTTTGAAGGAGACAAACAGATCGAAGATTTCCTGTTGGGCAGGAATGAGTTTGAATTTTCTGATTTAGACTCGATTTCTGATGACAACCACCCAAGCGAGGATCCCCCAGATGAACAAGAAACACCCTGTAACATAGAAATAAATTCTTTTTCTGAGCAAACTGGAAATCCAACTGAAAATCATGAAAACACAGATACCAAAGAGGTAGAGGTGCTGCAGGCCAAAGATAAGAACATACCCAGAGGCCTAGCACCCCTAGAGGACCTTTTTGACTTTGATGACGTAGCAAAGAAGCCCACTATTGAACATGCAGACTCAGATGTAGAATAATGCAACATAGGCACTGAAGACAGACCCAAAATGATAAAACTGGCTAAGTCTATATCTGCAGACATGAAGAAAAGATACATTGACTTGTTTAAGGAATTCATTGATGTGTTTGCATGGAGCTATGAAGAATTAAAGGCCTATGACACCAACATCATACAACACAAAATACCCTTGAAAGAAAATCAGAAGCCTTTCAGACAAAAACTTCATAGAATCAATCCAAAACAATTGCCTGCAGTAGAGAAAGAGATCAGGAAGATGTATGATGCAGGCATAATAGTTCCTGTGAGGTTTTCTGACTGGGTGTCAATCTTGGTGGCTGTGAGAAAGAAAACAGGAGAGATCATACTATGCATAGACTTCAGAAACCTGAACAGAGCCTCCTTGAAAGACAACTACCCTTTTCCTAGAATGGAGCATATCCTACAGAAGGTAGTAGGCTCTAAAAGAATCTCCCTGCTTGATGGTTTTTCAGGATATAATCAAGTTCTGGTACTCCCAGAAGATCAACTCAAAACAACATTTACCACTCCATGGGGCACCTTCATGTATGTGAAAATGCCTTCTAGATTGATTAATGCCGACGCCACCTTCCAGAGAGCGATGGACATAGCTTTCTCAGAGGAGATAAGACACTTCATAGTTATCTACTTGGATGACTTAACTGTATTTTCTAAAACTGAAGAACACTTGAAACATATGAGGAAAGTCTTTGAAAAATGTAGAAGGTATGGTCTGTCCCTGAACCCTAAGAAAACTATTTTTGGGCTGCAAGAAGGTAAACTCCTTGGTCACATCATATCTGAGAAAGGGATCAGGATAGACCCACAGAGAGTTGAGGGAATACTCCAAATCACACACCCAAGAAACATTAGGGAGTTATAGTCCTTCATTGGGAAGATCAACTTCCTTAGGAGGTTCATTCCAAACCTTGCTGAGCACCTTAGGAAAATGACTGAAATGCTAAAGAAAGGTGCAGGTATTAAGTGTACTGTTGAAACCAAGAAATATTTTGAGTCAGTAAAAATTGCACTCACTCAGGCCCCTGTCCTTATCAGCCCTGACTTCTCAAAATATTTTCTGATCTTTTCATTTTCTTCCCAACACACAATAGCCGCAGTTTTGCTGCAAAAAAATTCAGAAGGTAATGAACAGCCTGTAGCTTTCTTCAGTAAAGCCTTGAGAGATGCACCGTTAAAGTACAACATCATGGAAAAGCAGGCCTATGCCCTGATTAAGGCCTTAAAAGACTTTAGGGTGTACATTCTACATTCTCACACCATTGCTTTCGTGCCAAATATAGTGGTCAAGGATATCCTGTCCCAAGACCCAGATGGGAAAAGGGGCAAATGGATTGCTACAATTTTAGAATATGACATTGAAATAAAACCCACCAAACTGATGAAAGGTCAAGGCCTGGCCCAATTAATGGCTGAATCTAATCTACAGGCCCTTGATATTAACATGATGAATGCCTTGGATGAGCAGGAAAGCTTGCCTGATCTCACTGTAGAGGAAAAATTCCAAAATTCTCCATGGTATTCTAATATCCTATATGTCCTCACCAATCTAAATGCCCCTCCAGAACTGTCCAAAACCAAGGCCAGATTTATAAAACTCAAAGCTAGAAATTACTGCATCATGAATGAGAACCTATACTAGAAAAATCCTAATGGCCTATTGCTGAAGTGTTTGTCTGAGACTGAAGCTGAAAGAATCAAACAAGAATTCCATGTCGGGGAGTGTGGAGGCCACCTGAGTTGGAAAACCACTGCAAATAAGATACTTAGGGCTGGTTACTATTGGCCTACACTCTTTAGTGATGTCCATAAGATGATTCTTACCTGCCACAAATGCCAAATCTTTGAGGGTAAAAGAAAGCTCCTTCCCCTCCCTCTGCAACCTATCACCATAGAAGGCCCCTTCGTACAATGGGGCCTAGAATTTATAGGAGAAATTCATCCTGCTTCCTCTGGAAAACATAAATGGATCCTAACTGCTACAGATTACTTCACTAAATGGATAGAAGCTATACCCACTAGGAATGCCACTAATTCTGTCATCATTAGGTTCCTAGAGGACTTCATCTTATCTCGTTTTGGCTGTCCGAGGAAAATAATCACTGACAATGCTGCTGCTTTCGGATCCAAAAGAATGGTTGATTTCTGTCACAGGTACGAAATAGCACTTGGAAATTCAACTGCCTACTACCCCCATGGTAATGGCCTAGCTGAATCATCAAATAAAAGCCTGGTTACAATCATTAAGAAGCTGCTGGAAGAGAACAAAAAGTCATGGCACAAAAAGCTGGTGCATGCCTTGTGTGCAGACAGACTCACTACAAAGAAGTCTATTGGCATGTCACCCTTCCAGCTGGTTTATGGGATTGAAGCAGTTTTCCCTACTAGTCTTGGAGTTCCAGTAATCAAGCTTGTTCAGGAGATTCAATCAGACGAAGACAACATGATAAGGAGGATAAATGAAACAATACATCTCCAGCAGACAAGGGATCAGGTCTACAACAGAGCTGTCAGAGTTTAGGAAAGCATAAAAAGGCAATTTGACAAAAGAGCCAAAGCTTCAGATTTCAAGGTTGGGGATAAAGTTCTGAAATGGGATTCAAGAAGAGAGGACAAAGGTAAACATGGAAAGTTCGACAGCTTGTGGCAAGGTCCATATATCATCCAAGCCACTGTGGGTCCTAATGTGTTTTTCTTACAAGAACTAGATGGTGTAGAGCTGTTTGGGGGTCCTGTCAATGGCAGGATGCTCAAACACTACTTCTATTGATTTTCATTTCCAGTTTCATTTCCATTGTACATACCATTGCAGCCTTTATTTTCAACAAAAGAGAAAATGTTCCAAAAAACAGAGTGAAAGGATAGGTCTAGAGTTGCTCAAAACATGGACCTCTGAAAGATGCAAAAAGAGTAGCTCAAACATGATAAAAATCTCAGCTAAAGGAAGCAGAGTACCTGGTCCTAATATGCTCAAAATCTGGATCAGCAGTGAAAAGAAGAATCAGCTCTAATATGCCCAAAGTCAGAGCTGAAATCAAAGAAAAAAGGTGACTCCAATACGCTCAAAATCTGAGTCACAAACACAGAAGGATATATCAGAACTGCGGATTTCATGCCTTCACAGTTTTTCTTTCAAGATTCCACTCCAGCAAGTCAGACAGTCTAATCCTGGCTTGGTTGTTTTTTAATTTCCTGTTTTAGAATGTAGGAGAAGAAATCTGTTGGACAGTCTAATCCCAGCAGGTGTTAGATTAGGTAGAGAAGCATATGGGGTCAATTGTTTAATCCAGCCTCATGGAGCAATAAGGGTAGATTTAGAATAGGTTTGTTTTTGTTTTGAAAAATAAAATGTAAAGGGTCTGCTAGCTCAAATGCACCCAAAGGGAGATGTTAGAACTGTAGGCTGGGTAGGTAGATTGGTCGGGAAATGTTTCTGCTGATGTTTCTATCATGTTGTGGCAGCTAAATTGAAGAAATAAAGGGAGGTGCCAAGCAGCAGGCATCTGGCCTACTACAAAGATCGTTTCTGGTTTCTTGACTCCTTCAAGAAGAAGCCATCCCAATGTGGAGCCACTGTTAGCCCCCCTGTGAAATTCTTAACAAGCAAGTTGGGGGCTAGATTGTTCTGGAGCCTCCAAGGAATGCCTTTCCCCTGAAAACTCACCCTCCTTGGAGTCTCTTTGTGCTATGCCTCAATATAAAGCCTCTCTGATGATCCATTCTTCAAAGGGCCTATTTTACCCCTCATATCCCTGCAAAATACCACAATTGTCCCTTTCTTCCCCTCAAGATTCCCCTTCCTTGTGCCTAGATCCCCCGAAATCCCCTTGAAATCCTATCCCTGCCCCTCTTTTGGCCTTTCCTTCCCTTCATTTCCCTATCGTTACCCCTGGCTGGCCCCAAATTGCATTAAAAATGAATAAAAATCCATACATTTCACATATTGGGCCTAGCCCCTCTTCCGATAGCCCCCGCTCCTTTGCCCCCCATATAACCCATCCTTGGAACCACCCACCTGATCCAAAGGCACCTACACCCTAGTCTCGTTGGGCGCAGTCTAAACCGTTGATCTCCCCAAAACAAACGGTGATCGCCTCTCTTGCGGTAAGCACCATTGAAACCATCCATCGCCGATGATCGCATTTAAACCGTCCATTCCCCAATGAATCAACGGCCTGGAACCTACCCAACTAGTGGACCCCGCACCGCATTATGTTTCGAAACCACCGGTATTTTCTGCACTGCTCATCCGCAAAGGGCGATATTCATCCAAAACCCAGCAATTCCATACGACTGTCGACACCTGTCCCTCGTACGATTCCAAAACCACTTTTTCCCTGCGCGTTATCGTTCGACCATAAACACCGAGCGGAATTACTAACAATCGTCAGATCTCCGGTCGCCTATCCAACGGTCGTCATTCATCAAACCTGTGCACTACTTAATGCCCGATCATCGTACCCGTTGGCCCACCGTCTGTCGTTCTCAATCGTCAACCTCCACTCCGATGGACAGCCCAGGTTTGTTCGTCTTCCGTTGACCGTTCCTCGTCACCCTGCCTCACCACATCAGCTCCACGTGCACACTCCGTACTCCTTCCCTGCCCATTACGTATAATTGGTTCTTTTCGTGTCTTTTAACAATTATCATTTGTTTTTCACGTATGGTCGCTGCGTATTCACGCCTCCCCCCCCCCCCCCCCCCCACCAGAGCTTGTTTCGCCATTCCGTCATGATTTCTCCCCAGTTCTCCATCTGCATGGCTTTTTCCGCATCCACAGTGCGTCCTCGCCTCCTCCATCATTCACATCTATGGTTTTCCTCACAGGTTTGTTGTTTTCCAGGGTTTCTGGAGGTAGAAAACCGCCATAATTCTACATGGAAAGCTGTGCAGACAGAATTAAATCCAAGAGCTGGTAATGCCGTGACATAGTCAAAGAAAGTGGCTGGCAGGATTCTCATTAAGGAAAAGGTAGATTTCAAGCACTGGAAACCTTTCAACGCCATTAAAGCCTGAGCTACCCTGTCAGAAGCAAAATGGAGTGGCAGGGTGTTTCAGTACAGAGCAGAAGGAAGACTAAGGCAAACTAGTGGAGATCTCGAGCCTTTAATCGAAGGTTTAGAAAGCAAAGCAGCAGTTTGAGGACCCCGAGGATCGATCCCAAGATCTTGAGCACAGTAAAAGGTACCATCAGGGGTATTTGTCAACAGAATGTTTTTCTTTACCAAGTACAGGGCTCCCATACAGCTTTTACTATGCACAATGTCCCTTAAGAGATCTCCACCAGATAATAGTCCAAAATCACCAGAGCATTTATATGGCAAGCTTCCCAGTAGTTTATTTTATCTTTTTGTTCAAATCACCTGGAGTACTACAACCAAAATGTCAAGGTCATATCCAAAGCAGATCATTCTTTCACAAGGAAGGTGACAGAGATTAAATATACAGTGTGTCGAGCAGAATGGGTTTCGGCCCTGCATTCATTGTTGTGTTTAATGATACATTTAATTTTCACCCACTCCCGCAGTCGATCTTAGGTTCATCCTCTGCTATAAAGCACAGAAGGGAACATTGTAATGGTTGTTGATGAGATATTAGTGAAACGCATGTATTTTCCTCTTGAGACAAGTTCTCCGGGTAATATTGTAAGATAGGCTGAGATTTGATGTATTCAGACTGAATGTTCAAACTATGGGCTATGATGTACCTGATTGGTGTTGTTTTTAATATGAGAAGCATATTTCGTTGGATCATTATCTTAAGCAGCTGGTGATGTTTTTCTTGTCTCTGTATTTGTGATTGACTTGCTTTCATTTCATTATGTTTCTTCAGGCTCGCATCAGAAGTTTGGCATAAGATTTACCCTTGATAGGTACCTTATGTTGCTGCTCTCCCAACCCTTTATGTTTTCTGCTTGTATGTGTATCTGAATATTGATTTCAATTGATTTAACCAGTGTAGTGGATGTTATTTCCTACTCTCTGATGTATGAATTAATGAAGTCTATGTTTAGATGTTCTTGTTAGGATTCAGTTGGATGTGTTGAGAACACTAGGAGGTCTGGAACCCTATCTCTACCCCACTAGGACCTTTCCATCCCAATTAACCCTTTCTTAGAACCCTTTGTCTTGCCTCTGACTTTGTCGAAGTAGGTCTGGAGTTAAATGACCTCTGACCTGATCTATAGACAAAGTTGGATGGTTCTCCTTCACTCATTTTCAGTCTTTAATGTCCCATTCCAAATATCTCCTTTAAAATCCAAATGCTCTAGATGACTAGCCCAACTGAAAGCTTGCACATTGATTACAAATAAATCCTTTCTTGACTCCATAGCCCAATGGCCTCAATGTTCCTTGAGTTATCTGTTTCAGCCTAAATTCACTCTAAGCTCATCCTTGTCTTGTGATGAATCCTTCCTTCCTGATTCCCAGCAACCAAACTCTTAATCAAACAAACAAACCCTGTGCATATAACTAGCCTAAAATCATAACTTAGAGCTTCAAAGACATACACTTTGACTCATATAGAGAGATCCCTCTCTGGACCTAGGAGGGCTAGATCCTAAGGTCTGAAAGTGGTTCTATGTTGTCTCATCTTTTGGTCTTGTCAACCTGGCCAAAACATGGGAACCCCAACAGACTGCTCTAACAATGAAGCAGAGTATGAAGCTTTTATTGGAGGTTTGAAAATTTTGAAGAAGTTAAAGGCAGAGAGGATTTCTGTCTATGGAGATTCGGAGTTGATAATCAAATAGGTAAAGGGAGAGTATCGAGAAAAGCATTCGCGATTAAGGGCCTACAGAAATTCAGTCCTAGACATCTTGAGGATGTTTTATGAATACACTTTGACAGTAGTACCATGAATGCATAATCTTATTGCAGATTCTCTTGCCACTACTGCAGCTAATTTGAAGATTCCAATGAATTCCAACAACAAATTTGAAATTTATGTCAAACATCAGCCTGTTGTTCCTGATAATTTATGGTATTGGCAAGTGTTCGGGATGACAATGAAATCAATGATTTTTTTGCAGAGTGAAGGAAAATTCAAGGATACTTCCATAGAGGGTGATTATGATGTCGATGATCAAGAAATCGAAGCAAATCAGATGGATGTGTTGTAGATGAAAGATAATGTAATTCCTAGAGGTCTCATACCTTTAGAGGAGCTTTTTTATCAAGATGATGTTGCTAAGTAACCGAGCTTGGTGCCTACTGATAAAGGAGTTGAAGATGTTAATCTTGGAACAGCTGACAAGCCTAAGCATGTGAAGTTATCAAAAGCATTGTCCCCTGAGGTTAAGGAATAGTATGTCAAATTAATTTCTAAATTTTCTGATGTGTTTGCGTGGGATTATTCAGATTTGAAGGTGTATGACAAAAATATAATTCAGCATACTATTCCCATCAAGCCAGATCAAAAGCCATTTAGACAGAAGCTGAGAAGGATCAACCCAAAACTACTTCCATCCATTGAAAAAGAGGTAAACAGATTGTATAAAGCTGGTATCATTGTCCCAATTAGATTTTCTGATTTCATTTCAAATTTGGTCCCGATACGCAAAAAGACAGGGGAAATAAGGTTGTGTATAGATTTCTGGAATTTGAATAAAGAATCCTTAAAATATAACTATCCACTTCCGAAGATGGATCATATTTTGCAAAGAGTAGTTGGAGCATCAAGGATGTCACTACTCGATGGTTACTCAGGCTATAATTAGATCTTGTTGCATGAAAAAGACAAAGACAAAACTGCTTTCACAACACCTTGGGGAACTTTCTAGTATGCCAAAATGCCATTTGGATTGAAGAACGCTGGAGCCACTTTCCAAAGAGCAATGGATATCGCTTTCGCTAAGGAAAAGGATGTTTTTATAGTTGTTTATTTGGATGATCTTGTTAGTGTCCCGTGATTTGGCTGATTGGCAAGCCAAGTGATAGGGTAACATCAAACCAACTTTGGAGTCCAAGGACCTAGCCTTCCTGGACTCAGAGAGGGTTCTCTCTAGTTGTGTAAGGGATATCTATGTGTTGTGCTTCTTGTGTTTATGATTTTAGGCTAGTTATGAAGTAGGTTTTCGGTTTTTTTTTTAGGTTTGTGAGGGATGAACTGATCAAAGACTAAGATAGGTAAAAATATGTCAGATCAATTGGGCTATGGGGTCGAAAATGTCAAGAAAGGTTTCAGATGGTGATACAAGGTTGCTAAAGGGCTGATTTGATCGAGGTAAAATGGATCTTTGGGCAAAATGGAGTGGGATGGACACTAAATTTGTGAAGAAAAAAGGATTTCAAACATAAATATTTCAATAGCTGACATAAGCATGGTAGGGCTCACTATTAATCATGAGAAATGTAACTATAAACTGATTAATGCATAGAAATAAACATTCAAGCAATACATAGAGATATATGACTCTCTAACTTTAGGAAATTGCTATCAGACTTTGGGGAAATACAATTAAGACAAACAAACAAGTCAAAACACTATGAGGAAATGCCTAAGAATAATATTTCAAGCTATTGGGCACTTTGAAGCAAGATTGCATAGTTTTAGGCAAAGGGAAAGATCATTACAAGACCTCCTTGGTTCAACAAATGAAAATAAAACAATAAAAGAAAGGTTTCAGAGGTGGATCTATGACTAGCCATGAGTAAGCAGGGCATACCGTGAATCATACTTAGCATGCATAAAAACATAAATGAAACAAGCAAATAATTTCTTCAGTTATCAAAGAGAAATCAAGGATTCTTTGATATGACTAAGAAGGAAGAAAACATAGAAGCTATAAAGAAACAGGAAATTTGAGATGCCTCCAAGGACATGTCTCAGATGTATTCTCTATTTTCTTAAAGAAAGCAAGAACATGCAATATGAATGAAAACTAAGAAGCATAACAGAGAGGGACACTATACCATTTTACCAAGTCAAGGAATCCAACAACAGTCCTCGTTCATCATCCAAAAACATTCAAGAAACTATCCAATGCATGAGACAAGTGCTTCTTCCAACCTTGTATAACCATATATTGCTCTATATCATCAAGTTCAGCCTTGTTTACAATGAAGTCTCTTGGAATATATAGGCCAAGATGAGGGAAAACCTCCTAGTTCAACTTGCAATCTCATTGGCCCATCAAAAATATCTGATTTTGTCCTTGAGGCTTTGGAAAGCCCAAGGCACAAAATATCTAATAAAATATCTCAAAAAAGCTATAAAAGGAAAATAAATTGACTTTTCCTAACTAACCATGCCCAAAAATAGCTAAACGCACATGAGGAAACGTCACTTTAGAAAAGTACTTTTTTCACAAAGATACTTAAGAAATATATCAGCAGAAAGTCCTCTGTCTTGCGGGCAACTTTTGGATGCCTTTCCGATTTTGAAACGGGGCCCGTGATGGCCCGTTGGAAAGATATGAATGTATATTTTCTGAAAATTCTTATTTTTCTCCAAAATTATCACTATAAGTCTATAAAAATCTAACATGTGTGTAAAAACCCAAAAAATAGAATTTGCTAATAAACGGGGCAGAGTGTGGAAAAAGTGAGTGTTTTTCGCCATTCTGGAGGAGAAAATCATCTTCAATTGATCTGAAAATCACTGAGTAGATGCCCCTGAAATTATGGCATCCAATGATACCATTTTCATCCTTTTAGGATGTCCCAAACAGAAATGGCGATGCCCATGATTTTTAGCCAAAAGCCTAAAAATGACAAAAAACCAAAACTTGTTGAATTTCGCCCAATTTTGGCGAGCATGACCCTCAAGGGTTTTCAGAAACATGCTGAGAATATGAGGCCAAAATTTGGAGCTTTGAGGTGTCTTTCTTCATTTTTGGTGCTGGGCGCCTCCTTTGAGCTTCCTTGAGTTTTTCCTGTGTGGCCTTCAATTACCGTCGGGCGAACTGATTGAGCTTCTTATAGTGCCCGATGATCCTCCTTTGAAGGTCCAAATCTCTATTTTCCTTTTCCAACTTCTTCTCCAAGTGATCATTCAACCCTCTCAAGCCATGCTTCTCAATTTTTCTCTATCTCTTAGGTGAATAAAGTAGTGAGAGGAAAAGATTGGAAAAGGGTAGCTTCTTCCTCCTTTTGTTTCTCAAGGGCTCTTCCGAGTCCCATGGTCCTTGGCCTCTTTCTCCTTTGTTGATATTCATCTTCGCTATCATTGAACTCGCCCATGAGTTATTCCAATTTAACTTGTGCCTGGGAGGCCTATTTTTTATATTTGATGGCCCGTGTCTCATATAGCACCATGTGGACACTCATCTGTTTATTTTGTGTTTGCAAAAAGTGATTGAAGTTTCTAGACATTTCTAGATCTGCCCTCAAAGCATCAATTTGTTTTTCTCTATTGATCAAGAGAGACTCTAGGATTTGGGCCTCATTGTTGTTATCATCACTTTGGATTTTAATTATGTCAAAGTCTCTCTCCTTCTCATGGCTGCTTTATTCTTTCTCCTTTCCCTTGCTTTGGGTGGCCTTCTTGGTCTTCCTCCTCTTGGGTATTTCGACAAAGGGTTGCTTGGGAAATTTCCCCTTGCTTCAGAGGGCCCTAGTAACATTTGGAGTTATATTTTGAGGCACCCTTTTCCTTGATGTTTGGGGCTTGGCCACTTTTGGAGAAGAAAGCATGGCCCCTTGCCTAGGAGAGGCAGCTAGCACATGCTCTATTTGTTCTTTGCCCTTGCTACTTCCCTCATCCTCCTTGCCACTATTTTGAGTTCCTTCATGAATGCTTTGACTGTCCTCTTGCATGTATTTTTGAGGGCTACCCTCTTTACTCTTGTCCTTGCTTTTTTTAGGACTTTGAGGCTCTGTCTCTTCAATGTTTTTGGCTTCATCTTCATATTTTTTGCTGCTGTGAGGGCTACCAATATCCTCATCAAACTGCTTAATTTCCTCATCATTTCCCTCCTAATTGTTTTGAGTTTCTTCATGGCGCTTTTCTTCATCACTGTGCTGCATATCATCACTGTGTTTTTCTTCACTTTTTAGCCTTTCCTCACTATTCTCTTCTTCACCTTGCTGCCCTTCTTCACTATGTTGTTGCTCTTCATCATGTTTCTCTTCTTCTTCATCATGCTCTTATTCTTCATCATGTTGTTTTTCCTCTTCATCATGCTGCTTTTCTTCACTGATTATGGGGAATTTTAGCTTCTTGGGAATGGGCTTACTTGAAGAAGGCAAAAGATGCTGAGTGGAAGGTGAAGGATATGCATGGGATGAAGGTACAGTGGCGAAATATAGATGTGTAATGAAAGTTTCAAAGAGATTCCCTTCTTCTCAAGTTGATGAAGAATGACAATCTTGATGAGGGAATGATGGAAAATGCAAGCTGACTGCTGAGAGGGAGGTCTCTTTTGAATAGTGGAGGCCATCTTTTCAATACTTATATCAGGAAATAAGGGGAGATTTAAAAATTTGGCTCTTGTGAAATGCATGAGCAACTGGACATGGTAAGCATAGACCCGGGAGAACCTTCCCTCGCATGTGAAGTATTTCATGATTATCTTCATGAGGGGAGCATAACTAGTCAACAAATATGAGAAAGGAAATATGGATGGGCATGTATATATATGCTCCGATTTCAAAAAGGGTTTGTATCTTTCTGAATCTAGGTGGCTCTGTTTAAACCATTTCTTTCCGACATAAGGGTTTTTGGTGGCTTTGGAGATGGATCTAGGAGAAAACTTGAAATCCAAGCCTACCAGCTGAAAGTGTTTCCCTTGAAATCTGAAAGCACAAAGATGTGTCAAGGGGATATAGCTTTCCACCTCCTACACCCTTTGACAAAACTCTATACATCCAACTTCATGAAAGTTAAAAAGGACTGATGGATGAGCATTTACCTCTTCAGTTGAAACAGGTTCAAACCTCCTATGAGGGCCACTTCTACTGTCTTGCCTGGGAGGCATTTTGTTTTGGATACTTTTTGCTGATTGACAAAAGCAAGCTGTCTCAAATGGTCCTTGAAATGGTTTCTCAAAAACACACCCTATCCTCCTTATAAATCATTGTGCCTCTTGGATGCCAATCAACAAGTGCTTGTCAAATGAAAAACAAAAATTCAATTTATCACTGTGCTTGGGAAAGGTCTTGAAAATACGTGTTGGTGGTCCCTTGTTTGAACAAGGATCTCATTTCTTTTTATAAGAACACCTTTGTCTTCAAACAATGCTCTTTTTTCTATTCACCGTTCTTTACAAAGTAAAACAAGACACCCTCAGCTGACTTGAAAAACCTTTCAACACAGACTTTTCTTTTTGAACTATGGAGGCTGCACAAAGTTCATTATTTCACAATACAGAGAGGACACTTTATAATGACAAAGCTTTCACCTTATAAACACTGCTTTCCCCTTTGATTTTGCAGATAGGAGTTGTTTTTTTTTTACCACTGTTAGGAAACCTTCTAGCAATTTTGGGATCTCTCGAAGAAAATCTTAAGGGCCTTGGTTGATTGATTGATCAGCTCCAAAGGTGTTTTTTGAGGCGTTTTGGACGTTTAAAGAGGAGCAACACGTTCACTGAAAAGAGCGCTGCGCAGTGAGGGGTGTCGGGTCGGCCTTCGGGCAGTGGGTGAACGCGCGCACAGGCGCACTGCACAATAATGTAAACTCTGCATATATGCGCTCACAGGTGCGCCGCGCAGGCCTGGAGCTTTAAAAAACTTTGAAAAATGCCCAAATTTGCCTTTGTTGCTTTGGTAAATAGCTAGGGGAGCGTTTGCCTTGGTTTCTTGAACTTGCAAATGGGATTTTCCAAACAGTCTCTCCGCCTTTTATTTGAAAGAAGATTCAAATGTGCTCACATCGAGCTTTGGAGGGTTTATATGTTTGAAAAGGCCCCTTTTTGTTTTGTCAAAACACAAATCAATGATTTTGTAATTTCATCACTTTTAAAACATTACAAAGACCCATCTTTGATCAAGTTAATAACAAAGTGTTGTGGACAAGTTCTCTTTGAGGGCACCATAGTCATGACTTTTCTGAAGTAAAGAAAACTCCTTAGAAAGAAAGATCCTTTCACTGTTTCTTCATTAAGAAAATAACCCTGTACTCATCATAGTACCACTGTTGGTCTATTTCTGACCTTTAAAGGAGCACTGCTTAAGAGTCATATCCAATATTTTTTATGCATCCTTTGCCATATCTTGGAAGGAGATGATTCACAACTCTAAAACTTACTTTGACAATTTCAACTCTATTGGTGTTTGATGATGATTATGCCCATTGTGAAGTTGATCAAAACTACCAGGTGCCCTTGGATATTTTCCTTTGACTGTGGATGAATAGCCTTATTTGCATTCACCCATGGCTTGTTTCATATCTATTGATTAAGGAGAAAAACCTTTAGAAACTCTTAATGCAAATACATACAACAACATGGTTTGTTCATATGTACATAAAGAGGTCTTTGTCTATGATAGTGATATGGCTTGATTCTTTGAATATTGTTTTGAATTTTAAACATTTTGCCATACCCTTTCCTCACATTGATGAGCCTATCCAAATTTTGTTCACTTTAGCTTCATATTGCCTTTGAAGGAGATCTTTGACAGAAGAAAAACAAAACCTCTTTGATTATTATAGTATCACTGCTTGGCCATCTACTTAACAACATTTTTCCACTCATAATCATCCCATTCTTTCCCACTGTATTTCAATTCTGTCTTTCAAATATTGAAACCATCTAAGCAATCCTTGAAACGCCACTGCTGTGTTAGTGGTTTCATCCATTGGAGAAAAAGGTGTAAACAAGTTTTTTAAGGCCATTTGTAGAATTTTTAGCCTTGTTCTCTTTGAATGAGGCTACACCTCTGTTCTTGACCCTCTGCTTGTTAAATGAAGGAGGCCAGCATAATATTCCCAACCATCTGCTCATGTTTGGAGGAGGCTTGCAACAAGTGACCTAACCCTCTGCTCATGTTTGGAGGAGGTTTTACAACAAGTGACATTTCACCTCTTTCTCAAACTGTGTCATCTTCCCTTGTAGTGCCTATTCACAGTAAGTAATAAAAGTGAAAAATTGACAATATTCCTTGAGGGGCATTATTTGAGACATGTATCCTGTTGTTAAAATACCCTTATGCATCTTTAGACACCAGAAGCAACCTGACTTGTATCTGTAGAGTATTACTTGCTAGTCATAAGTCACTAACCTTTTTGACTATGTTTGCAGAAGCTAATTGAATTACCTCTCTGTCCAGTACTCTTATCCTAGGCTCAAAACAAAATGAGAAGTAGTTGTCTTCTCATGTTTTGCTTGACAATGTCTTTTGGAATACTTGAACATCTCTGCTTTTGAAAAATACATTGAAACACTGTAAATCCACGTAATATCAGTTTGAATTTTGACATATGCCCTGCTGAGACATCAAGACTTTTTAGTGGTGCGACCTAAGGGTGTATCAAGCTTTGTTTGTAGAATATGAGGGCCATCTATGACTAGTTGGTATTAGACAGAGGTTCTTTGGCTTAGGATAGTTTTCCAAGGGAGGATTTCCTAAAGCGCCACTACCTAACTTAGGGGAGATTTTTTGACAGATTCGGAGTATTCTCTTTGGTATGATCAGATCTCAAGATGAGATATGACCATAAGGTAGGGTAGCTGACATTCTTATCAATCAGTTGGTTAATGAATGAATTGGGGATGAGGGTGAATGAAATCATATGACTTTAGCTTATGACAGCTGATGGACAAGTTTGTATGACTGAGACTAGATAGGGCTTGACAATTAGGTTTTTTCTCATCGTAGGCTAATTGAAAAGGTAGGAGGGCAAAAGGTTTAGGGGTGTTTTCTAGCTGACAAATTTTACAAATTGGAGATCAGCTGCTAGAAAACTTGGCTTTAAAAACTATTCATCATCCATAGGTAAAAAATACTGATGACTAACAGTGGCTCCATTTGGGGAGGGCAGCTCCTTTTTAGGAGGTGTCCAGAATTTCAGATCTTGGTCCTTTGAAGACCAGTGCCTTTATCCATTGGCACAAATTTCTTTCTTTCTTGATGCTATTTCTGAAAATTGACAGCATGATTAGCATCAAAGTCATTTCTACCAACCCCACTATATTTCCTAACATTTTTTCTTCTTTCGGGTGCATTTGGACTAGCAACCCTTTGACATAATATTTTTGAAAAATGACACTATCTAAATCTACACTCATATCCGCCGGGAGTTCAGATTAAGCTGTTGAACTCCTTTGTTTCTCTACCTATGCTAGATCGACTGTCAAGGTTAAGCTGTTTGACAGGATTTTATTCTCTAATCTAAAACATGAAATTGAAAAATGGCCAAATCAGGATTAGACAGTCTGATTTGTCATGTACTAGTGGTATGAAAGACAGGCTGCACACAAATATTATTTTTCATAAAATGAAATCTAGAAAATCAGGGCTAGGATACACAATTTGTTTTTCATCCCTACTTTCCTCTTTGGTTATGTTTTGAGCATGTGGAACCAGTATCTTTTCCTAATCTATTTTCTTTGATAAGTCAATCTTACACAATGTTGACTATCTTTCCTCTCACTAACTTATCAGCAAATAAATTTAAAACATGTTCAGTTACGATTAGGCTAGATAACTGAACAAGACATTTTGAGCACTAGTAGCAGCATTTAGACTTGCGCGCTTTCAGAATGACTATTTTTTGGAACATGGGGCTTTCTTTCGATTTTTCAACTGCCCTCTTTTTCTATTTTTCTGTTGTTTTTGAATTTTCTATTTTTTCATTTATTTTTCAAACAATGGTATATACAATGATTGAAAATGTTTAAAATTGGAGCTCTTGACAAAAATAATTCTTTAATGTCCTGCCATTCCTATGACCTCCAAAAGTTTCAATCCCATCAAGTTCTTGCAGGAAAAACGCATTGTTTCTGCTAACTGAGCTGATGATGGAAGGCCTCTTCCATAAGTTTTCAAACTTGCCATGTTTACCTTTGTTTTCTCTTCTAGAATCCCATTTTAACACTTTGTCCCCAACCTGAAAATAATTTTCCTTGGTCCTTCTGTCAAAAATTTGTTTTATTTTGTCTTGCACTAACTGAGCCTTTTGGTAAAATTCTTCTCTTGTTTGCTGTAAATGGATAGTCTGATTTACCCTCCTTTGCATGTCATTTTTGTCTATTTGAACTTCTTGCAATAGCTTCATTATTGGAACCCCTACGGATGTTGGGAAAATGGCATCCATGCCATACACTAGTTGGTAGGGAGACATACCGATTGATTTTTTGGTGGTCAGTCTATTAGCCCATAGTGTCTGTACTAGTTTTCCATGCCATGCTTTTTTATTTTGTTCCAGAATTTTCTTGATGATGTTGACTAGGCTTTTGTTAGAGGACTTGGCTAAACCATTACCTTGAGGGTAATAAGCTGTGGAATGTCCTAATGAAATGTGATATTTGTAACATAAGTCAACCATTATTTTGGAGGAAAAGGCAGCAGCGTTATCCGTAATGATCTTTCTAGGATAACCAAATCTAGATAGGATGTTGGTTTCTAGGAACTTAATGATGACTGAATCGGTGGCGTTCCTGGAGGGTATGGCTTCTATCCATTTGGTAAAGTAATTAGTGGCTGTAAGGATCCATTTATGTTGAGCGGATGAAGAAGGGTGAATTTCCCCAATAAAATCTAGACCCCATTTTTGGAAGGGTCCTTCAACTATGATGGGATGTAAGAGCAAAGGTAAAAGATTTTTCTTGCCATCAAAAATTTGGCACTAATGGCATGTCATAACTAGTTTGTGAGTGTCAGGAAATAAGGTAGGCCAATAATAACCAGCTCTAAGGATTTTTTTCGCTGTGGTTTTCCAGTAGAGATGACCTCCACATTTTCCTTCGTGCATTTCGTGCATAATTTTCTCTGCATCATACTCAAGCAAACATTTAAGAAGCATACCAGTGGGATTTTTCCAATACAAAACTCCATCTATTATGCAAAACTTTAGAGATTTTTGTTTAAGTAATCTTGCTTTTGTTTTTGATAAAGTCAGAGGAGCATTTAGATAAAATAACACATAAAGAATATTTGCATACCAAGGTGAATTTAAAAACACTTATTCAACATGAGGGGCTGTGCATTCTTCTTGTTCTTCTAAGGTGTCAACAAAATTTATATCTAATGCTTGGAGGTTATTTTCAGCCATTAGTCTTGCAAGTCCCTATCCTTTAACCAGTTTGGTGGGTTGGATTTCTAAGTCATATTCTAAGATGATAGCGATCCATTTTCCCCTTTTACCATTGGGATCTTGGTTTAATATGTCTTTGATGATGACATTAGGAACAAAAGAAATGATATGAGAATGTAAGATGTAAACTTGGAAATCTTTCAGTGCTTTTACCAATGCGAATGCCTATTTTTCCATGATGTTATATTTCAAGGGAGCATCTCTTAGGGATTTGCTAAAAAAGGCAATGGGTTGTTCTTGCCCTGCTGCGTTCTTTTGTAACAACACAACAACTATCATGTGTTCCGACGCAAATGAAAAAATGTAAAAATCTTTGGTGAAATCAGGACTTATCAGTACCGGTGTTTCAATTAGGGCCTTTTTAACTAATTCAAAATATTTTTTGGCTTTCGTAGTCCATTTAACCCCGACCTCCTTTTTCAACATGTTTGTGATATCTCTCAGAAGTTCAGCAAGATTTGGGATGAATCTTCTTAAGAAATTAATATTTCCGATAAAGGATTGCAGCTCCTTTATGTTTCTGGGGTGACTTATTTGTAATATGCCTTCAATTCTCTAGGGGTCTATTTTTATTCCCTCTTTCAAAATGATGTGACCTAGAAGCTTTTCTTCTTTGAGACTGTAAGTGTTTTCTTGGGGTTTAGGGATAAACCATATTTTCTACATTTGTTAAAAACCTTTCTTAAGTGAATCAGGTGCTATGCATATGATTTGGAATATACTTTGATATCGTCGAGATATATGACTATGAAATAACCTATGTCTTCTGAGAAGGCTATGTCCATGGCTCTTTGGAAAGTGGCTCCAGCATTCATCAATCCAAAAGGCATTTTAATGTACATGAAAGTGCCCCAAGGTGTGGTGAAAGCCATTATGTGTTGATCAGTGGGGTAAACTAGCACTTGGTTGTAACTAGAAAAACCATCAAGTAATGAGATCCTTTTAGCACCTACTACCTTTTGAAGTATGTGGTCCATTTTGGGAAATGAATAGTTGTCTTTTAAACAGGCTCTGTTCAGGTTTCAGAAATCAATACAAAGTCTGATCTCACTAGTTTTTTTCCTAACTAATACTAGATTTGAAACCCACTCAGAGTACCCGAGGGACACTATTATTCCAGCGTCAGACATATTTTTGATTTCCTTTTCAACCAAAGGTAGTAAGACTGGGTTTATTCTTCTTAACTTCTGTTTGAAAGGCTTCAGGTTTTCTTTGAGGGGAATCTTATGTTGAATGATGCTTGTGTCGTATGATTTCAAATCTTGGTATCCCCATGCGAACACATCTTTATATTCTTTAAACAACTTGATGTACTTATGTTTTATGTGAGGAGGGAGGGTTTTGGATAGTTTGATATTTCTTGGTTCTTCCGGGCTTCCTATTTTATATTCTTCTATGTCAACCTCGGTAGATTCCATTTTTGGCTTTTTGGCCACATCGTTAAAATCAAACAATTACTCTAAAGGTGCAAGCCCTCTGGGTATGGTGTCATTTTCACAGTGTAAGACTTCAAGTTCACTTTGGTCTATGTCCTCTCCTATCTCAGTTTCATATGAATGATTTACCAAGTTTACATCTCTCCAAGAAGGTAAATTTGGCTCTTGATCTTGATTTTTTCCAGGATTCTTTTCTTCATTTTCTAAGTCTGTTTTGGTTACTTCAAATTCATTCCTAGATTGTAAGAAATCATCAATTTGATCGTCATCTTTGAATATTTTCCAATGGTCAATATTATCTGGTACTGTAGGGCGATGTTTGACCTAAATACTGTATTTCTCATTTAGATATGGTATTTGGCCATTGTTTGCAGCAAAGGCGAGCTCATTGGCTAGGATATTTTGAACCCTGGGAATATAAGTGAGTTCATATTTTTTGAAGGTTTTGAGGATGTCTAAAGCTACATTCCTATATTCTCTTAGTCTTGGGTTTTCTTCCGAATATTCACCTTTGATTTGCCTAATTACAAGTTCTGAATCTCCCTGGGCTAATATTTTCTTAGCGCCTAAGTCCTTAAGTATGTGCAGGCCAAGGAGAAGGGCCTCATATTCCACAATGTTATTAGTACATTGGAATTATAATCTGAAAGAATGACCTTCATTAGTATTGTGTATCCGGATACCGGCCCCCGAACCAGTTTTTCCACAATAACCGTCAAAGCTTACACTCTAAAGAGTCTCTTTTTCATACATGATACTAAGCTATTTTTTAGGTTTCTCGGAGCTTTGGTCATTAGTTTCTTCATTTGGGGATGGGAAGTGTTGTTTTGATGGTTTGAAATCCTCTTCATTTTCTTTTATCTGCTCATTTATATCAATTTCATTGTATAAGATAAAAGAATCCAAATTGGAGTGAATGCAATAATGGGAGTGTTGTTTGGCCTATCTCGGTTGCTAACCATGTATTTCATGTGATTTTATCGATACAGCCTCCTAGTTTGGTTGAAAACCGGGATGGTAGAGAATGAAATATCCATTTGGAGGTTACCTTGTATTTTGGCTTCCCATGATCTTGATAACAACATTCCATAATTAGGAGGAATATCGGCCACTAATACGTCCATGAATAGGTTTTTTGCTGGTAATTGTGTTAAGGAAAAACCCACGTTCTTTATTAGGCCTAAGCATTTGACCCGACTTGAATCAAATGAGTACAGGTCTTTGTAAGGTTTAGTTACCTCTAGACCTAGATTCTCCATGACTGCTTTAAGCATGAGGTTATGGGAGGCACCAGAATCTAACATGGCGTTATGTAATATCTTATCCTGGATGTTCAAAATTACATAGAAAGGGGAGACAGTTCCTTCTTGTTATTCACCTTCAATTTCGGGACCGAATAAAAGCTCGGGTTTGTCATCCATCAGATTTAAAGTGTCTGCCTCATTTCCTATGTTAAAAACTTTGAAGATTTGAGATATATATCTATCTATATTTATTAGTTCAGTAAGGGGTATGGTTATTTTTATTTTGGCAATTTCCCCTTCAAAAATAAATGGTGCTTGTAGTTTGGATAGATTTGTTTCAGTTTTCTTAGCCATGATTTTCTCTATGTTCTTAATTTGGTGACTTTGGTTTGGGATTTTGTTCGACACAGCCATCTTGAGAATATTGGTGGAGGTACTAGGAGAATCTGAGCCAAAACTTGTCTGAATAGATTTATCTTTGTTTTGGTTAGTTTTCTTGACCATGATTTTGTTGCTATCCATTGCTTTTTTAAGGATGTTATCAGGGGTTTTAGTAACAACAGTGTTTGAGCTACCTTTCTCGGAGTTGTCTTGGTTTTTTCTACTCCTAAGTTCATACTTCCTGTGAGCTTATATTATGGCATTTTGAAATCTTACAGCAGGATCTCCGAGGTCCTCATAATTGGTTTCATTTTGATTTGGAGAGAAGAAAGCCCGTTCTTCTTCTGTGAGGTAAACCTCACCCTCGTTATCAGAACCTATTAGTTTCAAATTACTTTCATCAATGGGTTCTGTATCCCTTTCCTCCTCATCAACATAGTTTTCATTAAAGGATTGCCTAATTTGTTGGTCAGTTTCCCTTGGTTTGTTTTGAGGCTGCTCTCTCCTAAAGTTTTAGTTTTAGTTTCTATTTGGAGGGCTTGGCTGGTTGTCCCTAAGAGGTGTCCTTTCACTCATTTTTCCCCACATTTTTGCCATGGTTTTAACCAGGCCATCTATTCTTGGATCTGAAGAAGATACTGAAGGGGAAACTTCGTCATGGTATGTGACTTTCTTCTCTAAATTCATCCTAGCTCTCTTTTCAGATAAGTTGGCTTCTGCATTTATGGCCACTTTTTGCATTTCCTCTAAGGTTGGGGGGTCCTTGTCTCTTAGTTTATAAGTCATGTATGGGTTGAAACCTTCAGGAAAATTTTCTAAGGCTGAGCCAAGTGGAGGTTTGAAGTGAGGCAGGAGGGCGTTATACACACTGTTGAACCTAGTGCAGTATTCCTGGACACTTTCCCCATCTTCCCTTTTTAGATTTTTATACTCCGACATGATTTGAATGGGGTTCTTTCTTATTTCCCACTTATTTATGAAGGTTTGGTAGAGTTCTGGGAGATCATGTATGCTATTTCGAGTTAAGCTCTTAAACCATTTTTTGGGTTCTCTGCCCAGGCTTTGGGCGAACATCCTCATTCTTATGGTCTCTTCCTCTATTTCCATGTATTCAAAGGCATCGCTAATTCTATCTACATGTTGTTGAGCGGTAGTAGCCTCAACTCTGGTAAAGTGTGGGATTTTGGATTGATAGTTATTTTGTAAAGGACCCAAAGGGTGTGGCAACACCAAGGGTGCATACCAAGCTGCCATGGCGGGAGCTAATGGATGATGTACAATATGAGGGTTTGTAGGATGAGCTGAGGTGATTTGAATAGTAGTGGTTTGGATGGGTGTGGCGGATGTACTTGGGCTAATGATCTGATTTTGAGCAGATCTGGGGTGGTAGGAGCCAAAGTGATGGAGAAGTTGAAAGTCAGGAGGTGTAGTAGGTGAGGCTTCTCTACTAGGACTCTGTGGCAGATTTAGGGGCTCAAGATCGTCAAAGTTTACCTTACTTTGTGACTTGCTTCTAAAAAGGGTTTTTGTTGATTTTAAGTCAAATGGGGAATCTTGCAAGGATGTGAGGTGTTCAAGTACTAATCTTGCTTTACGGATGGACCTATCAGTAGCTAAATTGCCAGTTTTAGAAGCTTTCCACAGAATCTTCTCTAGGTCATCTACTATGATAGGGGGATTTGGGTCTGGATGAGATCTGGTATTGATTCTTCGTGAAGCCAGATTTCAAATTTAGAGTTTAGAGAGGATGGAATTTGTGGTTGTTTTGGATGGGTGGCCTCTCTAGGGGTTTAGTTAATGTGAAGGATGGTCAAAACAAAAATGAGGGCTAGTGGAGTCACCAGGTGGATTTCTTTGAAATCTATGGTCCACCACCAATACTATCAAAGATGCTTTTGGGAAAAAGTTTTCTAGAAAACTTTGAGGTGAAGACTTGCAAGGAAGAGTTATTACTTGGTTTCAACAGTTCGCTAGGCTGCCTAGAAAAGCTAATGGTTCTATTTGCAAGTTTACTTCTGTTTATCTCCTATCTTTAGGTGAAGTTTTCTGAATCGCTAAGTTATACTTAGTTTATCATTGATCACAGAGTTTGCACCATGAGTTTTAAGTTTTGGAAAGGATGAGTCAACAGAAAGGTATGGTTTATGAATTTTTAGTTTTTATGGAGTTTTTAGGCCTACTCGAGGCTAGTGGAGTCACTAGGTGAAACTTGGTTGTTTTTGTAGAGATGTAGCTATAGTCCACCACCAATAACTAGGGAAAAAGCAAATCTGGGGATGTTTTGGGGTTTTCCAAGTTTTTATGTTCAGCCTATGGTTTATTAGAGTGTTCTAAACCTGATTCACCACTTTTATAGGGTGGTGAAAACAAAAAGAGTTTACTCTAAATGATTCTATGTACTGCTTTCCTGTTTAAATTTTGAAAGAATAATGAATCTACAAGATTTTTCTAGACCGTTATGTACTCAGTTAGTCCCACCGTGATCGCCATTATGTTAGTAAGCAGTGGGATAAGTCAATCAGATAGTATTCCTAAGGCTGCTGAAAAGTTAAGGGAAGTCTAAGTTTTTTTATCACTCAGAGTCCCACCGTGATTGCCATTATGTTATGGAGCGGTGGGATAAGTCAGTCAGATATTATTCCTAAGGCTGCTGAAATGTGTAGGGAATCTAAGTTTGTTTATCACTCAGAGTCCCACCGTGATCGCCATTATGTTAATGTCCTGTGATTTGGCTGATTGGAAAGCAAAGTGACAGGGTAACATCAAACCAACTTTGGAGTCCAAGGACCTAGCCTTCATGGACTCAGAGAGGGCTCTCTTTATTTGTGTAAGGGATATCTATGTGTTGTGCTTCTTGTGTTTCTAATTTTAGGCTAGTTATGAAGTAGCTTTTTGGTTTTGTTTTTAGGTTTGTGAGGGATGAGCTGATCAAAGAATAAGATAGGTAAAAAGATGTCAGATCAACTGGGCTATGGGGTCGAAAAGGTCAAGAAAGATTTCAGATGGTGATACAAGTTGCCGAGGGGCCGATTTTATTGAGGTAAAATGGATCTTTGGGAAAAATGGAGTGGGATGGACACTAAATTTGTGAAGAACAAAGGATTTCAAACATAAATAGTTCAAAATTTGACATAAACATGGTAGGGCTCACCATTAATCATGAGAAATGTAACTATAAACTGATTAATGCATAGAAATAAACATTCAAGCAATACATAGAGATACATGACTCTCTAACTTTAGGAAATTGCTATCAGAATTTGGGGAAATACAATTAAAATAAGCAAAAAACTCAAATCACTATGAGGAAATGCCTAAGAATAGCATTTCAAGCTATTGGGCACTTTGAAGCAAGATTTCATAGTTTTAGGCAAAGGGCAAGATCAATACAAGACCTCCTTGGTTCAACAAATGATAATCAAACAATCAAAGAAAGGTTTCAAAGGTGGAGCTATGACTAGCCATGATTAAGCAGGGAATACCGTGAATCATACTTAGCATGCATAAAACCATAAACGAAACAAGAAAAAATTTCTTCAGTTACCAAAGAGTAATCAAGGATTGTTTGATATGACTAAGAAGGAAGAAAACATAGAAGCTATAAAGAAACAGGAAATTTGAGGTGCCTCCAAGGGCATGTCTCAAATATATTCTCTACTATCTTATAGCAAGCAAGAACATGGAATATGAATGAAAAATAAGAAGCATAATAGAGAGGGACACTATACCATTTTACCAAGTCAAGCAATCCAACAACAATCCTCCTTCATCATCCAAAAACATTCAAGAAACTATCCAATGCATGAGACAAGTGTTTATTCCAAGCTTATATAACCATATATTTCTCTATATCATCAAGTTCAGCCTTGTTTACAATGAATTATCTTGGAATATATAGGCCAAGATGAGGGAAAACCTCCTAGTTCAACTTGCAATCTCATTGGCCCATCAAAAATATCTGATTTTGTCCTTGAGGCTTTGCAAAGCCCAAGGCATAAAATATCTCAAAAATGCTATAAAAAGAAAATAAATTGACTTTTCCTAACTAACCATGCCCAAAAATAGCTAAAAACATATGAGGAAAAGTCACTTTAGAAAAATACATTTTTCACAAAAATACTCAAGAAATATATCAGCAGAAAGTCCTTTGTCTTGCGAGCAACTTTTGGATGCCTTCCCGATGTCAAAACGAGGACCATGATGGCTCGTTGGAAATATCGAAATGTATGCTTTCTGAAGATGCTTATTTTTCTCCAAACTGATCACTAGAAGTCTATAAAAAGCTAACATGTGTGTAAAAACCCAAAAAATAGACTTTGCTGATAAACGGGGCAGAGTGTGGAAAAAGTGAGTGTTTTTCGCAATTTTGGGGGAGAAAATCATCTTCAATTCATCCAAAAATCGCTAAGTAGATGCCCCTAAAATTATGGCATCCAATGATACCATTTTCATCCTTTGAGAATGTCCCAAACAAAAATGGCAATGCCCATGATTTTTAGCCAAAAGCCCAAAAATGACAAAAAACCAAAACTTGTTGAATTTCGCCCAATTTTGGCGAGCATGACCCTCAAGGGTTTTCAGAAACATGCTGAGAATTTGAGGAAAAAATTTGGAGCTTTGAGGTGTCTTTCTTCATTTTTGGTGTCGGGCACTACCTTTGAGCTTCCTTGAGTTTTTCTTGTGTGGCCTTCAATTTCCGTCGGGCGAACCAATTGAGATTCTTATAGTGCCCAATCATCCTCCTTTGAAGGTCCAAATCTATATTGGCCTTTTCCAACTTCTTCTCCAAGTGATCATTCACCCTCTCAAGCCATGCTTCTCGATTCTTCTCTATCTCTTGGGTGAACAAAGTAGTGAGAGGGAAAGATTGGAAAAGGGCAACTTCTTTCTTTTTTTGTTTCTCAAGGGCTCTTCTGAGTCCCATGGTCCTTGGCCTCTTTCTCCTTGGCTGTTCTTCATCTTTGCTATCATTGAACTCGCCCATGAGTTATTTCAATCTAACTTGTGCCTTGGAGGCTTCTTTTTTATGTTTGATGTCCCGTGTCTCATATACTGCCATGTGGACACTCATCTGTTTATTTTGTGTTTGCAAAAAGTGATTGAAGTTTCTAGACCTCTCTAGATTTTCCCTCAAAGCATCAATTTGTTTTTCTCTATTGATCAAGAGAGACTCTAGGATTTGGGCCTCATTGTCAGTATCATCACTTTGGATTTTAATTATGTCAAAGTCTCTCTCCTTCTCATGGCTGCTTTCTTCTTTCTCCTTTCCCTTGTTTTGGGTGGCCTTCTTGGTCTTCCTCCTCTTGGGTATTTCGACAATGGGTTGCTTGGGAAATTTCCCCTTGCTTCGGAGGGCCCTAGTAACATTTGGAGTTATAGTTTGAGGCACCCTTTTCCTTGATGTCTGGGGCTTGGCCACTTTTGGAGAAGAAAGCATGGCTCCTTGCCTAGGAGAGGCAGCTAGCACATGCTCTATTTGTTCTTTTCCCTTGCTACTTCCCTCATCATCCTTGCCACTGTTTTGAGTTCCTTCATGAATGCTTTGACTGTCCTCTTGCATTTATTTTTTAGGGTTTCCCTCTTTACTCTTGTCCTTGATTTCTTTAGGACATTGAGGCTCTGTCTCTTCAATTTTTTGGGCTTCATCTTCATCTTTCTTGCTGCTGTGAGGGCTACCAATATCCTCATCAAACTGCTTAATTTCCTCATCATTTCCCTCCTCACTGTTTTGAGTTTCTTCATGGCGCTTTTCTTCATCACTGTGATGCATATCATCACTGTGTTTTTCTTCACTTTGCTGCCTTTCCTCACTGTGCTCTTCTTCACCTTGCTTCCCTTCTTCACTATGCTGCTGCTCTTCATCATGCTGCTCTTCTTCTTCATCATGCTCTTTTTCTTCATCATGTTGTTTTTCCTCTTCATCATGCTGCTTTTCTTCACTGATTATAGGGAATTTTAGCTTCTTAGGAATGGGCTTACTTGATGAAGGTGAAAGATACTAAGTGGAAGGTGAAGGAGATGCATGGGATGAAGGTATAGTGGTGAAATCTGGATGTTTAATGAAAGTGTCCCAAGAGATTCCCTTCTTCTCAAGTTGATAAAGAATGACAATCTTGATGAGGGAATGATGGAAAAGACAAGCTGACTATTGAGAGGGAGGTCTCTTTTGAACAGTGGAGGCCATATTTTCAATACTTCTATGAAGAAATAAGGGGAGATTTAACAATTTGGCTCTTGTGAAATGCATGAGAAACTGGACATGGTAAGCATAGACCCGGGAGAACCTTCCCTCGCATGTGAAGTATTTCATGATTATCTTCATGAGGGGAGCATAACTAGTCAACAGATATGAGAAAGGAAAGATGGATGGGCATGTATCTCTATGCTCTGGTTTCAAAAAGGGTTTGTATTATTCTGAATCTAGGTGGCTCTGTTTAAACCACTTCTCTCCGACATAAGGGATTTTGGTGGCTTTGGAAATGGATCTAGGAGAAAACTTGAAATCCAAGCCTGCCAGCTGAAAGTGTTTCCCTTGAAATATCAAAGCATAAAGATGTGTCAAGGGGAGATAGCTTTTCACCTCCTGCACCCTTTTGCAAAACTCTAGACATCCAACTTCATGAAAGTTAAACATGACTAATGGATGAGCATTTACCTCTTCAGTTGAAACAGGTTCAAACCTCCTGTGAGGGCCACTTCTACTGTCTTGCCTGGGAGGCATTTTGTTTTGAATAATTTTTGCTGATTGACAAAAACAAGCTGTCTCAAATGGTCCTTGAAATGGTTTCTCAACAACACACCCTGTCCTCCTTATAAGTCACTGTGCCTCTTGGATGCCAATCAACAAGTGCTTGTCAAATGAAAAACAAAAATTCAATTTATCACTGTGCTTGGGAAAGGTCTTGAAAAGATGTGTTGGTGGTCCCTTGTTTGAACAAGGATCTCCTTTGTTTTGATAAGAACACCTTTCTCTTCAAAAAATGCTCTTTTTTCTATTCACTGTTCTTTACAAAGTAAAACAAGACATCCTCGGCTGACTTGCAAAACCTTTCAACACAGAATTTTCTTTTTGAACTATGGAGGCTGCACAGAGTTCACTATTTCACAATACAGAGAGGACACTTTATAATGACCAAGCTTTCACCTTATAAACACTGCTTTCCCATTTTATTTTGCAGAGAGGAGTTGTTTTTGTTTTACCACTGTTAGAACACCTTCCAGCAATTTTGGGATCTCTCGAAGAAAAGCTTAAGGGCCTTGGTTGATTGATTTAGCAGCTCCAAAGGCATTTTTTGAGGCATTTTGGATGTTTAAAGAGGAGCGGCACGTTCACCAAAAAGGGTGCCATGCAGTGAGGGGTGTCGGGTCGACCTTCAGGCAGTGGGTGAACGCGCGCACAGGTGCGCCTCGCAACAATGTAAACTCTGTGTATATGCACTCACAGGTGCACCGCGCACTTCTACATGCGCACCGTGCAGGCCTGGAGCTTTAAAAAAATTTGAAAAATGCCCAAATTTTCCTCTGTTGCTTCGGTAAAAAGCTAGGGGAGCATTTGCCTTGGTTGTGTTAGCCCCCTATGAATTTTTTGACAAGCCAACAGGGGGCTAAATTTTTTTTTGAGCCTTCAAGGAATGCATTTCTCCTAAAAACACATCATCCTTGAAACCTCCCTGTGCTTGGGTCCTTTGAAAGTCCTCACTGTTATTCCTAGCTTAAAAGCCTCTGTTTTCCTCTCCTTTTCCCTCCCTTAATTCCTCCAAATCATCCCAAATTCCTTCTAACCCTACACACATCCCTTGTTTGGTTTAATAACCCTTTCTCTCCTCTACTGTTATCCTTTTTTGGCTTTGAAATTCATTGAAAACGGGCCAAAAAACTGACTTTCTACCTTGTAACAGGCTCAACACCTTTCGGCCCTAGCCCTGAAAACCATTCCCCCACATGACCCGGGCGCTAGAACCAAGCGCTAGCCCGTAAAGCGCTTATCGCAATTGGATAAATAAGTCTCGGGAGTGCTGCCCACATTCGATTTCCCATAATCTAGTGATCGTCGCAAGCCCCAATGCTCTCGCGTTCCTCGTTCATTCCCCGATCACTTCACAACCGTCGATCTGATCCACAGATCGACGGCCCGCATTTCATCTGCCCCAGTGGTCCCCGCAATCAGTCACTACTCAAAACTGGCGATTTCTATCGCACCGCCTTTGGAGGGAGGGCGGTATTCATGGAAAATTTTAGGGGCTAATATTCACAGGTGGGCTAATTTTCCATTATTTTTTCAAAAAACAATATTCGCCAATTTCCATTTTTCTATAAAAATTATTCACCCAAATTTTACAATATAAAATTATTTTACGTTAAAAATTGCCAACATTATATAAACAATATATATAATATCATTATAAATTTGAATAATTTTACAAATACATCAATAAACATTTTTTAATTTGCATATTAGGGACTAGTGAGATTCGCCAATTTCTTAAACTTCAGGATAATTTTCCATCCTTAAAATTTTCCCTGGCGGTATTTTTTGTTTGGCAGCGATGCCATTCATCGGCTGACACGTGGCTCCGAGAACTATTGAAAAATCACCCTCATCGTGCATTAACGTTCGACTGCGGGCCCAGTGCGATATTGTTGTCCACCATCAGATCTATGGCTGGCCATCCGACGACGTTCGCACCCCAAAGATACGCGGGTGATAGTCAAGGCAAAAGGGACCCCTGGCCCACCATCAGTCACCCTTCGATGCTTTTTCAGTCGTCGATCTCCTCCCGAGATCAGACGGTCTAGATTAGATCGCCCCTGCCATTGATCGGGTCCCATCGTCAAAGCTCCACGTCACATGCCTTTACGGCATTTCCACCATTTATTTTGTATTTATCCTGATTTCCAAAACCCTCCATCGTGCATTTTATGTTTTTCGATCATCACCCTCATGCAGGATCGAACGGCCAGCGTGCATTTCTCCACTATGCCTCCACTTGTCTGGCCCTCCACCAGTTTTGTATTATTTTGCCCGTTTTCACCGTTCCACTGCATTTTTAACCATTTCTCCGCAGCTCCGCTATCATTCTCGCAGCCTTCCACTGCATCCATCACCCTCCAGCATGGATTTCTTAACGATTTTGTGTGTTTTTCAGGGTTACACGCAGGCGGAAAACCACCATGGTTCATAGGCACTATTATATTGGCACATAGCACAGAGAAAGGCCTGAGGAGGTGCTGAGAATGTAAATGTCCATTAAAGGTACAGATTTCAACGATGCAAAACTTCCCAGCATCATTTAAAGTTCCAATTTCGCAGACAGAGGCAATCATGGAGCAGCAAAGAGGATCAGTAAAAAAGAAGAGAGTTTAAGGCCTGTAATTGAAGATTTTGAGCCTTAATCCAATAATTTAAAGGAAAAATACCAGATCGAAGACCTCATGAATCACACGAGAGGCCCAGTACGTAGAAAATTATATCATCAAGGTTTCACATCAGCAGAATGTCTCCCCCTGAGAAAGGACACAGTACTCATTACTGTTTCAGTCTATATTGTGTCCATGAGAATTTTACCTCCCTGACAACAGTCCTAATGCTACCAGTGCATTAGTTACGCAGTATGGTAGACCTTATAGTATTTTATCCACCTTGGTTTATTCACCAGAGTATTGCAGAGGTACTACAGTGAGTACATCAAAGACATACCTGATGTAAATTGCAACCTGACGAAGACCACTCTTTCACCAAAAGAGTACTGAAGATAAACGCCTAGAATTTAAAACAGAATGGGGCCTTGGCTCTCTTCCTCTTCTGAGTTTTAATGCTACATTTAGTTTTTCGTCTACCTCCTCTGCCTCTCTTTCAGCTATAAAGTTCATGAATGAACTCATTGTAAAGGTTGTTGATCAGTTGTTGTTGTTGCTGTTAGAGGGATTCATTTTGACTATTAGAACAATCTTGGGAGGGAATAGCAGAGTAGTTTGTAATGTAGTAGGCTAGGAGGAGAAATTTTGGACTGTATTAGCCATTGAGCTCAGTGTATGTGACTGGTTTTGCACATCAATTGAACAAGCAATTTCTTTGGATCCCGGTCTATTACTACGGGTGATGTTTTTTTATCGCATTGTTTATTACTTTTTTCATGCTTTTCATTTCTTTTGGCTCGCATCAGAAATCTGGCATAAGATTTACCCTTGTTAGGTACGCTATGTTTTTGCTCTCCCGACCTTTAATGTTTTCTGCTGATAGTGAATCTAAGAGTAAATTCATGTGGTTTAACCAGTGTAGCAGATGTTATTTCCTTCTACCTGATGTGTGAATTTGGGGTTTCCTACTTGGATGTTTCTTGCTGGTGTCAAAGCATTGAAGGTTCAAATTTCTTCTCTGATCTATAGACTCTAGCTTTGTGTAAAACTTATCTTTGTTTTTCCCTTGGAGCATGCTAAAGCAGACCTGGAGTTAAATGACCTCTGGTCCGCTCTATAAGCTGCCCCCCTTGTGAATTCATTGAGAGCTGCCTTTGAGTATGTCCAAGTAGGACTGGAGTTAAATGACCTTTGACCTGATCTATAGACAGAAATTGGGTTGATTTCCTTCTTTCACTTTCAATCCTCAATGTTCCATTCCACCATCTATCTGAAAGATCCTTTAGTATAGACGACTTGCCCTTTGAAAGCCTTGGTCAGTTGCTTGCAAGTAATCTCCTTTCATGACTCCATGGCCCAATGGATGGAACTTTCTTGACCTCTTCTCTTTTTCCGAAACATCTTACTCCCCTGCTTCTTTTTCCCATGACCTTCTCAGTCTATGATATCATGAACAACCCACCAACCAAACCATTTATAACCCCCTGTGCTTCATAACTATCCTAATACCTGATCTTGAGCTTTCAAAGATATATCATTCTTTGTATTTATGGAGAGATCCCTCTCCAGATCCAGGAGGGCTAGAACCTAGGATCCTAAAGTGGTTCTGATGTTGTCTCATCTTTTGGTCTTGCCAATCTGGCCAAAACATGGGAACCCCAACAGGTTGCTTGAACTTGCAAATGGGATTTTCCAAACGGTCTCTCTGCCTTTTATTTGAAAGAAGATTCAAATGTGCTCACATCGTGCTTTGGAGGGTTTATATTTTTGAAAAGGCCCCTTTTTGTTTTGTCAAAAAACAAATCACTGTTTTTGTAATTTCATCACTTTTAAAACATTACAAAGACCCATATTTGATCAAGTTAATAACAAAGTGCTGTGGACAATTTCTCTTTGAGGACACCATAGTCATGACTTTTCTAAATTAAAGCAAACTCCTTAGAAAGAAAGATCCTTTCACTGTTTCTTCATTAAGAAAATAACCCTGTACTCATCATAGTACCACTACTGGTCTATTTCTGAACTTTAAAGGAGCACTGCTTAAGAGTCATATCCAAGATTTTTGATGCATCCTTTGCCATATCTTGGAAGGAGATGATTCACAACTCTAAAACTTACTTTGACAATTTCAACTCTATTGGTGTTTGATGATGATTATGCCCATTTTGAAGTTGATCAAAACTGCCAGGTGCCCTTGGTTATTTTCCTTTGACTGTGGATGAAGAACCTTATTTGCATTCACCCATGGCTTGATTCATATTTGTTTATTAAGGAGAAAAACCTTTGGAAACTCTTAATGCAAATACATACAACAAAAGGGTTTTTTCAGATGTACATAAATAGGTCTTTGTCTGTGACAGTGATATGGCTTCATTCTTTGAATATTGGTTTGAATTTGAGACATTTTGTCATACCCTTTCCTCACATTGACGAGCCTATCCAAATTTTGTTCACTTTAGCTTTAGATTTCCTTTGAAGGATATCTTTGACAGAAGAAAAACAAAACCTCTTTGATTATTATAATATCACTGCTTGGCCATCTTCTTAACATCATTTTTCCACTCATAATCATCCCATTGTTTCCCACTGCACTTCAATTACATCTTTCAAACAGTGAAACCATATAAGAAATCCTTGAAATGCCACTACTGTGTTAGTGGTTTAATCCATTGGAGAAAAAGGTGTAAACAAGTTTTTTAAGGCCATTTGCAGCATTGTTAGCCTTGTGCTCTTTGAACGAGGCTACACCTCTATTCCTGACCCTCTGCTTGTTAAATGAAGGAGGCCAACATAATATTCCCAACCATCTGCTCATGTTTGGAGGATGTTTGCAACAAGTGACCCAACCATTTGCTCATGTTTGGAGGAGGTTTTACAACAAGTGACATTTCACCCCTTTCTCAAACTGTGTCATCTTGCCTTGTAGTGTCTATTCACAGTAAGTAATAAAAGTGAAAAATTGACAATATGTATTGAGGGGAATTCTCGAAGACATGTATCCTGTTATTAAAATACCCTTATGCATCTTTAGACACCAGAAGTGACTTGACTTGTATCTGCAGAGTATTACTTGCTAGTCATAAGTCACTAACCTTTTTTACTGTGTTTGCAGAAGATAATTGAATTACCTCTCTATCCAATACTCTTATCCCAGGCTCAAAACAAAATGAGAACTAGATGTCTTCTCATGTTTTTCTTGACAATGTCTTCTGGAATACTTGAACATCTATGCTTTTGAAAAAGACATTGAAACACTGTAAATCCACCTAATATCAGTTTGAATTTTGACATATGCACTGCTGAGACATCAAGAATTTTTAGTGGCGCGACCTAAGGGTGTATCAAGCTTTTTTTGTAGAATAGGAGGGCCATCTATGACTGGTTGGTATTAGACATAGGTTCTTTTGGCTTAGGATAGTTTGCCAAAGGAGGATTTCCTAAAGCGCCACTACCTAAATTAGGGGAGATTTTTTGACAAATTTGGAGTATTCTCTTTGGTATGATCAGATCTCAAGATGAGATATGAACATAAGGTAGGGTAGCTGTCATTATTATCAATCAGTTGGTTAATGAATGAGCTGGGGATGAGGGTGAATGAAATCAAATGACTTTAGCTTATGATAGCTGATGGATAAGTTTGTATGACTGAGACTAGATAGGGCTTTACAATTAGGTTTTTTCTCATTGTAGGCTGATTGAAAAGGTAGGAGGGCAAAAAGTTTAGGGGTGTTTTCTAGCTGAAAAATTTGACAAATTGGAGATTTGCTGCTAGAAAACTTGGCTTTAAAAACTAGTCATCATCCACAGGTGAAAAATACTGATGACTAACAGATCTGATAGTGTTTTTTGGTTCCGATGATGAACATTTTCACCACTTGAGGGTTGTATTTCAGCGATGCAGAGAGTTTGGGATTTCTATCAATCCAAAGAAAAGTCTATTTGGTATGGATGAAGGTAAGCTACTGGGGCATATCATCTCTAAAGATGGTATCCGCATTGATCCTTCAAGAATGGAGGCAATTTAGCACATAGAATTCCCATGTAACAAAAAGGAGATTCAGGCATTCAATGGTAAGATGAACTTCTTGCACAGATTTATACCAAATTTGGTTGAACATTTACGAGAAACGACTAATATGTTGAAAAAGGATAGCATTGTCAAATGGAGTGAGGATGCTGCCAAGTCATTTAATCTGGTAAAGTTTTCCCTGTCCAATGCCCCACTCTTGATTAGTCCTGATTACACTCAAGATTTCATTATATTTTCATTTGCATCGGAGCATACCATGGTTGCAGTATTGATGCAAAAGAAATATCAAATTGAACAACCCATTGCCTTTTTTAGTAGGACCATTCGAGATGCTGCCTTGCGGTAGAATATTATTGAGAAATAAGCATTGGCTCTTATAAAATAATTGAAGGATTTTAGAGTATACATTCTGCATTCACATACCATAGCATATGTTCCTAATGTAGCAGTAAAATATGTGTTGATGTAAACTGATTCGGAAGGAAGAAGAGGTAAGTGGATAGTCGCAATGTTGGAATATGATTTGGAGATTAAACCCACAAAGTTAGTCAAAGGACAAGGTTTAGCAAAACTAATAGCACAATCAAACCTGCGCGCTCTGGACATAAAACTCATAGCATCAATGTCAGAGTATGAGGATGATGGTTTGCTTGTTCTGGTTTCAAACATTTTTCTCCAATCCCCATGGTATTCAGACATATTTTATGTTCTTCAGCATCTTTCACCACCTCCTAGGATGTCTAGAAGCAAAGGTAGATCACTGAAACTCAAGTCTGCTAAGTTTTGTATTTTAAACGATGCTCTTTATTGGAAAGATCCAGGAGGTATTCGACTTAATTTTTTGGTTGAAGATGAGGCTCAGTAAGTGATGCATGAATTTCACAAAGGTGATTGTGGTGGTCATTTGTTTTGGAAAAAAACAGCTAACAAATTTTTGAGAGCAGGATTTTATTTGCCAACTTTATTTTCAAATTTGTATAAAGCAGTGATGAGCTACCATGAGTGTCAAGTTTTCCAAGGAAAAAGGAAACTGCTTCTTCTTCCTTTGAAACCAGTTCAAGGAAATGCTCCTTTTCAGTAGTGGGGACTTGATTTCATAGGGGAAATCCATCCCACATCATCAGCACATCATCGATGGATCTTGATAGGTACCAATTATTTCACCAAATGGATTGAGGCCATACAAGCAAGGAAGGCCATGGATACAGTAATCATTCAATTTTTAGAATCAAATATCTTGTCTCATTTTGGTTGCCCTCACAAAATCATAACAAATAACGCAGCAGCATTTAGATCCAAGAAGATGGTGGAATTATATGAAAAATACAATATTGTGTTCTTCCATTCAACAACATACTACCCACAAGGCAACGGCCTGACAGACTCATCAAATAAATCTCTGATAAACATAATCAAGAAAATGCTGGAAGCAAATAAGAGGAATTGGCATCGAAAGCTCAACAACACATTATGGGCAGATAGAGTCAGCTGCAAGAAATCCATAGGTATGTCACCATTTGAATTGGTTTATGGCACTGATACTGTGTTTCCTACATCGCTTACAGTTCCGGTCATGAGACTATTGCAAGAGGCTGGTAGCGAAGAGGACGATAATCAGCGAAGGATCAATCAAATGATCCACCTTCAGTAAACAAGGGAGGAAGTCTCTCAGAACACTATTCAGTTGCAAGAAAAGATCAAGAAAATCTATGACCGTAAAACCAAAGCAGGAAAATTTCAGTTGGAAGATGTGATGTTGATATGGGATGTACGAAATGAGGACAAAGGGAAGCATGGTAAGTTCGATAACCTATGGAAAGGACCATACAATATTTTAGAATACAGGGGACAAAATGCTTTCTTGCTCACAGATATGGATGGCCAAGATTGCCCTAGAGGGTTAGTGAATGGTAGGCTTTTGAAGCACTACCAATTTTGAGAAAATGGATCGAAAATTATGTCACAATCATTGTGTATACCATGCCATTTCTGGACAGATTTAAAGTACACAGTCATTGAAGTTTGGGGCTCGAGGTGAAGGCTATAAAACTTGAATGATATGTGTAAATTTTTCTGGTTTTAATTTAGTTTCTAGTCATAGTTTGAGTCAGAGTCAGTCTGCATTGTGTCATTTTTCAATATTTTGACCGTATTTACCCAATGGATAAGGCTACTTGGTCTACGGTGTTATTGGCACCTCCAAGGAGCTACCATCCCCATTGGAGCCACTGTTAGTGTCAGTTTTGTCATACTACCATCAGTGATCAAATTTACTCTTTTGCATTTGCATAGTAGAAGTCCCATGCTATAAATTTTCATCATTCCATTAGGTCATGGATTCATTGATGGTAGTGGTCTTTCATCAGTTTCCCTCATGTGAAAACTTCCTGATTCTCTTCTCTGTGGTCTTCAGTCATGATTCAATTTCACTCCGAAATTCATGTTATTAGGTCATAGGGTTGGTCTCATTAGGTTCTAGGGTCTCATCATAGTCAAATTAATGAGAAAAGTGTCAATAAAATCAGCAAGGACATGAGGAGGTCGAATAAACTGAAAAGCATAGTATCTAGAAAAATTAAAGAGATGTTCTTTCAGCTGAATGTAATTTTCACCTCAAAACATGTTTTTAGGTGAAAAACGAAGTACTTTATTTTGATATCATCTTTTATGTAATTTTATGTCTCCATATGTAATAAGTTGAACTACACAAGGTGCTATCTCCATAAAGCCAAAGGAGATTTTTCTCTTCCTGGATTCCAAAGGTGTTTTCCACAAGATTTTTAGTGCAAATCATGTTCCAAGTGCATTCATGAGAATGAGCCCAGAAAGAGATTTCCAACGGTATATCATACTCCCAAAACTGACTTTTGGATTGGAAGATATGCCTAAGTGAATAGAAGCCCCCAAAAGCCTAACCTTACCCTTCTTTCTCATTTGGTCCTTTAAACTTTATAATGTCTACCTTTTCATATGATTTTAAAATCTTCATCGCAAAGGTCCCTTTTCATTCCCATCTCATACAAAACTCCAATGCGATTGACCCTAATACCTCCAATCCGATCGCACCATCACATCACATAGTCCCAATTGACCCACCCTCAATTAAACACCTTCGATGTGATTGAGTCACCTCCGATCCGATCGCACCATCGCATCGCAGTTTTTCCCGCCAGTGCTTAAAATCCGATGCGATTACTTCCCTTCCTGATAATGCGATTAATCACATATCTCCCATCACAATCAACATTTCCCATAGCACTTTACTCCCGCACTCCTGACATAGCCGATGCGATGAATCACATTGCACAATTGGCAATTCCCACAATGTTTAAACTCGCTCCACTTCCCGATTTGCGATTGTGGTTTTCCATGGGTCCCACATAAAAGCCCTTCCGCCTTTTAAGAAGAAAAGGGTTTTCCTTCGTGTAAAAGCAGAAATTTCATTTTAATTTATTTTAAAAGGAATTTTCCCTCATCGCATCGGCCTTTTCTCCCATTGTTTCCCTCGCTCCATTTTCTCCATCGCACATCACATATCTCAATTTCTCCCTGCCATATGTTATGACCACTCCTCCACCAATTTGTGATTACGATTTCCCCGTTCCCACTAAAGCTTTCCGCCCATCGCACCATCGGCCTTCCGTCGCATCACTATTTTTCATCTCATCACCCCATTACGATATGCTCCCTCCCCCCTTTCGATGCCGATTTACGATTGCGCTATTTTTGCACCCACCATCCTTCCTTTCGTTCTTTTCAATATAAAAAGGGGGTTTTCTTCATTAAACGTAAAATTCTCTTTTCATTGGTTTCAAAGGAATTTTTTCTTCGACAAAGGGTTTTTCTTCAAAGAAGTAAAGACAAAGATATTTGTTAAGGCCGCGAGCTAAATATAAACACAGAAATCATTTGGCATCGACATCAATGATAAATGAAGGGGTTCGAGATTTTTCTTTCTTCTTCTCTGTTTGAGTAACTGTAACAGCAAATCCTCCAGATGGCCAAAATGTATTCATTCTCCCTTTTTTTAGAGGCATTATGTTGGTCTCTTTCCTATATTCAATTTTTAATTTCTGGGCATCTGAAACAGCTCCTCCTTCTGTGGATTCGCCCCCCCAGAAACTGATCTATTTAATGTATTTTTTCATCATTTGTAAAGGGGAAAAAAGGTGGAATAAGTTGGAATTATTGAGGACGCTCTGCGCTCCATTTTTGTAACAGTTTGGCAGGGAATTAATAAAGAAATGCAACACTGATTTATGGGATCCCTGTGGTATGGATTTTAGCACTATTCTTTCCATTGTGATCGTTCACTAATTTTTATGTTTGTCATTCATTCATTCATATTCCTGTTTGGATGATTTTCAAGATAGATAGGTAGAATCCATTGTATAATGCTCTGCCTTGGAAAAATCATTCAATACTTTATGTTTTCTCCGGTTTAAAGAGGATCCATCTGTTATGCCCTTTTCAGCTCCTCACCAGTCTTAAACACTCCATCATCATTTAAAAAAAGTTGTTAAAATCCCTGCCTTCCTTACCCCATAGAATACACTGTATCTCTGATTTAATTCCCTAGATTCAAACTGTCCAACCCCATCTGATCCATACAACCCAGAAAATTGATAAAACATTTTGAGCTACTACACCTAGCCTAAAATCAATTTGCTGTTATATTTCGTTGAACATTTATCACGGAGAGAGCCCTCTACTGACCTTGTAGGGCTAGCTACAAGGTTGAGGGTGGTTTGAGGTTACCCTGATTTTCCTTCCTTCAGCCTAAGGTTCAAATTAGGTGCTAACATATCCCAGTCACTATGATCGGCATTACAAAACTTCGTTAATGCCTGCTCCAAAATTTTATTGAAATCTTCCACTATCCCATTAGCTTAAGATGGTATGGTGTACTTTTGGAATGGTGGATCCGGAACTCATCGTTCAAAGCTTGAATCGTTTGGTTAACAAAATGTGTACCTCTGTCGCTCATTAGGATTTTCGGGTAGAAAAACCTGGTCAGAATATGTTCAAAGATGAAGTGCGCAGCAGTATCAGCGGTACAATCCTTCACTGCATGTGCCTCAGCCCATTGTGTGACGTAGTCAGTGGCAGCAACAATGTAGCGCATGCCGGTTTTCTTCCCTGGTGGATTAATGGGTCGTATAAAGTCAATGTCCCATTTATCGAAAGCCTGTAGGGCCATTTGGGGCTGTAAAGGCATATCATCGCGTCGTGAGGCGCGTCCAGTTCCTTGGTAGGTATCACACGTTCTAAAATAGGTGTAACAATCCTGATGCAGGGTAGGCCACCACAATCCAGCCCTCAAAATATTTTGCGTTGTAGTCCCACCTGTGTAGTGGCTGCCAGTGACTCACTCATGGGCTTCTGCAAGGAAGGTGGGTCGTTCATGTTCTAATACGTATCTGCGGAGTATTTAATCTATGCCTTGTTGGGGTTGCTATGTTTCGGTAGATTTGGCAATACCAAAATATAAGACAACATCAAACCACTTTGGGGCCCTAGGATCTAGCCCTCCTGGACCCGAAGAGGAATCTCTCAAATAAAAAAAAGAACGGTATATCTTTGAAGCTCAAAATGAGATGTTAGGCTAGGTATGAAGCACAAAGGGGGGTTTTAAAATGATTTGGTTAGTTGGTTGTTGGGTCGGTCATGAGATCATGGACTAAGAAAGTGATGGGAGAAAATGAACAAAACAACAGGATGTTTCAGTAAAGAGAATAGGTCAAGAAGGTGCCATCCATTGGGCTATGGAGTCATGAAAGGTAATTACATGCAACAAATAGCCAAATATTTCAGAGGGAAAGTCATCTACACTAAAGGATCTTTTTAGATAGATGGCGGGATGGAACATTAAGGATTGAAAGTGAAAGAAGGAAAGCAACCCAATTTATGTCTATAGATCAGATAAGAGGTCATTTAACTCTATACCTGCTTGGACATACTCAAAGGCAACTCTCAAAGGAGGGACAAAGGGGCAGCTTGTAGATCAGACCAAAGGTCATTTAACTCCAGGTCAGCTTTAGCATGCTCCAAGGAAAAACAGAGATAAGTTAAACAGAGCCAGGGTATATAGATCAGAGAAGGAATTTGAACCTTCAATTCTTTGACACCAACAAGAGATCTTAGAAAGGCTAGCTGGTCACACAAGGATCCTAGTGGATAGGGCTAACTCTAATCCCTAGTGTTCCCAAATCTTCCGGCTTAAACTCAACAAGAACAACTAATAGCAGAAAACATTGAAGGCAAGGAGAGCAGATACATAGGGTACCTAACAAGGGTAAGTCCTATGCGATATTTTTGATGCAAGCCAGCAAAAAATGAAACATTATGAAAATGTAATAAACAGAGTTAGAAAAACATCACCAATAGTAATAGACCAGGATCCTGTGAAATGTGCTTTGATTAATTGATGCAAAACTAGTCACATACACTGAACTCAATGGCTGTTACAGTCCAAAATTTCTTCTCCTAGCCTACTACATAACAACTACTCTGCTAATCCCTCCCAAGACTATTCTAACAGTCGAAACTGAATCCCTCTAACTACAACGGTAGCAGCCAAACAAAAAACTTTACAATATGTTCTTGGGGATTTTTATAGGAGAAGATAACAACAGGAGTAGATGATATACATTAAATGGATCTCATTAAGACAGAGTGATGGAGCAGTCCGAGCCCATTCTTCTTAATGGAAATCTGTATTGCTGTAAGTACTCTATATCATGTCTGGGGGACTCTGTTAGGCCAAGATTGACCTCTGATGTTTCGTGAAATTATTTATAGCTGTAAGGCCCTCTGTTTCCGCCTTCTGGAATTGGTGAACTGGATGGAAAGGTCTGCAGATCACTCCATACTCCATAACTGCTAACTGACAGTCTTTTAAGAAGCTTATGTCAGTGTCCTTAACTTTCCTGAGCTCGAGGGGGCATGGAGGACGCTGTAGGAATGGTGTACTTATGAGAGAAAAATGTTTTTTGGATCTGTAGCACTGATATGACTTGTTTCGTGTGCATTTGGTCTTCACACAGTTCTCTCATCCTTTGATCATGGGATTTAAGTGTTAAATCTTCAATTAACAGGTCTGGTCCCTTCTAATTTGTCTCTGTTGTTTCATTTGGCCGCTATATTGGCCTCTCTGTGACCTGTGCACAATGAAATAAACTTGTCACAAAACCCGGGCAGTGGTGGAGATATGATGTGGAGGCCGGAGGAGTGGTGGCGGAGAAGTGGAGAAACAATGGAAACAATGAAAAGTGGCGGAGAAATGATCGCATAGTGTAAAAACCCAAAGATTAACGTTTGGGCGAATTACAAAGGAAAATACAGAAAAAAAATGAACGAAGCCATTGGATGTGGGACCCGGCTAGGGCGGAGGGCGATTAGATATGAACCATGGATCTCAGGAGGAGATCAACGGTGGCAGTTAAGTGATGAGGTTAATAGGGAGGCCCGATGGGAAAAATACAGCGGAGACGCGATGCGACGTGGGCCGTTGATCTTGGATGAACGGACGGTCGTGATCAAATCAGAGGATCACAATTAGGGGAGCAGGGGTGACACATTTTAAAAAGTTCTGATTGTGATCAGAGGGGTGTTGCGATTAAACCCCAACCATTGGATTTGGGACCAGATCAATGGTCCACATTTAATCAGAGGGAGATGGAGAGGGGCGATGGAAGGGGAGTGGGATGAATCTAAAACGTTGGATCTGGAGGGATGGATGGCTCAGATTGGATCGGGGGATCGCAATCGCAAGGCACAAAAGAGGGGTGCGATTAGAAAATTCGATTGCGATCGGAGCTGGGGATGCGATTATGCGCCGGCCGTTGGATCGGCGAAGGGGATGGACGGCTGTGGTTTGATTGGGGGATCGCAATCGGGAGGAGCAGAAGGGTGTCACAGGAGGAGTTTCAATTGTGATCGAGGTAGGATTGCGATTAGCATCGGGCCGTCTGATCAAATGATGGATCAATGGTGGAGATCACGGTGGAGGCCTGAAGGACCAAACTCAATCACACCAGATTTTTTCAATGTTACAAAGGGATTTGCCCGCCCGACAACTCCGATTACGATTGGCGCCCAAGACTTAAGCGCTTGGTCTGGGCGCTAGGGGCACATGGGAAAGTGGTTTAAGGGGGCTGGAAGAAAAGGGGATAGGCCCTATTATAAGGTGGATAATGGGTCTTTTTCCCATTTTAATGCGATTTGAGGCTAGGGGAGGGTAATGATAGGGGGGAAAAAGGGGAAAATTGACCCAACAAGGGGTGTAGGTATGATTTAAAGGCGATTTGGGTATGATTTATAGGGTTAATGGAGGAAAAAGAGAGGAATTAAATGGAAGAAAACATAGGTTTAGAGTGAATGAAATAAGAGGGAAAGGAGGCCTTTTGGGAATTTCTTCACAAACAGAGAGGCTTTATAATGGGAATCAGCAGAGGGGATTTTATCAAAGGACCAAAGGAACAAGGAGGCTTCAAGGATGATGTGTTTTTAGGGGAAATGTATTCCTTGAAGGCTCAAAAACATTTTAGCCCCATGTTTTCTTGTCAAAAAATTTATGGGGGGCTAACAGTGGCTCCACATGGGGATGGCTACTTCTTGAAGGAGTCAAGAATCCAGAGAATGATCTTTGGTGTAGGCCAGATGCCTGCTGCTTGGCACATCCCTTTCTTTCTTTAGATCAGATTCCACAAATCATGAAGTCATTACATCAGCAGTAACATTCTCCCAAACAACTACCTACCCTTACTACTGTCCCAACATTTTTTCTTTTGGGTGCATTTGGACTTGCAGACCCTTTACATCATCATTTTTTACAAGCAAAAAAATAAACCTATACTACTTCTACACTTATCGCTCCATGAGACCAGATTAGACTGTTGGTCTCACAGTTCCTCTACCTAAACTATATTTGCTAGGATTAAACCGTCTAGCAGACTTCTTCTCTATATTCTAAGACATAGATTGAAACAACAGTCAGGCCAGAATTAGACTGTCTGACTTGCTGGACTTTGCAAAAATTAAAACAACTAACTACATGCTTACAGGCTGAGCTTATTTCAAACTTCCTACCTACCCTACTCTAACCTGGAAATCTCTGATGTTCTAGGTGATACAATAATGCCAATGCAGCCGGTCAAGCAGTAAGAAAAAATGATATGAGCACTGACAGCTTGTCAGAGATAACCACAGGGTGCTCTGCATGTGGTTCTTCAAAACTAAGGTCACCATCAGTAGTGACCACTCCTGATGAATTTGGCCCGTGTTAAAGATCAATGCTGGAGTATTTGAGAAAATTAGGGCCTCCATATATTCTACCACAAGATCAATGAACACATGATGTACAAGTTCTTCTTTTAGGCCTGCCATGACTGGTAGGCTGTCCTCATCCTGGGCAGCTTCGATTGTTGCATCCTTCACTGCATCCTCAAGGTGGCTCTTGAAAGCCTGAACATCTTCTTCTTGCACATCAAAAAGTAGTGGAATTTCTTCTTTTTTAGGAGGAGGAAGGCTTTCCAAAAAGTCTCTCGGGTCTTTGAACTGGTATAATTTTTCTTGTGAGTTCAAAATTTCAATCTCAGCTTCATACCTTTCAACCACCAGCTCTAGAAAATTTTTCTTAAGCACAAGATTATAATTTGAGCTGCGAAGAATAGCTCCTGGAAGGTCCTCCACCTTCAATTCTGCCAAGTCACTAGAAATTGTATTACGACACACTGCTGTGAAATCTAGAAACCTTTCTGCAAACTGTTCAGGGTCTTCCAATAGTGAAGTGACTTGGTCTTTGGCATGGATGATGTTGTACTGCAACATGGTCTCCCAATGGAGTCTAGTGAACACACAGATAATTAGCGGTCTACTGATCACCAGTGGAGTCCTTTAATCATTTAGGAACTGTGGCGTTGCTGGGTGGATGATTTACAAATTTACTGTCCACCACAGTGATTTACCAAATCAGGCTGATTGGTCTCGTTCCCCAGCGGAGTTGCCATTATGTTGAGGTTCCTATGTTTTGGCAGATTTGGAAATACCAAAAGATAAGACAACATCAAACCACTTTGGGGCCCTAGGATCTAGCCCTCCTGGACCCGGAGAGGGATCTCTCCAATAAAAGAAAGAATGGTATATCTTTGAAGCTCAAAATGGGATGTTAGGCTAGGTATGAAGCAAAAATGGGGGTTTTAAAATGATTTGGTTGGTTGGTTGCTGGGTCGGTCATGAGATCATGGACTGAGAAAGTGATGGGAGAAAAGGAATAAAACAACAGGATGTTTCAACAAAGAGAATAGGTCAAGAAGGTGCCATCCATTGGGCTATGGAGTCATGAAAGGTATTTACATGCAAAAACTAGCCAAAGCTTTCAGAGGGAAAGTCATCTACACTAAAGGATCTTTTTAGATAGATGGTGGGATGGAACATTAAGGATTGAAAGTGAAAGAAGGAAAGCAACCCAATTTCTGTCTATAGATCATATAAGAGGTAATTTAACTCCAGACCTGCTTGGACATACTCAAAGGTAGCTCTCAAAGGAGGGACAAAGGGGCAGCTTGTAGATTGGACCAGAGGTAATTTAACTCCAGGTCAACTTTAGCATGCTCCAAGGAAAAACAGAGATAAGTTAAACAGAGCCAGGGTCTATAGATCAGAGAAGGACTTTGAACCTTCAATGCTTTGACACCAGCAAGAGATCTTAGAAAGGCCAGCTGGTCGCACAAGGATCCTAGTGGACAGGGCTAACTCTAATCCCCAGTGTTCCCAAATCTTCCGGCTTAAACCCAACAATAACAAACTAACAGCAGAAAACATCAAAGGCAAGGAGAGCGGAGACATAGGGTACCTAACAAGGGTAAGTCCTATGCCATATTTTTTATGCAAGCCAGCAAAAAATGAAACATTATGAAAATGTAATAAACAAAGTTAGAAAGACATCACCAATAGTAATAGACCAGGATCCTGTGAAATGTGCTTTAATTAATTGATGCAAAACCATTCACATACACTAAAATCAATGGCTGTTACAGTCCAAAATTTCTTCTCCCAGCCTACTACATAACAAATACTCTGCTAATCCCTCCCAAGAATGTTCTAACAGTCGAAACTGAATCCCTCTAACTACAACGGCAGCAGCCGAACAACAACCTTTACAATATGTTCTTGGGGATTTTTATAGGAGAAGATAACAACAGGAGTAGATGATATACATTAAATGGATCTCATTAAGACAGAGTGATGGAGGATTCTGAGCCCATTCTGCTTAATGGCAATCTGTGTTGCTGTAAGTACTCTGTAGCATGTTTGGGGGACTCTGTTAGGCCAAGATTGACCTCTGATGTTTCGTGAAATCCTTTATGGCTGTAAGGTCCTCTGTTTCTTCCTTCTGGAATTGGTGAACTAGACGGAAAGGTCTGCAGATCACTCCATACTCCATAACTACTAACTGACAGTATTTTAAGAAGCTTCTGTCAGTGTCCTTAACTTTCCTGGTCTCGAGGGGGCATGGAGGACGCTGTAGGAATGGTGTACTTGTGAGAGAAAAGTGTTTTGCGGGTCTGTAGCACTGATATGACTTATTTCGTGTGCATTTGGTCTTCACACAACGCTCTCATCCTTTGATCATGGGATTTAAGTGTTAACTCTTCAATTAACAGGTCCGGTCCCTTCTAATCCGTCTCTCCTGTTTCATTTGGCCGCTATATTGGGCTCTCTGTGACCCCTGCACAATGAAATAAACTTATCAGAAAACCCGGGCAGTGGTGGAGAAATGCTGCGGAGGCCGGAGGAGTGGTGGCGGAGCAGTGGAGAAATAGTGGAAATAATGAAAAGTGGTGGAGAAATGATCGCATAGTGTAAAAACCCAAAGATTAACGTTTCGCCGAATTACAAAGGAAAATACGGAAAAACAATGAACAGAGTCGTTGGATGTGGGACCCAGCCAGGGCGGAGGGCGATTAGATATGAACCGTGGATCTCAGGAGGAGATCAATGGTGGCGGTTAAGCGATGAGGTTAATAGGGAGGCCCGATGGGAGAAATACAATGGAGATGCGATGCGACGTGGGTTGTCGAACTTGGATGAACGGAGGGTCTTGATCAAATTGGAGGATCGCAATAGGGGGAGCAGGGGTGACACATTTTAAAAAGTTTCGATTTCGATCAGAGGGGTGTTGCGATTAAACGCCAACCGTCGGATTTGAAACCAGATCAACGATCCACATTTAATCGGAGGGAGATGGAGAGGGGCGACGGAAGGGGAGTGGGATGAATCTGAAATGTTGGATCTGAAGGGATGGACGGCTCAGATTGGATTGGGGGATTGCAATCGCAAGGCGTAGAAGAGGGGTGCGATTAGAAAATTCGATTGTGATCGGAGCTGGGGATGCGATTATGCGCTGGTCGTTGGATAGGTGAAGGGGATGGACGGATGTGATTTGATCGGGAGACCGCAATCGAGAGGAGTGTAAGGGTGTCACGGGAGGAGTTTCAATTGCGATCAGGGTGGGATTGCGATTAGCGCCGGGCCGTCCGATCAAACAATGGATCAACGGTGGAGATCACGGTGGAGGCCTGAAGGACCAAACTCAATCACACCGAAGTTTTTCAATGTTATAAAGGGATTTGCCCGCCCGACAACTCCGATTGTGATTGGTGCCCAAGACTTAAGCGCTTGGTCTTGGTGCTAGGGGAACATGAGGAAGTGGTTTAAGGGGGCTGGCGGAAAAGGGTCTAGGCCCTATTATAAGGTGGATAATGGGTCTTTTTCCCATTTTAATGTGATTTGAGGCTAGGGAAGGGTAACGATAGGGCGAAAAAAGGGGAAAATTGACCCAACAAGGGGTGTAGGTATGATTTAAAGGGGATTTGGGTATGATTTAGAGGGTTAATGGGGGAGAAAGAGAGGAATTAAAGGGAAGAAAAGTGAGGTTTATAGGGAATGAAATAAGAGGGAAAGGAGGCCTTTTGGGCATTTCTTCACAAACAGAGAGGCTTTATAATGGGCATCAGTAGAGGGGATTTTATCAAAGGACCAAAGGCGCAAGGAGGCTTCAAGGATGATGTGTTTTTAGGGGAAATGCATTCCTTGAAGGCTCAAAGACATTTTAGCCCCCTGTTTGCTTGTAAAAAAATTTATGGGGGGCTAACACGTTGTTGTAGCCGCTACAACACCACCCAAAATTTTGGGTATATTTAAAATTTTGGGTTCCCCCTCTGCTCGCTTAGGCGTTGGAGTATTTAACCTGATCTGCAATCGACTACATCCCAGTGACCTATCCCCAACCCCTCATGAGTTGTCTCGCCATCATGATCAGATATCCTTATTGCATTCACGCCATATGTGGGGAGGATCATCCAGCGTGCGTCCGAACACTCTTGTCGCAGTCACGCCATATGTAATAAGATTGACATGCATATGTTTGAATAAAACCTGTCTTGTATCGATCATTAATAGCTCCCTCGCCATGGGTCATTAAGCAAGTTGTTTGAATACCTCTCTTATGCTCATTGGTCTCATATGTTTTATTTAGGGACACCTTTCGCGAAGAATAACTATGAACTAATTAATGTGATGTGCTTATGCAGGTCAATCCACGACAAATAAACTTATCAATGATTGTCATGGCACTGAGGGAATAGGATTAAGCTCAATGACAAGGATGCACCCACAAGTGTGGTGAGAGAGCAAGGTAACATTTTCAGAGGGATGATGATGTGTCGTGTGTTCATTCACTCAAAGAATCAAGGAGGCACTGGGAGCCAGGAGAATCTTATGATAACACCGTTGATATTAAAAGATAAGGGTTTCTCGCGTCATTAACGGAGGTGCCATCTCAAGAACGTACATTTTGATGTTGGCAAGACAATGACACAACAAAAGGGGTTTCTTCTATCTTCCGCAGTTGAATGAAGTGGTTCATGCGTCTTGATAAGCATCGAAGAGGTCATCACTGTCGATTTGGTGATTCAGTTTGAATTTTCTCCTTTCAGTACCTCCTCATCCATCAAAGTACAGAGGTAGAGATGATTGCTCAGGAAATGGGTGCATTAATAGTGTTGGAAAAATTTCAGATATCTAGATGTACCTTTGAGAAGCAAGTTGTTGTCAGACCCCAAGCTACAAGGCAGGCGCCAATGTGTGGACCAAAGTTATGGTTTCGTACAATTAAACCAAAGAAAAATTCAGTTGGTTTCGAATCCATGGACCAAGGTGACATTTTTAACACATTGGGTTAAAGCGCGAAATCATAGGGTTTCCAAACCATATGGGAGATCAAAATCATATAAAACTATATGAAGAACATTTCTATTGGGCTCGAATGTGTTTCTGCCGAGTTGTTCAACTTGTGTTAAAAGACTTGGTGTAGAACATGGCGCAAAGTGAGCGACATATTATGATAACCACGACACGTTGACCAAGGCATAACATTATAAAGCGCGCGCAGGCGAGGGATCAAAGTTGCATTGTATATTTGTGCCAAGGGGCAAATACATATGATTTTTTTTAATCCATTCGAGGCAGATATATATACGATGGTCAACTTTAAAGGTTGAAATGGTGGAACGAAACCAATGTCTACGTTGCATGACTTATATATGGACGAACTTTTCCCACGCCGAAGTCTGCATATTAGCCATGCGCATTGATGCATATGCAAATAGTCTCTACGACTAAAAGGTAGAAAAGCTCAAATATCAAAAGGGCCATAAATATGTTTGGAGTGGCAGATTTCAACTCTCGACCCAAAAGCATTCATATGATGGAGTGGTGGCCTTGGCATAAAACAAAATTTGTTATCTTTGTGCACTAACAATAGGAGGAAAGCCAATGGTCAAGGGTGTATAATTAAAACTAAGGCGAAAAGGAGATAAAGGACCTTTTGGTTCAAAACTATATGAAATGATGAACAAAGACTACGCTGATTTTAAATAACCGTGGTGCATTTCAAATGAGCGCAAATGTCAATGATAAGTTTCAAGTGGTCAAATTTTATGATTGAGCCACGTAGCAAATGAGCTCGAGCATACATACATATGACCGTGTTTTGTATTATAGGTGGGGCAGATGTAGTTTTTGGTCCAACGTTCAATGTTGCGTGGAGCCAAATGCTCAATAAGCCGAATGAAACGTTTATGTCGTTCAGTGTTATACGTATACGGGGAGCGGAGTGTTGGCGCGTTGTTCTAGTGGTGCAAGAACGCAGGAGATGGTGCAACGAAGCCACGCGGACACGTTGTATGGAAACCAACGTGCGATGGCAAAGTCTCAACTTATGTGGCATGTGATGACAACTACGGCGCAACATCGACAGTCTTTGACCATGTTTTAAGTGGGGTAATAGCGTGTATTTTCCCAACCATACAACACGTGATATATGGACGTAAACAGTCGATGGGCTCCCATGCGTTTATGTTGAAGTTTCAACCTGAGATAAACAAATTGCATATATATATCAGTGGTCAAAACGACGTGGAGCGTATACAGATAATGGCCCAATCGATATTCGAACGTGAACTGGAACCCTGCTACATACATCTGGCAGCGTGATACAACAGTCACCGAGCAGTTGTGCAGAGCCATGTGCGAACATGATATGTTGGCGCGCGTTCAATAGAAAAAAATCTCATATGGGCGCAAGCGTTTTTCAACCGAAGTTTAGTTTTCAGAACGTATGTTAAAAGAAAACAATCCAGAGGTTATAATAAACCACGACGGCGTGTATGATGGCCGTAACGCAAGAGCAATCAAGTCAGGAGTGGGATGGTAAAAGGTGCGCTGAACGGTGTCTATCGGGTAAATATTATTGATGCGGTTTCGTTAGCCAGCTGGATATAGCCATGAGCAGGCTGTAATTGTGCAATGCATGACAGAGCAGATACACCTCACCTCTCACGCCAGAAGCAAAACGCTCCATCGAATCAGCACTGTTTTCGAAGGAAACATCTATTTGTTTCTAATATGGCAGAAAAGTGTCAGCCGCCGTATGCATGGAGAGCTCGTAGCACTGGGTTACATGCATGCAAGCCCGTCCAATGCATGGCATTATTCCGGTTTATTCTTGGACGATTTTTTCGTTGGAGTAAGTAAATATTTCACACGCAAATGCAGAAGAAGCAGTCGCGCGAGTCGCATGATCGATAGACCAAGTGAATTAGTGATCTGCGACCCTGCGACCTCTTAAAAGAAGTCGCGCGACCCCTTCAGGTCGCTGAGTCGCAACACAGGCTGATGGGCAAGAACCCCGACCCCGCGACTGTGCGACTCCTCCGAGGTCGCGAGGTCGCAGAGTGATATTCCCACAAAGAACTGCGACCCAAAGATATTTCCGACCGTGCGACCCCATCGGGAAACTCGAATTTACCTCCCACGTAGCTCATTCTCCGCCAAAGCTCTAATGTTTGTTCACAATGAGCTGGATAAAGTAAATTCCTGCTCTCCCTGCCGCATCACACACGATGCTGGCCACCCAATTCATGCTGCCATGCACATAAAACGAATCAGGAAGGAGATCTGAATTTGGAGCAGGCGAGCCAGTTGCATCAGACGCAGTGGTTGAAGGATTTGCGTTTTGGGCTCTAGCTTGGTCTGCCCCTTGTTCAAACAGAGCAGCAAAAGAATTAGAGCCCAAGTCATTCCCCACTGTCTCTTCCTATTGATTGAGAAACGACACTCGAGATGTGTTCATATATGCGACCGAGCATGTTCAAGCCTTCCGGAGATGATTCAATGTTACACATGGTCCTGTCATATTTCTCATCATATCTCGCATGGAGTTCAGGATTCCTTGCTACACCCAAAGGCTGCCTCAGAGTTCCAAGGTCATTGGGTATGTGTAAAAAGTCTGGGTGCCTGTCAATAATTTCCCACATCTACAGATTACTCATAATCAAGCTTCGCATCAAGACAAGGTTGTTCATAAAAGGCTGAATGCCAGGCATACTCATCACCTCACAAATCATGTTGAGGATCTGTCTACGATGAATAGTGATATTAAAATGAGATAGGGTCAAACGTTATGTCGTAAAGCTGTGAACAGATATCAGCAAAATGAACATACGATCGTTTTAATCTCCTCAGCGTTTCTCTGTCCAAAGGCACTAAAACTAGCATACCATAAGCGATTATTTTCCTATCAACAAAAGCATATGGTTCGATTGCCAAGATCAATAGCAGGAACGTGAAACACACAGATTGCCCAGTGAATACTCCCTAGCAGTTGCAGCATGCGATATAATCCTTTGTTATTCAGTGTCACTACCACGGAACTTGCGCACCTCTTGTTGGGCATTTGGACCCCGTTGCTGTTTGGTGTTTAGAAGGGGATGAGAACAGAGCAATTGTCACCATGTCAAATGTCTTGGGTCGCATAGTCACAACTCTTTACAGACTCGAAGAAGGCGACTCAACCTCCACTTGCGGCTCTGATGACAAAGTCTTGACCACACAGGGGTCTAAATTTATTGTGCTTCGCTCGTACAGATTAATTAAAATGCCTTTAACATTATTATTGTCTCTATCATGGAGATATGTGACCTACGTTATTTTGTTGTAGGAAGAACCTTTCGGTCTGCACAAAGAGCCAGAGTTTGCCTCAGCAAACAAAGGGACCTTCTCAAAACAAGTCGCAGTGGTCGCCAGGTCGCTAAGTCGCACTCCCTGTCAAAAGCTCGGCGGTGCGACCTAGCGACCCAGCGACTTGGTCGCAGGTCGCACATTCGCCCAGGTCGCGAGGTCGCAGATCTGCTGGAGGTCGCGAGGTCGCAAATCTTAAGAGGTCGCCAGGTCGCTAAGTCGCACTCCCTGTCAAAAGCTCGGCGGTGCGACCTAGCGACCCAGCGACTTGGTCGCAGGTCGCACATTCGCCCAGGTCGCGAGGTCGCAGATCCGCTGGAGGTCGCGAGGTCGCAAATCTTAAGAGGTCGTAGGTCGCAGATCCATGGAGGTCGCAAGTCGCACATTAATCTGGGTCGTGAGGTCACATCTGCTGTGGTCGCAGATCGCATATTCACTGAGGTCGCCGGTCGCACATTTCCCCGGGTCGCAGGTCGCATAGGTCGCCAGGTCGCAAAGTCGCACCACTTGGTAAATGCCCGACGGCGCGACCCAGCGACCCAGTGACTAGGTCGCAGGTCGCAACAACGGCTCAGGTCGCAGGTCACAGAAAATACTGGGTCGCAAGGAAGCCCAACCGTCGGGAAGCTGAAAAGTCAGGGACCTTAGAGGACAAGCACTGCCCTATAAATACTTCCATCGGGAACATCGCTTGGGGCTTTTTCTTTTTTGAAGCTCAAGGCTACATGGCATTGTATTGAAGGATTATATTCTTGTACATGTGATTACAGATTCTTGTTAAAACACCCTATGGTTATAATGTGTTTTGCTGTGCGAACACCGTGTGTATTCCTTGTACAGTTTCAGAACATCCTATGATTAATGAAGCTGCACTCCTTATGTCATCATTTATGCGTCATGGCTATCTATGTTGTATCAATGATGTTTATTTTATCTGTTCTATTAATGAATGTTAATGAACTATTTTGTTAGCATTTCGTTTCATCTTTCAGAAGTAAAAGGATGTCTCATCATGAAGGACTATTCCTTTTGTGGTCAGACTACCTCATGAGCATTACCCCCAAAAGATGTGTTGCTAATGACATCTCTTGAGGCGTACATGCTTTATTTATAATCTTGCTACGCATAGTGTTCAATTCATGTTTAACACATTAATCCTGCATTCTGTATCATGTGAATAAGCGTATATCCGCAAGTTCAATCAGTTTCTTTTGAGACCTAGGGAAAGCGTCTTAAGAGGTAGCCGGAACCACACCCCGGACGGGATCCCTACTCCAAACGGTTCAAGGTCTAATTGGGACTTTCTACCGGGGAGATCCCCTACTGTTGGCCGGACAAATTTTCCCGTCAACACACGCCTAGCTTGTATAGTTGTCCTGCGATGATAGTAAAGTCTGCCACTTGGGTAACCAACTCATTTTTTTGTTGCACCAAATACGCAACAGGGGCCATACCCGTACTAAGGAACTCAATGATATCGGAAAAGTGGTCATCCACCACTTTAATGGTAAACAGTTGCGCATCAGGTAATCCTTCGTCCAAGTTAGTGGGTTCTTCCCATTTATCAATACGAGACAGATGATCTGGGCCTGCATTCATCCTTCTAGGCTTTACAATGATCTCAAAATCATATTCTTAAAACAACAACAACTAGTGGCAAATCTTCCCCCCCAACACAGGCTTGTTGACCAAGTATTTCAAAGCCGAACGGTCTGTAAACATCTTAAAGTGTCCCCCCAGCAGATAGTTTTGATATTTTCACAGCGCATACACCATAGCCAGTACTTCACGTTCAGTGGTAGAGTAATTATGTTCGGCACCTGAGAGTTTTTGACTAGCAAAGGCAACTAGATGATCAATATCCCCTTAGCCATGCTACGTAAGGACTACACCCAAGGCAATGCCTGACACATCAACATGTACATGGAATTATTTTGACCAGTCAGGGAATATCAGTATGGGCGTAGAAATAATCTTCCCCTTGAGCAATTCAAAGCTCTTCTAACATTCATCATTCTAAAAAAAAGAGACATCTTTCTTTAGCAGGTCATCCATGGGTGCTGTGATCAGGGCGTATACTTGAATGAATTTCCTATAATAGCTTGTGTGACCAAGAATGGAGTGCAACTATTTCTTCGTTGTAGGGGCTTCCAGGTTGATAATTGTAGCTATATTCGCAGGATCAACCATCAGACCTTGTCGACAGACTATATGACCCAGCAAGATTCCGAACGAGACACAGAAGATGCACTTCTTGACATTCAGGGAGATCTGGTGCTTTTGACACGCATCCAACATTAATCGCAGGTTCGTGACATGATATTTTACTAAGCCAAACACCATCCAGTCATCAAAGTAAACCTCCAGAAAATTATGGATACATTCTTTGAACGTGGCCACTACGACCCTTGAAAATATAGTAGGTGTGTTCTTAAGACCAAAGGGCATGACCGTGTACGAGGAGGAGCCCCATTCGGTTGCAAAGGTCTTCTTACTGTGATCCTCTGATGCAATTCTGATCTCATGGTATCCCGAGAATCCATTTGTAAAGGAATAGGCCTCCTGGCCACCCATGCTATCCAAGATTTCATCGGAGAAGGGAGTAGGGAATGGGTCATGAACGAAAGCATCATTTATTTTTCAGAGGTCCACACATATACGTATTTCTCCTTTTTTTTTTCTCCTGAACAACCATCGGGCTGATCCAATCTGACTGTTCAACTGGTTCAATGATACCTACAGTTAGCACTTTGTCCAGCTCTTCTTTGAACTTTTTTTTATACTTAGATTCAACTGGTAGGGCCGCTGCTTGATGAGTTGTGCCTTCGGCTTTAGAGTGATGTGCATAATACCGAGGTCCCCCGTGATTTCCTTGAGCTCAGAAAACTTTGTAGGGAATAAGTCCTCGTACTCCATTAGTAGCTCAGCGACTTTGCCCATAGTGCCTTTATCCCAATAGTCCCCAATTTTCGTCAGTTTACGGTGTTCATCTATCCCAATATTAACCTCGCGTAGCTAGAGAGGCGGCGTTACATCGAAATTTAAGAGCGATGGTCCGATAATGGTACGTTCCCCTTCAGATTCTGGAACAAAGATATTTCGTGGGTTATCTTCCTCTTCATTAATCGCCAAGCTCCGACAGTTGACTATGTCTTGCATCTGGGCCTCCCATGTCAGAACAACTGGTGGGGTGTGAGGGTGAGGCTTCTTAAAGACGAACGCATCAATGTCTTGCAGGGCTTCGTCAAGCATTTTTGTTCCCCAAATGAGTCTGAATGTTCCGAGGAAGTCCTCTTTTAATATCTCCCAATGGCAGGTCCACTGATGTAATTCGTCATATAAGTACCACGTAGTGGGGATAGGGTGCAGGGCATGTATAAATAGATGGATCCACTCATCTGGGGTTCGGTCAGCCCACATGGTTGTCCATATACGTAGATGCGCATGGGGATCTCCGGGCCCCAGGAATATCTTCGTGCGTCCATTGGCAGGGGGTGTGAATCGCAACACCATCCTGTCCCGACATGTCTCCCAGTACAGAAATGCTTTCTTATGGGTATCCCACCATCGGGCATGTGTGCCGTGTAGCGCCATAATGAGCGCCCAAAGTCGTCGATCCTTGGGAACCCTAGCTTATAATGTTCTTACGAAGTCCTAGACAGTACTAGACCCATCGAAGTGGGGAAGGTCCCTTACCTTCGAAGTGATGCAATAGAGAGTCCTTGCAATCCGAGGGCACCGTAGGGTTGCAACATCATGTAGTCGGGTCTACCACTTCTCAATTTCTTCATCTGGGTTAGAAAAGTACTCTCGGTTCTTATCCCAGTTGAATACTCCACCTGTTGCAAGATCATCCTCATCCTCGTCCTGTGTTGTCATCCCGTAGATGTGATTGAGCTCCTCGTCCTCATATGCTGGTCCGGTGTACCATGCACCCTCAGCGGGATCCAGTGGTACTATTACACGTGTCCCATTCTTCTTAAACACCATGCTGCATTTTTTTATATTAATGACACCTCCTACATCGATAGCCCAGTCTATTCCCAGGAGCACAGGATAGGGGTTCGTATCTTCCACAATTTCTATGACCTCAAAGTCAACCAAGACCTTTAATCCTGTGACATCAACCATGACCCTTAGCAACCGTCCCAGAGGGATGATCTTATGCTAATTTTCCATTCGCAGCTGGATGCTGGACTAGTCTAGTTTAGGTTCTCCCATTTGTTTCCAGGTTTGTTTTGGTAAGACATTCATATCAGATCCAAGATCAAGAATAACTTGATCTATCTCATAGTCACCAATCTGTGCAGTCAAGCGCATCTCTCTCCTGGTGCGCCTTTTATAGCTGTGTAATTTTTGTACTTCCTTAACCTCAATCATCATGCTGGGCTAAGCTGCACATTCCTGCAGTAATACTTGAAGACTTTCTTCCACCAGTGGGCTGCGTAGGAGCTTCAAGCATGCCCTTAAAAAGGTCTCAACATTTTCTTCTAGCAGCTGCCTAGGGGCTCCGAGTGATTCCTGCTTTCCGGGAGCTGGTTCCTTCTGAACAACAAGCTCCTCTCTTGCTTTCTAGGTAACCATGCTACGCGTTATGCTCCTTAGCTCCGTTTTGACTCTCTGTATATTTCATGTGGGAGTAAACTGTTTGTCCTTCATCTTTGTTAGAAAAATTGGGCAGTCTTCGATTTCATGGTCCAACTGTCAGTAGTATTTACAGGTCTGCCTAGTGGGATTTGAGCAGTCCTAGGCAAAGTGCCCTACCTCTCCACAATTATAGCAGATCATTTGGATCCGTCCTCATCCAACGCTTCCTCCCCGCCCCCCTACCCCATGGAGGGGAGCCACCAAAGCTCGAGGGGGGTCTTGGAGAGGCAGGATCGGATTGTACCCTGTAGAGGGTTCCCTGATCTACCAGTAAGTCATATGTGCAGCAATTCTGCTCATCGTGTCCTACATATCAGTAGAACCTGCACGATTGTTGCTTCAATTCACCTCTATTTATCCATGGACACTGGGTTGTATCATGCAGTCCCACCACATGGAAATCCTGGCACCAAAGGTCCGTGGTTACTCCCTTCCCTCGTTCCATCCATAAGCTCTGTATTTCCATGAGCATGGCCTCGAGCTGCTCCTGAATTTGCTGTACTCCTTCCCTTCTGTCATCCTTAGGTGCAACTTCAAGTTTCATGGCATCTTCTATTGGATGGATAATTCATTCTTGCAGACAATACATACCTCCCAAGTGTCCTACAGACAACTAGCAACAAATGGAAAAATAAAACTATCTTTCTCTAGATATATCACGATTCATAATTAAATGCTATAAAGGCTTGACGATCTTACCTTTGATCCAACGCTTGTTTGTAGTAGTAGTCGTTGAGTCACCCAAAAGAGTTGCCTTCGAAGATCTACAATCACAAACAAACAAACATCAAATAGCACCTGCATAGAATATATTCATAAATTATATCTATTATGGTGATCAAGGAATCCATAAAATAAACCAATCAATTGATAGCTTATTGAGAAAAATAGATTTATTTGTATTAACTTAAATAAGGAAGAGCCTTACAACCATGTCTGCCTTGATGTCATATAGGCCTTCCAGGGGTCCGGAACAGACGTTTCCTTTAATCTGACCAGCCTTGCACTCTTCCAACCAAGATACATATAGGTATGTAATCTTTCCCACATAAAATATCAGCTAAAAGTGTCTAAGTTCCAACATCACTTCGCCTCCAACGATAATAAAGCTTGAACTCATCAATTGTAACCCTTTGAGGCTGCCCTATGTCTCTTTTTATAGTGGAAGAGAGGAGGTTACAGCTCCATACAAGAAGGGATATAATCCTCCTTCAAAGGGATTAGTTACTTACATCAAGGGGTTAGCTCCTTATTGGATGGGATACATGAACCTGAAAAGAGTGGACTTTCCACCATAGGAATGTTTCTAGAAGCTTCCAAAAATGACTTAAACTGAGCTTCTAGATTTTACTTGTGCCTTTTCTAACCTTTTATAGGGGTCTGCACTTTTAATAAATAGAAAGTGCATTTGGCTACACATGATTTATAGCCAACAGGTGCAGGACCACAAGAAAAACTAGGAGAAAGTGCAGTACCAGAGTTTTAAGGATTTTATGAGCTTTTATTTTAGTTTCAAGGCTTTACATTAGGAACTGATGTGTTTAGACTTGTAAGGGAGAAATGTATAAGTGATAATGAGCTTATACAGACAACAAAACGTCAAAGTGACAATTTTTAGTGTAACAGATTTCCCCCTAAAGTGCGAAGTCTATAATAGATGAAGAGTGAGTCTGTAATATATGAAGAGTGAAGTACTTTATCATTTCAAGGATCAACCTGTGGACACCCCAGTCAAAACCTTGTAAAAACATTCAATGCAAAACATATATATCATCACTGAGGTAGGCATTCCCATACTCAAATTAAAACTAACTAAACTTGTTCTGATACATAAATGATTTTAATATTACATCAATAGTGTAGACACAGCATGGGCATAGCCATCTATAATGAATCATCTACTGCATAATGAATAATAAAACTCCTCGCAACCTAGATGGTGGAAACTAGATCCAAGGTCTTGATTTCTACTTCCCGAACTAGTACGATTCTATCCATGCGATTAAATGTGTTGAAGTCAAATATGGTAGAAACCACTTGATTACCAGTCAATGATGTGAACTGTTAACAAGTGTGAGAGAAACTGCCAATAATGAAAATGACTCTCAAAGTAATCAGTACAATCCATGAAATGTGAATAAGTGATCTGAAGTCAAACATTTCATTGAATCATTCGATCGAAGGTCAATGATGCAACCCGTCGTCGAAGGCGAGAAACCTACCATCAAGGCATGTAGATTCCAAGGTACTGACAGATTCTAGATCAACTTCCTAGATGATGATCTGTCGTCGATAGAAAGTGATCTGTCGTAAGCAAGCTCATGACATGAAACCATAGATCAAGTTTCGAAGAAATTTTTTTCAAGGACTGACTCAGGGATGGTCAACGCGAATGGAGAATTTTTTTTGCAAATGAATGGTTTTTTTGACTATCCTCTTGAATACATAACGAAACTGCAGATGGTTTGGTGACAGTTTCCCTAAGCTAATACCTAGAAACTAGCTAAAGACCTTCAATGTGGTTTGATTAACTGATAGATAAAAGATTTCCCAACCTAGGTGGAAGTGTGACAAAAATGTCGTGTTCAAGAGTGGTGTAATGCTTTTTACAAATCAAAGTTTAACAAACAAATATGTTTTTCTCTCTTTTCCCCCACCATTTCTGGCAAGTACCTCTTTATTTTTTACAAACTTGAGGAGGATAACATTTGCTTGTTTATAAGCTCATCCTTCGGATGAGTCAAACTTAGTTTAAAATCAAACCCTAAGAAGCAGTGGTCCATTCCTGTTTGTAATCAACAGGTCCTTTACTGTTAAATTTTAACGAGTCCAGTATAGGAGAAACTCGGTGTTTTTTCATTTTTAGGGAGTCGAAAGAAGAAACGTAAGAAAAATCCATGGGTGTACTTTTTCGTAAATTTAGTCTCTCAGGCCCAAAAAAAGATAAAACAATGGAAGAAATAACTCTATTGACCATGATTAGTCAACATATACCTTTTTCGTAAATATTCCATTTCAGTCCGGAAAAGGCGTAAAATTATACTGAAGGGACGACCATTCATTCCCTTAAAGAGTTCGAATATTCAAGTACTCGGCAATCTTTTCATTTTTGGAGAGTCTGAAAAGGGCTTAAAAGAGGACTCCATATTTCAATTTTTCATAAGTTTTAACGAGTTCGAAAAAGGTATAAAAATGTACTCATATGGCTGACTTTCAATTTAATTTACGAGCAGGAAAAGACGAAAAGAACTCAGCATTTTCATGTGTTTTACGAGAATGAAAGATAGCAAAATAATCTCGGGATTTTCATGAGTTTAACGAGTCTTGAAAATAATAACTGAAATCAACTCAAGATAGGTTTCATTTTTACAAAATCTTGAAACAGGGAAAAACTATGCTTCAAATAGGTTTTTTTCATTTTTACACAAGCTTGAAACATAGGAAAATTCATGCTTGAAAAATATTTGTTTCATTTTTACACAAGCTTTAAATGTAGGAAAAATGTGCTTGAGATCATTTTTGAATGCCCACCTAGCGTAACTTGCTAGAACGCATTTCCCCCAAGCGTAACTTGCTAGAGCGCATGGCCCCCAAGCTTCATTTCATTCAACTAAGTAGACTACTGGTTGCTAAAAGTTGGATGGAATGAAGGTTCATTTACGAGATCAGATGAAAGACTTAACTTGAATAGGAGAGCATTTGTTTCATTTTTTAATGAGCTTGACATAGGAAAGGAACTATGCTCATAGTGACCTGTTTCATTTTTTAACGAGGTTGACACAGTAAAAGGAACTATCCTCATAAACTACTATTTCTAATCTACCTACATAACCTACTGATTCTTTTTGTAATGAGGTTGACATAGGAAAAGAACTATCCTCATAGGTCTGTTTCATTTTTTAACGAGGTTGACAGAGTAAAAGAACTGTCCTCATATCTACTCTCTACAATCTACCTACATAACCTAATGATTCATTTTTTAATGAGGTTGAGACAGGAAAAGAACTGTCCTCATGGCCAACTGATTCATTTTTTAACTAGGTTGACACAGTAAAAGGAACTTTCCTCTTGATCCACTGATTCATTTTTAACGAGGTTGATACAATAAAAAGGAAATTTCCTCATACCTGATTCATTTTTTTTACGAGGTTCACTCAGTAACAGGAACCCTCCTCAGAAACTACTTATTTCTAATCTATCAATCTACTCTCTACAATCTAAGACATGTTTCATTTTTTAATGAGGTTGACACAGTAAAAGAACCATCCTCATTAATCACTAATTCCTTTTCTAACAAGGTTGACACAATAAAAGGAACCATCCTCATAGACTTGTTTCATTTTTTAATGAGGTTGACACAGTAAAAGGAACTATCCTCGCAGCAACATGTTTCATTTTTTAATGAGGTTGACACAGTAACAGGAACTCTCCTTATAGACTTGTTTCATTTTTTAATGAGGTTGACGCAGTAAAAGGAACTATCCTTGAGGAACCTGTTTCATTTTTTAATGAGGTTGGCACGGGAAAAGGAACTATCCTCATGAACCACTGATTCATTTTTTAATGAGGTTGACACAGTAACAGGAACTATCCTCAACTACCTTGATCATGGATTCCAACTAGAAGAAACACATGTCAAGGGACACACCCTAATCATGGCCTTCAAGAGGTCTTCGTCAGATGGAAGAACAATTCTCTGGAAGGAACACATGTCAAGGGACTCAATAGGGATAAGCAAATCATGTTCAAACACCCCCATATGGTTTTCCATGGAAATTACCGCATCTAAGTCATAGGAAGTCGAGAAAACAATGAGAAGCTCGCTTGCATCGGTAACTAAAAACATGGGACTGGTTGCCACATAATTGACCCGTGGCGGGGTAGATACCACTTCCGTATGAGGAACATTTAGGGATGTCATATTATTGGTAGTCGAATAAAGACTAGGGAACGAAAGCTGGTCTACAGTCACAATATTTCCATTGTGAGGGAAAGACATCACGCGAAAGAGTGTCGATACGATAGCTTTCATTGCATAGACATAGTCTCGCCCAAGGAGTAAATTGAAATCCAAGGGGCCTCGAACTACCATAAGATAAATACAGACAGTTTTACCTTCCAAAGTAATAGAAAACTTAGGAAGGATCCCTAAAAGGTCACTAATGTTTCTGTTAAAAGCTTTCAGATTCTGCGTAACAGGCACAAGCTGAGGGGAACTCAAAGCTTTCCAAGTAGTTGAGGATAAAATACTAACAGAAGCACCTTCATCGACATGTGTGTGGTGTATGTTCGTACTACCAGCCTTCACAATGATTTGGAAAGGGATGGAGGAAAGAAGACGAGTTTCTATTAGTCTATTCCAATCAAAGGAAAAGACCTCAGTACTTGGAGGGGGTTCAGTAGAAACAGGTGAAATGCCCCCTGCCGTAGAAGAATCTGATGAAACAAGAAGAACCAGAGCGGTATGAAGTTCACTCTCTTCAGGGAGAGTGGGATTGACTGAATGTGAAATCGAATTGATCACTTGATCAACTAATGGATCATCAACCTGAGTGATATGAGTTTCACTCTCCAGTGGAAGAGTGGGATTGACTGTACTTGGAATTAGATCAATCACTCCGTCAGTTGACGGTAGGTTGGGAGAAATTTTACAGTAACCAGTTGGAAGTTCTTGCTGTGGAACAGTAAGGTTTTCCAACAATTTTGAGGCTTCATCCATGTGAGGGCAAACGTGAGTTTGATGACTCCCTTTGCATAACCTACAAGGAAACCTAACTTTACCCTTTTTCCCAGGAACCTGACTATCACTGGTTGATGGATCAATGGTAAGTTGATGAGATTTTTCTGAACATACTTCTAAGACCTTTGGAATACCAGGAAAATTAATAAGGAAGTGGTCACCCTTACAAAGCTTGCAAGGGAATTTAGGTTAACGATGCATGTTGGAGGTTTCCTCAACATTACTAACGCTTGCAGCCATGGTTGGGTGGTTGACTTCTTTCTTATTTTGCTTCTTCTTCTTAGTCACCTGGTTACTAGTGTCAAGGCTTTTACCAAGCGAAGAGGAAGAAATGGAGGAAGAAATATTGAGCGAAGAAGGTAAAGGGTCAACATGAGGTTGGTGATGTTGAGATGGTGAACTCTGTTGAGGTGAAGCATCCGATTGAGGTGGAACAATTGGAGTATTCGGGGCCATTGAAGTTGAAAATAAACATACCGGTAAACCTATTGTAAATCCAGGTAATTAAAATGTAGCCATATAAGGAGGACCAACATTTCCAAAGCAAGGAAAATTACTAGGATTTTCATTAAGAGGGGTTCCTTGGTTGGTACATTCCGGAGCAGTTGCCATTATATTCAACTTTAGTGAATTTTATTAACAATTTTAAAACTAAAATTAAAAATTCACAATTCACACCTAAAAATAAAAATTCACAAATCACACCTATGGTCTCTAAAAGTAAAAACAAACAAATGAACATGTGCTATCAAATCTAGGAGTCAAACCACACATAAAAAGTAGATTCCCGCACTAAAAACACTAGTTGGTGATGAAATCCAACATCATAGAATTTTAATGCAAAAATGGCAGTTGGAACAGTTACCCCAACAACTTGCTTAATGAAACAGACTGGTGCAAGTTTCTCCACTATGCCATCTCGAGTGAAGATAACCCTCCGAAGAGTCCGAGTGAGTCTAGCCGACGTCTGTTCCAGGTACAGTGGGATCTTCCCTCCACCATCACCTTGGGAAAGAATCCTATAGATTATGGACACTAAGGTCACCAATAGAAACAAATATACCTGGGGGAATAGTCTACGATATGACACACACACAAGGGCAAAGTAACAAAGCTCAATCCCCTTGAAGGCTCCTTGACGTAATCCAAGGTTTACCGACAAGTGACCCCAGGCTCCTCGAAAATGGTCAATCCAAGGTTTAATTTTGTTAATACATGTATATATTCTATCGTTCCCAATGAATCAGGATTGATTACCTCACTGGTTCAGATATGATCTCATGCTTGACTCCTTTAGGAGGAGCTTCCCAAAGCATACATGCTACTATTAGAATTTCCCTACCGCAAGATCGACTACTTGTTTGTTTTACTGTCTTGGAGAGTTAACTAAAACCTATTCCAATACACTAGCCTGAGCTATGTTGGTGGAAAGATCCCTAAAAATGTAAAAAATACTATATGAATTTTAATAAGAGTTGTGTTATTTAGGCTGTTATTACTCAAAGGATAAATGGATATGAAATCAATGGTGTTATGACCTGACCCAAAAATGAATGCAATCGAATATGATAATGTAATATTTTCAATTCGATGAATCCTAAATAAAGTAAGGAGAGAGTTTCCATTCACTTCAAACAATGCAAAAAATTGATCAATAAGAGAAAATATAACAAATTCTCTAACGCACAAATTTCATCAAGAAAAACTAATGCTAATCAATTCCATATATTTTTTTTTTGTGTGTTTTTAAAACAAGCATAAAAACGTGTAAATTCAAATTAAAGAAACTGATCTAAATCTACGATTTCTTTTTCATAATGTAAACTATGCAGTTGTAATATATGCACAATTCACATGAAAACTATGCAAATGTAATCTATGCACATTTTCATTCATATTCTAAAAATGAGAATTCTAATTATGCAAATAAGATCTATGCAAGAGAATTCTCAAACACAAGATGATTCTATTGTAATCTAAGAACCAAACAAGGGTAAGTAAAGAAAATTGGGTGAGAGTTCCAAAGATCAAAAAATAAAAACACTCAAAGGCGATTAACACTTAGACACAATTTAGCCCCCACCGACGAATGAGGGGGAAATATTTTCGTAAAAAAAAAAGAAAAAAGATGCAGAATTGTTAAGATACTGAGACAAACCTCGAAGTAATGACCAAAGGAAATAAAATTAAGAATTTCTCAAAAAAAAATATTCAAAACACCCAATTAACTTAACAAAGATTGAAGAGATGAAAAATTGCTGAAAGAAACTCATAAACACGGCTTTTTGATAGAAAAATACAGATCTGGGTAGATGCTAAGAATCCTAAATTAAATCTAGACTAAGCCTAAAAAGGAAATTTTAAGTTTTCATAAAATTTTCCCAGGGTTCGCAGGCTCCAAAGTAAACAGGTGCGATACCGCACTGGTTACTTAAGAAAATTGCAGAGATGACCACACTGTCGTGAATGCAAAGTGCAGAGATTAGAAAACTTCAAGAAAACAAAAGTTTTCAAAAATTTACAAGGTACAGAAAAATTAAACTAAGCCACCCAAACCAGTATACATCAATCAAGAACCAGAAAAATCATTTTCTCAAGTCAAAACAAAAATAAAACCAAAAATCCAACCATTCCCCAGTGGAGTCACCAATTTGTTGGACGGATAAGTCGTTCTTTCGGACAAGATAGACCTCCCAAGTGTCCTACGGACAACTAGCAACAAACAGACAATTAAAACTATCTTTCTCTAGATATATCGCGATTCATAATTAAATGCTATAAAGGCTTGATGATCTTACCTTTGATCCAACGCTTTTTTGTAGTAGTAGTCCTTCAGTCGCCCGAAAGAGTTGCCTTCAAAGATATGCAATAACAAAAAAACACACATAAAATAGCACTTGCATAGAATATATTCATAGATCATATCTATTATGGTGATTAAGGAATCCATAAAATAAACCAATCAATTGACAACTTATTGAGAAAAACAGATTTATTTGTATTAACTTAAATAAGGAAGAGCCTTACAACCGTGTCTTCCTTGATGTCATATAGGCCTTCTTGGGGCCTAGAACAGGCGTTTCCTTTAATCTAACTAGCCTTGCACTCTTCCAACCGAGATACATACAGTTATGTAATCTTTCCCACATAAAATCTCAGCTAAAAGGGTCTAAGTTCCAACAGCACTTCGCCTCCAACAATACTAAAGCTTGAACTCATCAATTGTAACCCTTTGAGGCTGCCCTATGTATATTTTTATAGTGGAAGAGAGGAGGTTACAACTCCATACAATAAGGGATAGAATCCTCCTTCAAAGGGATTAGTTCCTTACATCAAGGGGTTAGCTCCTTATTGGATGGGATACATGAACTTGAAAAGAGCGAACTTTCTACTGCAAGAATGTTTCTAGAAGCTTCCAAAAATGACTTAAACTAAGATTATAGATTTTACTTGCACCTTTTATAAAATTTTACAGGGGTCCACACTTTTAATAAACAAAAAGTGCATTTGGCTACGCATGATTTATAGCCAACAGGTGAGAGACCGCAAGAAAAACTAGGAGAAAGTGCGGTACTAGAGTTTTAAGGCTTTTATGAGCTTTTCTCTTAGTTTCAAGGCTTGACATTAGGAACTGATGTGTTTAGACTTGCAAGGGAGAAATGTATCAGTGATAATAAGCTCATATGGACAAAAAAACGTCAAGGTGACAATTTTCAGTTTAACAACTTCCAAGGCTTTTTGTTGTGATTCAAAGTCTGATGGCCCATGGGTATATGCAAGTGAGGTAGGAACATAGTGATAAACCATTTTGTGTGTTGTTTGTCATCGTACTTGAACTCGCCTTCCCAGATTTCTTTTTTTAACCACTGATTAGCCTCCCAGACTAACTCAAATGCTCCGTGCTTGAAGTCTTTTACTTCCGATATCAGTTGGGAATAGGATTTCGGTTTCTAGAATTGTTGTTTTAGGGCATCCTTAATATTTTGAAGTGTTGCACTCCCGTTTTGAGATATGTACTGCATATAGTAGTCTAGCGCCCTTTCCTCAAAAGCTAAGGAGAGTTGCGCTCTTTTTACAGTATCACTTACCACCCCTTGCACCGTCCATACCGAATCGTCCATGAACCAGAATCGTTCTAGGTCCTCATCGACTGCTCCTTTAAAGTTGGGTAATTTTAAGTGTACCGCCATGGGCTCCTCCAGTTTACCTTCTTGAGGCCCTAGTGTCAGGGCGGCTGACGAATTTTGTGTGGGTCCGATAGTTCTCACTGTTCCATGCTACACCTTGGCTCATTCATCCCTACGCTAGATCTCTGATGCTGCTACCCAATCTCGTTTCTCAGATCTCTTCCAGTCCCAGCAACGGAACCATTTGTTGGCTTGAGGGGTCCTGACCCCGGTTCGATGTGCAAGGTTTGCCAACAAACCCCTATACTACTGGCCCTTTCGGTAGTGACCTGCTTGCGCAGGTCACAGTCTCACCCGAAGTAGTATGGGTGGCTACTGGAACCAGGTTTCCACACCTTGAGAAAAGAAGGGTAAGGAAAGCAGGGCTGCATTCGTTTCAGATTACCTTCTCTCTGCGTAGGGTCAAATATGTATCCAATTGCATTCACATGCACTAGATCTACAATTATATGATTTTCATAACATCAACACAACGTTACATAACCATAACAGAACAGATCTAGATCCAATTCAATACACAGAATTTTGTAGCACGATATAACCAGAACGGAATAGATCCAATAATTCAATATACAGACCTTCGCAGTGCAAAGAAATAAAATTCATAACACAGTAATTACCGAAAATTCATTCAATAGTACTCACAGATTCAAATCTAATAATCTTGCGTATTCATTCATTCATCAACCTTCCCTTACAATTCCCTTCCCAACCTGCGCACACAGTAGTAGGGTCCACACACAGTTGGACTAGGATCTCCGCGCACACATCCAGCAAGAGTCTGTTCCCCCAAAACCCAAATAGATCGCTTACACAATAGATCGCATCAATTGCTCATCAAATCCTACCCTTTACAATCCAAAATGCCTCTCTATTTATAATAATCTAGCTTTAACATTCCTATGGTCCGCAACCCATGGTTTTCGGACCCCTAGTTTACCCTTTAACCCATTACAATGAGTTCGGGGCTTTGACCTGCCCCAAAACCCCTACTCTATACTAAATACAATAAAAAATAACCAAAATGGACTAGTTTCGCAGCTTTTTAGGAGACCCCATTCCAATAGCTTGCTTGACGGAAATTTTTTTGTATTGTTGTAGCCATAAAAATACCCAGTCTCCTACATCAAAAATTCTCTCACTGTGATGTTGATCTGCTTGTTGTTTCATTCAATTTTGTGCCAAATTCAGGTTATCCTTTAAGAGTTGGAGAACTTCTTGTTGATGCTCGATGTGATCTTCCACTGCATGAACCTTCGAATTTTCTCTTAAATATGATGTGATGGATGGTGTATGATATCCATAAAGTTCCATAAATGGGGTCATTTTTGCTGTAGTATGGAAGAAAGTGTTATACCACCATTTAGCGAGAGGTAACCACTTGACCCATTATGTTTGTTTATCAGATACAAAAAAACGAATATATCCTTCCAAACATTTATTTACTATCTCAGTTTGACCATATGATTGAGGATGATAAGATGAGCTATGAGCTAATTGAGTACCCAAACAAGAAAATAACTCTGTCCAAAAATTTCTAGTAAAAAACAAATCTTTGTCACTCACAATAACCCTTGGGTTTCCATGTAGCTTTTGAATTGTGTCCATAAATGTAGTAGCAACTATACTTGCTTTAAATGGATGAGATAATGCACAAAAGTGTGCATAATTGATAAGTATATCAACTACCACCATGATGACACTCTTTCCTTTGGACTTAGGTAAACCTATGATAAAATCCATTGAAATCTCCTCCCAACGTTGACTTGGAATGGATAAAGGTTGTAGACGACCCAGGGTCTTAATTGTCTCAACTTTATTCTACTGGTAAACCAAACATTCTGGCATAAAATTTTGAATATCAGATTTAAGGCCATCCCAAAAAATTATTTCTTCACCTTGTGGTAAGTTTTTAAAAATCCTGAGTGTCCCCCTAAAGGAGAAGTGTGCAATTCCAAAAGAATATTTTGTTTTAGTTGGGAATTCTTACAAAGATATAAGATATCTTTGTACCATAAGGAATAATTTTTCCAACTAAATGTGAAGAAATTATTTTACATAGATTGTGAAGAGGATGAAGAAAATGAACAAGAATCTTCAAAAGAAGAGGATATACACCAGGAACTAGCCCTAGAAGAGGAATAAATGAGTCCGAACATATCATGTAATGCATTGGCAGGAATTACCACTCCTCAAATTCTCAATATAGAAGGACATATCAAGAAGAAAAGGGTAATAGTGGTGATTGATTCAGGTAGCACCCATAATTTTATTCATTATAAGGTAGCCAAGGAACTGAATTGTTTCCTATACCCAGCACCAGAATGTCAAGTGATGGTTGAAAATGGAGGAACTATAAATTGCTCTGGAAAATTCCATAATATGAAGCTAACCATGGGGGAATATTTATTGAATAGTCAAATTCTTTCCATTCCTATGGGAGGTGCTAATGTTGTACTAGGAGTACAATAGTTACAATATTTGGGGATGGTAGCTTTTAATTTTCAAGAAATTTTCTTGAATTTTTTTTCAGAAGGAAAGGAAGTCAAATTACGAGGTATTGCAGGGAAGCCGAGAAAGATAATAAGCTCTAATGTCATGACAAAGCTTCTAAAGAAAGAGCAACGAGGTGTAATTGCACAATTATGCTCACTAGAAGTTCCAACATCAAAATCATTTATTTCTGCAGATCTCCAAAAAGTCTTGGACAATCATTCCAAGGTGTTTGAAAGTCCCAAAGGACTCCCACCTATTTGTGATCATGATCATGCTATTCATTTGATTCTAGGAATTTTTCCTCCAAACATCAGGCCTTATATATATCCTTATGTCCAAAAGAGCGAAATTGAATGTATGATTGCAGAAATGTTAGAGGCGGGTATAATTCAACCTAGTCAAAGTTCTTTCTCTACTCCTATAGTATTGGTACACAAGAAGGATGGATTATGGCGCATGTGTCTGGATTATAGGGAGCTAAATAAGCTCACCATTAAAGATAAATTTCCCATTCCTGTGATTGATGAATTATTGGATGAATTACATGGAGAAATTTATTTTACCAGGTTGGATCTTTGTTCAGGATATCATCAAATTATAATGAATACTAAAGATATTCCGAAAACAAAATTTTGAACTCATGAGGGTCATTGTGAATTTTTGGTCATGCCTTTTGGCCTTACCAATGCACCTTCTACATTTCAAGGGTTGATGAATTCAATTTTCAAACCCTTCCTTAGAAAATTTGTGGTAGTATTTTTTGATGATATACTAATCTACAAAAGGTCTTGGAAGGATCATGTTCAACATGTTGACAAGATGCTCAAACTATTGCAGGAGAAACAATTATATGCAAAAGCATCTAAATATTTATTTGGAGTACAAGAGGTTGAATATCTGGGTCATATTGTATCTCACGAGGGTGTTAAGGTAGACCCTAACAAAATTAAAGCCATCAAGGAATGGAAAGTCCCCACAACCATAAAGTAGTTGCGAGGATTTCTCGGGTTAACAGGGTATTATCACAAGTTTGTTAAGAATTATGGGAGAATAACAACACCCATATCAACATTATTGAAGAAAGATGAATTTTCATGGACTCCTGAAGCAACTAAGGCCTTTGAACATCTTAAAGAGGAAATGTGCGTAGCATTGGTCTTAGCTACGCCACACTTCACAAAAACCTTTATTATGGAATGTGAAGCCTCAGGAAATGGAATTGGTGTTTTTTTAATGCAAGAAGGAAGACCCATTGCTTTTGAAAGTCGTCCAATCAAAGGAAAGTATTTACAGAAACCTATTTATGAGAAGGAAATGTTAGCAATATTGCATGCAATAAAGAAATGTTGAACTTACCTAATCGGAAGACACTTCAAGGTAAAAACTGATCATGATAGTCTTAAACACTTTTTGGAACAAATACTATCTTCCAAAGAGTAGCAAAAATGGGTCACAAAGATGTCGGGTTATGACTTTGAAATAATCTACAAAAAAGGGAAGCTAAATGTTGTTGCAGATGCACTCTCAAGAAATAATGAAGAGGTGGAAGCATTGCTTTGTGCTATTTCTATTATCAAACCAAATTGGATAACTGAAGCAAGAGATGAATGGAAAAAGGATAAATAAGTGTGGACACTCATTCAAAAGTTGCAGCAAGATCCTAGTATCTCTGATACCAAATGTTGTGAAACAAGCTCCAAAAATAGAATAAAAGAGATATCAACGCCTTATAAATAAGCCACTTCAAGGGGGAAACCTACAATACTTTACATGAATGAACAATTCTTGGATGATGCAAATTAAAAAACCTCCTTTTTATATATAGGAGTCCATGGGGCCACAATGTAATCCTAGTGAGGCCACAATGTAATCCTAGCCGACCTAACAATAATAATTTAAGGGCACAATAATAACAATATGGGGGTTACATGGGTACAATAATAACAATAAGGGGGTCACACAAAGAACAATAAGGGACTATACTAGTAATATAGGGACCTAACAATCTGATAGTATTAAAAGATACCCCCACTATCAATGTTGTTGGACAACTATCTAATGTGATGCTTGGGAGGGTGATCTCCCAAAAGTACTTGGATTCTCGTAGCTCAATAGTCGATTTGCATATCAATGGAATTATGGTTCCTAATACCATGATTGACCTTGGGACTACAATCAATGTGATGGACAGGGAAACCATGCTCAAGATCAATCTCTAATGGGCCTTGAGGAATACCACTACAATATTGCAACTTGTAGATAGGTCCATAGTAGCTCCCAAGGGAGTTATTGAGGGTGTAATGGTATCCATATACTCCTAGGATTATTCCATATATTTCCTTTTCGTCCATCCCAAAAGAAATTTTAATGGCTATCCTCTCATCCTAGGAAGACCTTGGTTGACCACTATTGATGGCTACATTAGTTTTCGGGCTGGGAACATGACCATACAAAATGGGCATCTATAAAAACAATTTATGTTGTATCCTCCTAATCAACCTTTTGTTGAGCATGGCTTTCCCTTGTGGTTAAAGGATGAGGAAGAGGAAGAATTGTATTAAACATCCCTCTACCTAATTTGCACTCTAGATACTTTTTTAGGGGGGCGGGAGGGGGGGGGGGGGAGAGCTTGATGAAGATGATCTTATTTACCATGTCTTACATAATCAACCCCCCATTTCCATGCAAGTTTATGAACTGATGAAATAATATGAGAGTAATCCTAAGACTGGTCTGATATTTGTCAACTCTAACCTAGAACATGCCAAGGTTGTGGAGGTTGTCCCATCTAGAACTATAAATATCAACCCCTTTCTCTTAGTTTACCAAGAAGAACAATTATGCAGTGTGCTGAGAAACACTTAGATAATTTTTCTTGGTATTATAAGGAGATTAAGGGTTTTCATCCATCAGTCTGTAATCATCATAGCTATATCAAAGAGGGATGCAAGGCTATTTTCCAACCCCAAATGAGTATGAATCTAGCCCTTAATGACATTGTGAAAGAGGGAGTTCTTTCTAATTTGTACAAAGTATTAAAGAAATGCATTGAAATGAATCTTTCATTGAGTCTCGAGAAATGTCAATTTTCGATGAATGTAGGGACATGGTTTTCTCTTTATAGTTAGTTGGAGTAGTATTCTCTGAACACCTTGATTTGATCTCATGACTAAGGGTGACATGAGTAGAACCTAACCTATTGTGCATATAGCATTGTCACCTCTAATTTTGTATGAACCCGGGGTTGATAATTTAAGTTGAGAAGCCCTTGGGACGTGCAATACGAGGGCTCATCAACATATTTCCACTCTTAATGCTCATTATCTTGTTTTAAATGAAAAGGTTCTATGAATTTAATTACTTCAGTTAGAAGGCATAATTTTTAAATCTTACTGGTGGTTGAGTTTGGTGGGATGGCCTCATTAGTGCTTCACTTCTTTCATCCCTTCTCCTACTTGGTGGTGAATCATCCCTTCCTCTTAGTGTTTTGTGGCTACTAGAGGTGTCCATGTCATTGGATTATTCCTCCTCTTTGTGTTCCTGCTTATCACATCATTCCTCTTTAACGTCATCATAATCATAAGGAATATGCAATGCATCATACATGTGTTTCTTATGGACATCATTTTTGTGCTCATGAAATAATACATTTATTCTTGCAAACAAATTATGTGTGCAAGGATCAAATAGTTTATATGCTTTATGATCATAATATTAATTAATGAAATAACACTTAATAGCTTTTTCATCAAGTTTTCTCATATATTCTTTCAGAACATGAGAAAATTCTTTGCTTCCAGATATTCTTAAATCACTTACTGATGGTTTATAACCATAAATATATTCAAAATGAGTCTTATGATCAAAAAATTTAGTTGGATTTATAGTTTTTGAATAAACAAAAATTCTAACATCTTTAACCCAAAAGGAATTGGTAAGGTCTTTACCTTTTAAGATGCTTCGCCCACATTATGCTAGGGGCTTGTTCTTCATTTCAACAACTCCATTATTTTTTGGAGTATGTGATATTGTGTATTGTTGTAAAACTTGATGGGATTTTTCATACTTGATGAATTCAATTGAAGTATCTTCTCCCCCTTGCGTCTAATTTGAGGATCTTGATGTATTTTCATGTTTTCTTCTTAACCAAAATTTTGAACCCTTTAAAATATTAAAATACATCATTTTTCTTTGTCATGAAGTAGAACCATATATATTATTTACAATTATCAATAAATATTGAGAAATAATATTCTCCACCTAATGATGTTATTTTCTTAGAACCATAAACATCTATATGCAAAATTTCAAGAATATCCCATTTTATTCTATATGAGTAGGAAACTCTTCCTTATGCATCTTCCTTAATGAACACCCTTCACTTGCAAAATATTCATTCTTAAGCATTGGAATAACTTCTACCAATATTTATTTTTGAAGTAGAAACAAATCATGATAATTAATGTGGCCATATCTTTGGTGCCAAATAAATTTTATTGTCATGGTTGTGGACAAAATACTTGATGAATTTTTCTTGTTACATTAAGATTATTTAAATCTCCAATTCTAACCTCTATTGAAATGACCTTGAAGTGATCCAACATATCTTCCACCATGCAATGTAAATTTAAAAATTCTACCTTCAAACCTTGATATATTATGGTAGAAACTAAAATTATATTCTTCTTAATACTAGGAACATACATCCCATTGTGAATCTGTTTAACACAACCATTTGTTAATTTCACAAATGTATCACATTACCCTTTAATTTTTTCTGAACAATCATCTGCTATATATATATATATATATATATATATTCACCATTATTAGTTTCATGAATGTTCTAAAACCATTTCTTACTGGAAGACATATGGATGGAGGCTCCAGAATCAACAATCCATTCATTTGAATAATCTATTTTAGAAAATAGTCTCGTCTCTGAAATAAGCAGTCTAATAATTTTGAAGTCATCATTCATTTTTTCTCGTATATCAAAAAAATTACTAGTGTGCCTTTTGTTTCTATGTTTGGACTCATAATCGTTCCTTTCAATGCAATCTCTAGAATAATGTCCAAACTTGCCACAATGATGGCATTTAACCCTAACATCAACCTTTGGAGATGTTATAACCTGTTTTTTCTTTGAAAATGGTGTCCTTCCAAATTATGGCTTTAAATGTGGTGGCTTCCATTCTTTATACCTTCCCAATGATTCCCTTTGGAAGGTTTCTTCCCTTTTGCTATCAGCACCAAATTAGAATTTTGACGTTTAACATTATTTTTCCTTTCTTCCTCTTGCACGAGTATACCTTCCAACCAATAAAAAGTGGGAACCCTATCCTTTGCTACAAGACATGTGATGAACATTTGTTACTCATATGACATTCCATTTAAGGTTAGAGTGACTAGGTCAATGCTAGAAATCGTTTCATCTATATCTCCAAGTTTATTTTTAATTCCATTTATTATTGAAATAAAATTAGTGATTCATTTCATCTTCTTCCATTTTAACATAAAAGAGATTACTATTTAGGGGAAATATTCAATTTTTATTCTTCGAAATTATAAAAATATTTGAGTGTTGCTGATGTCTTGTAGAATGTCTTACGGTCTTTGATATGATGCATAATGTCGTCTTTTACAAAAAATCTTAGCCACACTTTTACCTTAGTCTCTCGACTCTCCCAATTTTGAATTGATCTATCTTTAGCTCCTACAGTGGCCTCTAGATTCACTTTAACACTATTCTCTATCGATCATACATTGTACCTTCCATCAATGTTTACATTTTAAACATCCAATTCACATAATTGGCACCATCCAAATTGGTTTCTTCGTTTAGATATGATTATGCCAGAGGATTAGCCATTTTGAAATGGATGTTTCTCCAACTTCAAATCAATCAATAGTTTTAATCTTACAATAATTCACAGGTAGGAAACAATGATTGGATATTTTTCGGATGCAAAAAAAACTTTAAAAAAAATATTCAAGTAAATAAAATATTGTTAAACCAATTATATGCAATTTCGTAGTAGCATATTCCATTGAAATTTATTCAACACAATAGTAATTTTAATTTCCAAAAAAATCATCATGCTTCAACTCTAAGCTCAAACAATGGCTAGGGAACTAAGTCAAATGTTGTATGGCACTTGCTAGTGTGTGGGCCAATGTCACTATCAAATATTCAAATTGCACACTCCAGTGCTCAACAAAAAAATGGTTGTGAATGGACGGCTCTTCATGTACCCCAATGTTTGGGTGTCCAAAACAACTCTTTAAACACATTTAAATATAATAGGTCTAGTCGCACACCACTAGGAATGGGTTTTTTTGGAAATTCTTCCAACAATTCAAATTTGCATGAGGTATGGGCCCAACACATAACAACCAACTCTAGGTTTCAACTCAAGTCTTAATGCAGCTCCACCATGCAGAGTAACACAAATCTCAACATGATCTCCTTAACATTTCTCTAGTTTTAAAACTTGGTCAACTTTGCAAGTTATTATAACATGATATTTGGATATGGTTTACTCACTATTCACTCCACGCACAGGTCCTTTGGCCCCTCCAACATCTAGACGTAATATCTAAATATATGCTCCTATGTATACTCTGCTCAAAATCAGACTTAGGTTTTCAACTTAACACAAATATTCAACACTCAACACATCCAATGCACTAGTCTACACACAACTTCTCCTTATGGATTTCAACACCAATTCAAGCCTTACTGCATACATAGGTCCATCCATAGCCCACTTCGTAGCACTTTTGTGTATAAATATATGCATAGTAAAATATAAAACAACTAACGATGCATAATTTCAAACTTATAGGCTTCAATGATTCACATCATATTCACTAAGGTTTGATACCAACTCAGAAATTATGGAAGATAAATTATTGGAAGGTGAGTTACTACTCATTGGTGAGACAACTCTTATAGAGGAGTATGCTCCACCGACACTTACATTCACCAAGCCAACGTTCAAATACATATATAGGATTACAATATCGTTGAACATAATCCTAGATTATAGGATCTAAAAATAACACACATGAATTACGAAAATAAGTCCAAATAAAATTCTAACAACACGTAAAAAACTCTAATAATAGGTTTTGCATTTGTCCATTATTTTGATAATCCGTCATAGGATGACTATAACATAATCGAGTTAATAACATTTTTTAATTTTTTAGCACATTCATGATCATTGATGGAAATTGAATCGATACGTTGGCTTGTATATGTTGGGTAGGAGAAGAGAGTCGTGCCACGTCTCTACTTATTACATGATCCCTCATGTTCACCCTTCTCATCACCCTATGGAGATTAAAAAACGATATTACATATGATTAGTATGTATACATTTTAACTTTGGCTCTAATTTGTTTTTATTGACTTGACTCATGAGAGACTTGAATATTGATTTCATAGTTTGCATAATACTTTATAACACGGTGATTGTCAATTGAATTGTCCATTATAAATTTAATGTCGAATCTATTACAATTAAAAAAAAAAATTGAAATTAAAATACATCTACTAATTTATTTTCTTATAATATCTATTTTAAAATATATTTATTATTATTTAATAGAAATATGATATCTCAATTTTCAAAATTAATTTATTTAATAAGATTCATCTACAATTTAAATTCGTTAAACATTGAAATTTTGAAATAAATTGAGATACAAAATCTCTCCCTATATAAATCATCATATCAAAAAAGATTTCCCTAACCTTAATACCTTTTTGGGTTATATCTTAGAATACCCTTTGGGTTATATCGTTTCATTATTTTAAAATGAGAATGCAGGTTTTGATCATTATGATAATTACGTAATAGGAATGAATCATATGGACTAGTTGTGTTCGAAAGCAAGAAATTGATTATTTGAACATTGAAAATTCATAGCGTTTATAATTACTTTATTTCTAACTTTGTAAGATATTATATCAAACAAATATAGTATATATTGTAATTTTTCCTCGATTATATTATAAATTTTAATAGGTATATTTACATATTTTAAATTTAGTATATAATTTTATTATAATTATGAGTTGAATAAAATTTTTTTTACACCAATTAGTTATTATATATATTAATATAATGCGAAGAGACTATATATGATTGCTTTTTAAGAGAAAATATTACTGATATATTTTTTGCATTCTAATTTTTATGCTTTTATGGTTTTTTAAGAAATGAAATTTTCCCTTCACTAATTTTTTATACTACAAATGAGTTGATGATTATTTTAATTATTATTTACATTTTTTTAATGAGTTATATATGAACTTTTGATAGCTTTGGTTGGTTTTTTTTTATTTCATTTTTGGTCATGTACAATTTACAATGAATGTAAAATTGAATGTTTGAAACATGTTTATGATTATAGTTTAGAAGTGCATGATTAGAAAATAGTGAAAGAGGGTGTGTATGTTGATTATTTTTTGAATTATCTAATTTCTTTTTAAATATTTTCATAAATTTTTTACTTTGTTTTCAATTTTAATTATAAAAAATATTATTAAATGTTTTTTTAAGTTTTTTCTTCGCATAATATTGATTATCTCATACAAATCATTTAAACCAACATATAATTTAATATGTTAATTTTATATTGAAATTTCAAATAACTTCACGTGTTTCATATGTTCTTTGTGTTGTATTCTTCATAGTTTTATGGGTTATCTTATATCAATAAAACCCTTACATAATGAAATCCACAAATTATTAAATACATTTTATAAGCTAAGTAAAGGATTTCAAGCTAAGCTATTTACTAGTTTGACCTTGCATACATATTTTTTCTTAGTAAGAATAAATACAACACCTTTGCATATGGTGTTGATATGATGACTATATCTTAAAATAATTTTAGATTGAATATAGATACCAATACTAGAAAACAACTTATTGTTACTTGTCATGATTGATGAAACCACTTTCCAACAACCAAAGATTTAATTTTATCTTCTTCAATGATTCTACATTGGATGAAGATTGACTCAGATATCCCTTTTATAGTGTTGGAGACATTAGCTTTTCCCTTATCCAAACTTGATTTCTTCTTTCCATATTCACTTTCATAGTTTCCATATTTGTTTTCAATAGTAACACAGTAACTTCGACTTATCTCTTCATTTTATTCCTCTCCCCCTCTAATTATAAGAGTGTCTAGTGTGATGTAATTCTATTGACTATTTTAGTGTAGTTCTACCTTCTAATTTATGATTACCTAAATTCCTTTGCCTCTATAAATCAATGGTTGAGTCTTAAATGGGTGTTCTAAGGTATCCTCTTCTATGTTGATTCTCGATTTATGGGACAAGAAAGATCTTATTAGTTACTCTACTATAAGTTTGAATAGATATTTGAACTCCTCCATGGCAATGAAAACCATATTGAAATTCTTAGGTATGATCCTATGGACTTTATCCATAATTTTATGATCATTCTAGTAATTAACTACTCACTGTTCTATATCACCTTCACATTCAATGTTTCAAACTCTCTCTTGAGGATTTGAAGCTTTATATTCTTCACTTCGCCATTGGCCTAATATGACAATGCTAGGATATCCACTTCCTTATTTGTACTAGATGCTCCAATTATTTTTGGGAAAAATAGAGTCATCCACTAAATTATGGATCCAAAGTATGGAATTGTTCTCCTCCTTCATCATTTTTGCAAATTTATTTTTCTAGGCATTAGAAATGGTTTGGAGAGGTGCTTGATGTGGATTTATTCTTTATTTCTTCCCAAATTCTTATACCTACAATAAATACTACATTCTCATAGAACAAAACTCATAGCTCTTTCCATTAAAAATTGGTACTTTTGATTATCGTGGATTGACTGTATAGGTCGTTAAAAGAAATTGTAATACCACAAAAAACTTATCCACGATATCCTCACAATAACACCTTTTTTTTTTTGTTTATTTCAATAGAAGAGTTACGCAATAATTTTATTTTTTCAAGATTAACCATGAAGAGAAAACCTCAGACGATAAACTTTACCTTATGTATTTATTTAACTTCCACATGACTCCTTTTTTTCTTTTAATGTGACTACAACTTCAAAAGGTCATGTAAAATTTCTACACATAATAAACGATGGGAGTATCAAATTTTTAGTAAATTCATTCCGAGAATGGGGAGTTAATCCAAATATTGATGAATTCAATAACTTTCAAAATTTTCAAATCTTCATGGTTTTGTAGCTTCCAAACCAATATCTTGAAACACATAGATATAAAGAAACCATATTTAGTATATGTGTAGATTTTGTATATGCACATAGATATAGAAGAATGCATATATGGAAGTCACACATATAGAAGTGTGCATATAGAAACTCACTCTTGATATTGACCTTCTTGCATCCATTTTATAAATTTATCAACCTCGTCTTCATCATCAACACGATGTCATTCCTTCCTTGCATGAACTAGGATTTTTTCTTTCAGCGAAACATTAGCTCTAAGGTTTTATTGAAAAACCTTAGGTTTTCACATCCAAGGCTTTAAGTCTTCTAGAATTTATAAATTCTATTTCTATAATACTTATTTTACACCCTTTTCAAGTCCAACCGATGGAAATTTCACATATAAGGAAGATATGCACATATACAAAATTTTTGCATATACGGAATATATGCACATATATGGAAGTTGCGCATATACAAAAGTTGTGCTTATACATAATTCTTATGTATATGCACAACTTTCATATATGAGAATATATTTTGTATATGTGTGTATCTTATGTACATGTGAAAATTTTATATATGCACATATCTTTTGTTTATGTGTAAATTTTGTATATGCACAAACACAAAAGTTGTGCATATACAGAAGTTGCGTGCAACTTTCGTAACATGCACAAACACAAAAGTTGTGCATATACAGAATTTATGTGCAACTTTCGTAACAAGCATATTTGAAAGTCTCGAGACATCCAGAACTTCCATATATGCAAATACGTTCGGTATATATGCTACTTTTTTATATGCACCTATCTTAAATATATGTAAAACTACTATATATTTGCATATGTTATATATGAACAACTTCCAAATATGCACATATATGGAATAGATGCACATGTACAGAAAAATCATGTATACGAAATATATGTGCATATATAGAAGTTATGCATATACAGAAGATGTGCACATATTTTGTATCACATATCTTCCATGACTGCACATATATTTTGTATATGCACAACTTTCATATATGTACATATATGGAAGTTGCACATATACAAAATATATGCACATATATGAAAGTTGTACATATATGGAGGCTATATATATACAAAGGTTGAAGTTGTAGACAACTTCTGCATATCTGTAGCTTTCATATATTCACATATATGGAAGTTGCACATGTACGTTAGATGCACATATAAATACGTCGCACAAATATTGAAGATAAGCATATACCTAATTTATGTGCAACTTCAACAACTATATATATGCAACGTTATGCATAATTTTTGTATATGCACAACTTATGTATATTTTTAAAGAGAGAATCCATACAGGTGAAGTAGATTAAAGATAAGAGGAATAACCTATTATATAGTTTTTTAAAAAACTATATAACAGGTTATTCCTCTTATCTTTAACTTATGTATATGTTCAACTTCCGTATATGTTCATATTCAATTGAACATATATGGAAGATATAAACATATACAAAATATTCTTTTGTACGAAATTCGCGCATATACAGAGCTAAAGTTCTACACAAATTCTGTATATACACATATCTTCCATATATGCACAAATTTTCTATATGCACTTATGTTCTATATATGTGCAACTTCCATATATTCACATAGCTTCCATACATGTGAAAAATTATTATATGCACATATACAGAAGCAGAGTGAAATTTTCGTAATATGTATATATAATGAACTTCATATATACATAGCTTCCGTATATGTGCACATATTTTGTATAGGCACAAATTTCGTATATGCATAACTTCTATATATGCACATATATTCCATATATGTGTAAATTTTCTATATTTGCATCTACCATATATGCACATATATTTTTTATAAGTGCATCTTCCGTATATGCACATATCCTCCATATATGTGCAGATGCACATATAAAAAATATGGGCATATACGAAATATATGTGTATATAAGGAAGCTACACATATACGAAAGATATGTGCATATAAAAACATTACGCATATATGAAAGTTGTGCATATACAAAATATTTTCACATATATGGAAACTATATATATATGGAGGTTGTCGTATATGCATATTACAGAAGTTGTACAATTCTTTTGTATATGTAGAATTTTTGTATATGTGCATATACTAAAGTTGCACATGAATGGAAGCTATGCACATGTATGAAAGATATGTGAAAATGTTGAATTTGAGCCTATAAAGACACTGAATTTCTGCATAACTTCCGTATATATGTATATATTATGTATATGTGCAACTTCTCTATATGTGCATATATTTTATATATGTGCAACTTTAGTATATGCACATATACAAAAATTGTACATATACAGAATGAGTGTGCAACTTTCTTAATAAGATTATACGCCAATATCTATATATGCATAGCTTCCATATATGATCACATATTTTGTATATGCACAACTTGCATAAATGCGTAACTTTCGTATATGTGTAAATTTTGTATATGTGCATATATCGTATATACGCAACTTCCGTATATGCGCATATATTTAATGTATGTGTAACTTCCTTATATGTGTATATCTTATGTATATGTACATCTTATGTATATGTAAGTCTACCACATATGCACAATTTCCATATATACACATATATTGAAGATATGTGCATATACGGAAGATGCACTTATATAGGTGATATGCACACATATGGAATACATGTGCATATATAAAATATGTACATATATGAATTTTTCACATCTTTTGTATTTCTTATCTTCCATATATGCTCAACTTTCGTATATGTGTATATACGAAAGTTACACACATATGGAAGATATCTGCATATACGGAAATTGTGTATGTATGGAGGTTGATGTTGTGCAAAGGTATGTGCCTATATGGAAAATATATGCATATACAGAAAATATGAAACATAACTTTAACATGTGTAGGAGTTTGAAATGATAAACTCTTATTTTTTTATCAAATTATTGTCAAATATGTGACTAGATAAAAGCCTTGGATCTACAAGAGTGTCTAATTGCAATTGTGATGATTTGGGATGGATAGAAGTGGTGATGATTTGGCATTGATTGCACACATTTTTTCAACATGGCTGATACTCAGTGGTATCAATAGTATCAACAACACTTCTTATTCAATTGAACTTTTAAATTAATAAAATACAATTCATAAAATATGTTGTGAAATCATGATCACATCGCTTTTCTACATGTTTTGGAGAAATTTATCTTAGTTCTCAACATTAAAATGGATGTTGATTGTGCACCTACATGCTACATGACCTAAACTAGTAATGGCCACTACCAAAATGCTCTTGATCTAGAAATTAGTCTTGAATAGTTATTTATTTCAAATTCTTCAACTCGATAGTGTGTGAATATGGAAATCATATGCACTCATATAAAATCCATCATGGAAAATTTCATGCATTATTTTTCTTTTGTATTACTAAATTTGGTGTGGCATTCTTTCTTTGTATAGAAATTTCACTTAGTACTATTGCATTCATTTGGAACATACATCACCTTCTCTTTATATGGTATCATGCATTCAGAACATACATCGCTTAAAAGAATATGAGATTAGAGTAGGTTATGATTCAAAGCACTCAATATGTCCATTGCCATTGTCAACTACCCATTTTTCATATAGGCTATGTGTTTATAGTAGGATGGACCAAAAAAAAAGATATGTTAGGAAACCCTAATCTTGTTTTAGTTTTTCCTAAAGCCAACATACAACAAGTGAGCCCTTGATTTATGTTTTTGAACAATTTTTTTCACAAATATAGGTATTTGTAATGGTGAAATATTTTCCAAGATCTAAGTAGTTCCAAAATGCTGCAAACTCATACAACACTTATTTAACATGCACGGTACTTTGAAAGGGGAAAAATATTAAATTTTTATGAAATTATTATCATATATGTGACCAAATAAAAGCCTTGGAGAAAGTCTTCCTCCTCCGTAAAAATCCTATATACTCCCTCTGCCAAATTTAAATCCAATCTTAACCAATACAAACATGTACTTGTACATTGATTTGATCATGTGTGCAAAATTTGTTGCTTTTTCCAAGTATTGTAGTTAGGTTTATAATTAAAGGGTTGTTCCTCGTATCTCGCAAATGAAAAAATGCATGCAAAAAAATAGAGAATCGTTATCACTCTCAATAAGAATCCAAGGCATTGTACATATGGATTTTTATCTAGAATTCTCAAGAAGTAGATCAAGCAAAATCTTCATGGATAGTCTGGTTTTCAAAACCATAGGGTATAGAGGAACTCTGTCTTTTGGAATTTTCCCTTACATAATTATATTTTATATCTAATTTTTTGTTACATTAATTTTAATCAAAAAAATTATTAAAAATGATATATTTCTATTTTACCTCCAATTTCGTGCATAACAAGTGAGTCCTTCATTTGATCAAAAAATATTACAAGGTAATTGAGCATAGTTGAGTAGACGGGGAAAAATATATGCCTCTAATTTCATACATAACATTAGCAAAGAAAGCATATGTCCCATCCATGTTTTTTTAAATGTAATAATAAAAGTGAGAATATTAAATATCTTCATCACGTGAGTTATTCTCATTAATTTTAACAATATAATTGTCCAAATTTATTTATTTTTAAAAACATACAAAAACATTATTTTAAAAATATATATACATCAACTTTTACTTATATATAATTTTTAAAAAGTCCCTATTTCAATTCCATAATATTCATAAATATAAACATATAAGTTACATTTTTAAAATAAATAATATATTATTATTATAAAAACTCAATTTTTATATGAATATTGTTGTGCCGACCCTCACTCTTGCCCATAAGTTGAGAGAGGGGATGACTATATATATATATATATATATCACATGCATAGCACAATATATACAAAATTCGTAGACTATGGGAGGGCTTGCAAAAGTGGAAAGAAGACCCTCTTAAGATTCCAAAATAATATAGCCACATGGGAAACAATTTTTTTTTGCAATTCCAAAAAAAAATGGTTGATAGAAACAATAGAGAAATTTGATGATGTTTATGATTAAACAAAAACTGTAAATTTCAGGGCCACCTCCTAAAATTAGGACAAACCTATAACCCTACATAGCAGTACTAAAACACGAGAAATATAAAAAAGATAAATGTAAAAATTATTAGGTTAAGGATGATACTCCAAGGGATTTCTCAAGCTACCTCCATCTTACATCAACTAGCCTTTTGAGAACTCAAAGTACAAGCTAAGCTAGACAAAGGTGAGAGAAAATACTCTTGGATTAGGATCAAATTTTGCTGAGAGCACTTTGACTTGCTAAAGCCTTGATAATAATTTTCATGTTCAGCCCCTTCTATTTCATGTTTGACCATTATTTGGATATTGAAGACCCCTTTGAAAAATTCATCAAATTTACTATCAAAAAGTGAGAGATGTCAAAACTCTACAATCTTAGAATTTTTTGGAGCTATGGCCTATCCTACCATGCTTCTCATACCCAAATATATTTATGCTAATATAAAGTATCTTGTCTCCCTAGTCCTAGAATTTCCTATATCCTAGACACCTTGAAGCTCCATTAGAATGTGAGCCATATCCATTCCCTCCCACAATTTTTGAACCTTCATATTAATATCATCTATGTTAGCCTTGACCTCTGTTGGGCATTTATACATGAACTAGTTATGTGTTTTCATCATATATTCTTCTACATGGATCACATAACACTACCCAAAACCTTTAGTTTTACTTGTGCCCTGAGAACCAAATACAATTTTTTTCATTTTCCCTAATCCTTTTGCAAGTAGGTGTTACTGAAGCTAAACCACAAGAAAAAGGACAATTTAATTTCTAGTCTACCCTTGTTTCCAAGCTTATGCAACCTTAATTTTATCCCCTAGAACCAATAAAACCAAGATGGAAAATACAAAATTACATAACCCATAGAAATAGATAGTTTAGAAGAGGACTTATAGAGCATAAATATAAAATTTATCCTTGAAATATGTTATATGCTCACAACGAACTAATCTATAAGTTATTTCCATCTTTGCAAATGATATTGTATTCAGGGTGAGTGTCTTCTCATGGTACTAGTTAAGCCCCTCAACCTTGTCATGTGTGCTTTTCACACATTCAAACTCAACTACCACCTTCCCCTCTTTTGAACGCTCCTTGAACCTCCCTAATCCTAACACCCCATCGATAGAGCATTGGACCTCTCTTTGATATCAAATAATGATGTAATCAAAATTCCATATTGATTAATTATATGTTTTGGCATTGTTGAATAAATTTATAATGTTTAGTTATATGTTCTAACACTATTTAAAAGGTTTTCCTTAAAGTAGTCTGTAGCTTGGAAATGGACTAATAATGATGGATATTTTTCATGTCTCACAAACAAAAAGGTCTCATATACCAATTTGGTGTCTAGCTTGGTTGTGATCTTAAAATTAGAAAATAATAATAATAATAATAATAAATACATCATAAAATATATATAAATTTATAACTTTTCCATTTTGTTTGAAAATTCAAAAAATTATATCTTAAACATACATTTTATATTAATGTTTTAATATTTTTAATTTTGATTATAAATTTTTAGATATAACAATTTTCAATAAAATTATAAAAATATAAAATATAAATTTTCATTTAAATTCTAAGAACTTAATTTTCGAAATATAGATATATATTTTGATTTTCTTAACTATTTAAAAGAACATTTATATTTTTTAAAATAATAATAAAAGTGAGAATATTAAATCTCTTCATTAAATGAAATGTTTTGATTAATTTTAACATTATAATTTTTTAAATTGATTTAATTTTAAAAATATAAAAAATTATTATTAAAAAAATTATATATCAGCTTTTAGTTATATATAAATTTTTAATACAGAATAGTTATTTTAATTCCAAAATATTACATAAATATAAACCTATAAATTACAGTTAAAAAAATTAATAATACATATTTATTATTATTTTTATAAAAAGGCAAAGTTCTATTATATTCCAACATTTTTATAAATAAAAAATTTATATTTTAATTGAAATTGATTTAATTCAAAATTTTCAAATTATATCATATATTTTAAAGAAATAAAAAGTAAAACAGTCTATTAATCATTCATTATGTAGATCCTCTCACTCATCATACCCATGACAATGATATTTTTCTTCATGGATGGTAAGAGTCCAATGCTCTAACTAACTTTCCAAAAATAAGTTTATACCTAAACATAGAATTTCAATTTCTTATTTATTTGTTGCAATAAATCTTTATGATGCATAATACTACTTCGACATTTTTTCAACTCTGAGTGCAATCATACAACTTCCACAAGAATCTGAAAACTCTATTTTGAAGTGTGACATTCTTACTTTTCGGGCGTTCCAAAATACATGTGATAGGCTGGTGGAAATAATTCTCAATACTTCGCACCACAAATATCGTTGTACATGTACATATTCCTTTTCCAAAAGTAACCACAAATATTGTTGCAGATATTCCTTTGTAAGTATAGAATAATCCAACGAATTCCACCAGACATGAACATCATCATGGGCTCATTACCATTTATCTTTTGTGAAAACTTTATGACCGTACCCGAAAATGATCATTGGACCACTCATTATAGAGATTTAATTAATAAGATAAATTAATTATGTATGAATTGGAAAATATTACGACGACGAATACGTCCAAGAAATTAATCAATGCCAGCAAGTGTTGCACGACATTTCGGCACTATAACCGAACGAACAATAACAATGGACAAGAATCAAAGTCGAGATATTCTAGTAAATCAAATAATGTGTCTGTAACTGAACAGAAACCTGTTTCGTTTTTATGAGAGGACATGCAAGCATTACCATCACTAATTCGGGCACACAGTGTATCGCGTCAATTGCATCAAATAGTGCGAAATAGAAAACTAGAATTCAGATAACCAGTGATAGAAATTTGTTTGAGTGATTAATGTTATCTCATTCTGGGTTGTTAACGAAATGAGTATGACTTCTTACATTTTTACATTTGGCATTCAAAATTAACCACGCTAAACGCTAAAGCAAATGTACTCATGGATCCACTTGAATTTGCCAATTTAACTAAAGTGTAACTCTCGTGGAACTTCTAATAGAAAATTCAATGTCCGCGTTATTATGACTTCATGAAATTGAAGCTGGTCTATACCAATCGCGTACAGCCTCGTCAAAATTAACATAAAATAAAGTAATATTTGTTTGTTGAGTGATCAAAATTCACTGAAAAAAGATTGTCTTAATATGAAAATCAACTATGATTAACTATCGTCAATCATAATCAACTATGGTCAAATGTGGTATTGTGACAAAGATTCTCTCAAAATGAAAATTAATCCTGGTCAATCATAGTTAATATGAAAATCAACCAAGGTCAATCATGATCAACTATGGTCCAACGTCACATTGTCACAAAAATTGTCTCAATATCAAAATCAATCATTGTCGACCATCATCAACCATGGTCAACCATTATCAACCATAGTCCAACGTCACATTGTGACAAAGATTGACTCAATATGAAAATCAACCATTGTTAGTAATGTTCAATGATAATCAATAGCCATGGTTACATTATGGCACAACTTGTCTCATGGTCCAACATCACATTGTCATAAACATAGTCAACCATGGTCTAACGTCACATAGTGACAAAGTTTATTAATATGAAAATCAACCATGGTCAATCATAGTCAACCATGGTCCAATGTCACATTGTGACAAATATTGTCTCAATATGAAAATCAATCATGGTTGACCATGGTCCAATGTTACATTGTGACAAATATTGTCTCAATATGAAAATCAACCATAATCAACTATGTTCATTTTAGGGTTTATAATATTTATCTTAGGCTTTATCTGCCATAGGTTTACAATATTAATCCTTTGGGTTTATTAGGTTTTTTGTATTAATCCCTTGTTTTGATTAGTGCATGGGGTTTATAATATTAATCGCTTGGCTTTATTAATCTAACGGTTCATATTCCTAGAGTATAATATTATTGATAGGGTTTATAATATTTATTATAGGGTTTAATATAGATCCCTTGGGTTTGTAATCTATTAAGTTTATAATACTAATCACATGGTTTATATTCCTAGGGTTTAATATTAGGCTTTGTGTTTACAATATTAATCCATTGGGTTTACTTTCCTAGGGTTCAATATTCATCACACGATTTAATGTTATTCCCTTGTGTTTTTAATATAAACTATTGTCAACCATGGTCCAACGTCACATTGTGACAAAGATTCTCTTAATATGAAAATTAATCATGGTTAACCATGGTCCAACATCGCATTGTAACAAATATTGTTTCAATATGAAAATAAACCATGGTCAATCATGTTTATCTTATGGTTTATAATATTTATCTTAGGGTTTATATACCTTGGGTTTACAATATTAATCATTTGGCATTTTTAGGTTTTTAGTATTAGTTCATTATTTTTATTAATGCAATGTGTTTATAATATCAATCCCTTCACTTTATCAATCTAAAGGTTCATATTCCTAGGGTATAATGTTATTGATAGGGTTTATAATATTAATCTTAAGGTTTTATAGAGATGCCTTGGGTTTATAATCCATTAGGTTTATAATATAAATTCCTTCGATTTATAGTATTAATCATATGGTTTCTATTCCTATGGTTTAATATTAAGCCTCGTGTTAACAATATTAATCCGTTGGATTTATTAATTTTAGGGTTTATATTCCGATGGTTCTCTTAAGGTTTGTATTCCTAAGATTTTTTTAGGGTTTGTATTCCTAGAGTTTAATATTCATGCTAGGGTTTAATGTTGTTTCCTTAGATTTTTAATATTAATCCCTTGGGTTTATAATATTAATCGTAAGGTTCATGATATGAATCTTGTAGTATAATGTTTATTTTAAGGTTTATAATATTTATCTTAGGATTTATAATTTTAATCTCTTGGGTTTAATATTATTCCCTTGGGTTTATAATCACTTGTATTTTTTCTGTTATTCCCTTGGGTTTATTAGTCCATTGGGATTATATATCAACAATTCAATATTGTAACATTGGAATGGTACAAAAAAATTTCCAATATCACTTTGTGATAAACATTGTCTCAATATGAAAATAAGCCTAACAATCATTATCACAATGTTATATTACATTGTAATTTATTCAATGTTGCATTGTTACATTACAAAACTTGGGTTTAATACAAGGTTTATAATATTAGGGAATTTTAATATTCAGTTTATAATATTAACGTTTAATATTGGATTTATAATTTGTAGTATTAGGGTTTATAATATTAATCTTATGGTTTAATATGAATTCCTTGAGTTTTTAATATTAATCCTTTCAGTTTATCAATCCCTTAGGTCTATAACATTAATTCCTTGGGTTTAAAATTATTTCTCTTGGTTGTCCATGGGGTCTTGGATAGATCTCTGTTAAGGCACTCCTTGATGTGAAGTCATCGATTCAATTCCTTGCCCCGATCGGGGTGATCTATTGGACATGATGAAAATGTAGACCTGCCAAACTTACAAAAAATAAAATTCCCTTAGTTTAAAATCCGATGAGCTTATAATGTTAATCTCTTAGATTTATTAATTACTTGTATTTATAGTATTAATCACTTCGGATTATAATATTAATCTTAATGTTCATACTATTAATATTAGGGTTTATATTTCCAGGGTTAAATATTAATCCTAGGGTCTAATGTTATTCCCTTAGGTTTATATTCCCTTGGGTTTTTAATATTAATCCAATGGGTTTGGTAATCCTTTGGGTTTATAATATTGTTCCTAGGGTTTCAATATGAAAACAAACCATGGTCCAATGTGGCATTGTGACAAATATTCTCTCAATATGAAGGTCAACCATTGTCAACCATGTTTGTCTTTTAGGTTTATAATATTTATCTTAGGGTTTATATACCTTGGGTTTCCTATATGAAGCCTTTGGCTTTTATAGGTTTTTAGTATTAATTCCTTTTTTTTATTAGTGCATTGTGTTTATGATATCAATCCCTTCGCTTTATTAACCTAAGGGTTCATATTCCTAGAGCATAATATTATTGATAGGGTTTATAATATTAATCCTACAGTTTTATATGGATACCATGGGTATATAATCCATTAGGTTTATAATATAAATTCCTTGGGTTTATATTATATTAATCATAGGGTTTATATTCGTAAGGTTTAATATTAAGCCTAGTGTTTACAATATTAATCCCTTGGGTTTATTAATTTTAGGTTTTATATTCCTACAATTATTTTAGGGTTTAATATTCACCCTAGGATTTAATGTTATTCCCTTGTGTTTTTAATATTAATCATAAGGTTCATGATATTAATCCTTGGGTATAATGTTTATTTTAGGGTTTATAATATTTATTTTAGGGTTTATATCTCTAGGGTTTATAATATTAATCCCTTGGATTTAATATTATTCCCTTGGGTTTATAATCGTTTTCTTTTTTAGGATTAATCCATTAGTTTTATTAGTTCCTTTGGCTTATAATATCAACGGTTTAATACTATAACATTAGAATGGTACAAAAATGTATACAATGTTACATTGTGACAAACAGTGTCTCAATATGAAAATAAATATAATAATCATTGTCACAATGTTACATTACATTGTAATTTATTCAATGTTGCATTGTTACATTGCAAAATTTGGGTTTAATACAAGATTTAAAATATTAGAGACTTTTAATATTCAGTTTATAATATTGAACTTTAATATTGAATTTATAATTTGTAGTATTAGGGTTTATAATATTAATCTTATGACTTAATATGAATCCCTTGAATTTATCAATCCCTTGATTTTTAATATTAATCATTTGGTTTTATCAATCCCTTAGGTCTATAATATTAATCCGTTGGGTTTAAAATTATTCCTCTTAGTTTATAATCCATTGAGTTTATAATATTAGTCCCTTACGTTTATTAATTCTATGGATTTATAGTATTAATATCTTGGGTTTATAATATTAACCCTAAGGGTCATAATAGTAATATTAGGGTTTATATTCGTAAGGCTTAATATTAATCCTAAGGTCTAATGTTATTCCTTTAGGTTTATATTTCATTTTTTTTAAATATTAATCCAATGGGTTTAGTAATCCCTTTGGTTTATAATATTGTTTTTAAGTTTTCTAATATTAATAATAGAGTTTGCATTCCTTTGGTTTAATGTCAAGCCCGAGGTTTATAATATTAATCCCTTTAGTTTATAATCCCTTGGGTTTTTAATATTAATCGTAAGGTTCATGATATGAATCTTAGGGTGTAATGTTTATTTTAGAGTTTATAATATTTATCTTAGAGTCTATATCCATTGGGTATATAATATTGATTTTTTTAATATTACGGTTTATAATATTAATTCGTGCTATTTATAATATTAATCCTATGTTTTAAAATAAATATTGTAAGGTTTGTAATGTCAATATTACGACCATAATATTAATCTTAGGGTTTATAATATTTGGTTTTGTAATATTAGGGCTTATAATAATTGATTTAATATTTGAATTTAATATTGTTATGTTGGAATCGTTCATAAATCTATCATTATGTATACAATATATTGATACTAATATTAATAGGTTAATAAATGTATAATACTCATTAAGATAATGGTGAGAGATAAATAAGTATTATTAGTACTATTATAATATTATATTAATTTTGATATATATATATATAAATTAATATATATATATATATATATATATATATATATATATATATATATATATATAATCATTTTTTAGTAGCCACATTAACACTATACATCTACTAATTATTAATGTGATTGATAAATGTCTATTGGTTTATATCAACCAAATTTACTAATGTGGTTGTATATGTGCTTCATATATGCCTATTGAAATATATCAACCACAATTACTAATGCGGTTATACTAGTTATGACTTCATGAAATTTAAGTCGATACATACTAATGACACACAACCTCGCCAAAATGAAACAAAAAATAGAGCAATATTTTTTTTTGTTGATTGATCAAAATTGACCCTGCCTCCACTCTTTGCTTTTGACTTCCACACTTGTGCCACTCATTAAACTTTTCACCTCCCTTTCCCCCTCATTTATTCTGGCGACCTTGTCGATAGTCTACATCTACACTGCCACTTTTTCGTACCTTTCCAAAAGTAAAGCATTAGCGAGCTGGTCCTCTTACAAAGGAAACACGATTATTGTAACCATGTATGCAATGCTATCTAGACACAAATTCCATCCCCATTGGCTGATAAACGCACCCATCTCTTCGTGTGCCAAAATGGCTCCCTATGACACTACCCTTGTACCCACTACTCATAGTCCTCAGGCAACATTCATGCTTCCAATCCTTAATCCTCAACCAACAAAAATCCCTCCTTGAATCCATGAGACTAGGAGCAAGACATGTGTTGTTGGAGACGCTTTCCCAACTGGGCCTTTTTGGCCCTTTCCATCCCCACCAGCACTGCCAGTAACACCATGTCATATTAAAATAAATCTTCTCGGAAATCACATGAGAAATTTTTGAACCAATGCGTTTCGAACTACAGAATGTAGTTCATCATCAAGATAATGAAGACTCGCTGATCCGACCATCCATATATATATATATATTATGCATAGAAAATCAACGGTCAAAACCTATGGAAAATTAGATGTTAAAAAAGAGTCAAAAATGAAAATACCAATAAATAAATGAATGAAAACGAAATAAATCGTATCCTAAAGTAATAAAATAAAAATAATAAAATAGATAAATAAATAAACTATATATCTAAATAAAATAAAATCAAAAATAAAATTAAAAATTAAATAAAAAGATTTATAAAAATAATGAAAATAACCCTTCAATAAATGAAAACGAAATAAATCTCATCTTAAAATAATAAAATAATAAAAATAAAAACCAACTCAAAAAATAATTAAATAAAAAAAAACAAAATAATCAAAATTAAAACTAACAAAATACTCAAAATCACAAAAATAATAATAAAGACAAGTCAATAAAAATAAACATTAAAAAAATGAAAAAAAAATAATAAAATAGATAAATAAACTATATATCTAAATGCCAAAAAAAAAAAAAATTTAAATAAAAATAAAAATAAATAGTACTACCTACAAAGAAAAATATAGTAAAACCATGTCAGCAATAGGAATAATATTTAAAGTGCTCCTAGATTAAGTGTTTAATGAAATTGTTGTTTCCCTCAAAACATCGAGAAACTCATGCAAATGGCTAGCAACATACATCTGTTATCAGTTGGGCTGGGAAATTGGTTCAATCCCGACCACAGCTATCTGGTGCCTCCAATAAAATCATTTGCAGCCATGAAGGGTTCAAAGACTTCAAACAAAACAAAGATGGGTAAAAACTACAAAAATAATTCGATGGGTAAAAACTACAAAAATAATTCGATAAGGCGCAAAAGTGACTCTTGCAACAACAAGATTATTCATGGACTTCCAAAAGGTTAATTTTCTACTGCTATCGTGACCACCATATGACCACTTCACAAATGAAATGCTACCTCCACTTCAGTCAATGACAGAATTTTTTTTTTTTGGTTGCCTAGATCAGTGTTTCGACATCATATTGTGAGTCTCATTTTGTTGTGCGACAATACTTATGATGAACAAGAAAAAGGGAAAGCACAAGAAGAAGAACACAAGTGACAAAATAACTAGTTTTCTTTGCCATTTTTCCAGGAACCAAGTTATCCTGCTATAATATTCTCGCGCAACAACAACTTCAAATATAATAGAAGATACCTTACACTTGCAATTTATATGTTGGCACGATGTGAAGAGTGTTAGTGTAGACCCCGAATCAGGCGAGACTCGAACAGTGTTAGTTCGGAGCTACACCAGGCCCCAAGAAGCGTACGTGGCCCAAGGGGTTGCTACACCAGGAATAAAATAATAATAATAAATAAACAAATATAATTTCATATTTCACTTTTTGCACACTTTTCGCATAACACTTCTTTTATTTAAGGTTGGACAATGATGTAATGGTGTTATGCATTAGGGTGTGGAAAGTTTGTTTTATATGTACAGTGAATAGAGTAGGTAATATGGTATTAATGTGATTTAATATAAATTTTTATGTTTTATATTGAGATGAACAATTAATTTAATAATTATAAAAAGAGGTAAGAACTATGTTAGTTTGCTGTTATTTATCTTGTTAATTAAAAAAATGTCATATGAACATGTGTCATATTAATATGATTTATAGTTTTCTAGGCATATAGTATTAGTAAACCATGGTATTGGCTCATGATGGTATTGTAACAAAGTCTATTTATAGGTTAATAATCTTCGTGATAACCTGTAAATAGAATTTTTTACAATAGCATTTGACAATGCTTTGTTAGACTACTATTTGAAAATACCATAGCTTATCAATACCAAATGTCCAAAAAAGCATAAGTCATATCATATGACATCTTTTTAATTAATCAATTTAATTAAATTAGAAAAAATGGCATAACTACTTTCAACTTAAATCTCAACCTTACATTGGTAACTACTAATAAGAATATTATAGACTATTCCATATATGTTAAATCCCTACCATCCATCTAATAATTATTGAGAATTAAGTTAAAATTATGAAATTCCTATTTCAAAATAAATTGCCCTATGGACATAATCAATAATAATAAAATATTTTAAAATAATGTTATAATTTAGTTAAATTTTAATTTAAAAAAAAAAACTTGGTAACCAAAGATGTATCATAAAGTAAGTGTTTTGATGCATGTGGGCGTTCACCCGATGTTCAATTTATGTTACACTAGTTAAATGTATATGGAAAATATTATTTTTGATATAATAATAGTAATTAATTCATTTTAAAATCAAGTTAAAATGAGTTTAATGGTTAAGAATTTGTGTTTCTATGTAAGACATCATAGGCTCAAATTTTGGTCCTGACGCCTCCACAAACAAAATAGTTTCATATGCCAATTATCATTATTATTATTATTATTATTAATGTTTGAGACTTTTTGTTTATAGGACAAAAATACCATCTTACAAAGCCATTTTATTCTTAAAATTTACAAAAATGCACATACCTAAAAATGTATGCATAATAAATTTTAATATTTATTGGCAATTAATTTTCCTTATTATTATTATCTATCAAATTGATGTATAAGACTTCTTGTTTATGCAACAAAATACTACTTTACAATGTCATTTAATGTTTAAAATTTATATATTATGATAAATTTTAATATTGATTATCAACTAATTATTCTTATTATTATTAGTCTCTCCCAAGGTAGGCATTTGAGTTTAGTCATTAATTTTCCTATTGACCACTATTATTTCATTGGATATAGTTTCAATATTTATGCCATGATTTTTAAATATTTTTTTATTATGGAGCATCATAGGAAAATCATTGAAAATTAAAATCCCTGAAAATAGTAATAAGATGAAAAATATGGATAGGAATAAAATGTAAATAAATAACTTATTAGGAGTTACTTCCCACCATTATTTATGGTGGGTCTAAGTAATACATAAAATGACCCCTTTGCTAACATTTTTGTTAGTCAATTTTGTTTAAAATCTAGTACCTATTTTTAAAAATCGTAAATTTAAACTATTTATGTTGAACTAGTTAGACTATGCCTTATTTATGTGTTCTTTAACACTTTAATATGCAGGAGTAAAAATATAAATGTGTAGAATTAATCATGGGTTCTCCTATAGGCAGAGATGCATTCTACAACCCAGTATGAGTGGGATTTATAACTATGTCACCTATTTAATAAAATAATAATAAAAATAAATTAAATATCACCCAAAACAAAAATGAGAATAATCATATAGATTAAAAAAATTACACTACAATTTATCACAAAGAATCGAAAACCATACTCCAAAATATTTGAATATTTATTTTAGTTAATATTTGTAAGCTAAATATTTAAAAGAAAAAGCAATATCTTATGGATATATTAAAATATTTAAAGACATAAATATTTCTATCGATATACTAAAATCTTTAAAGACAAATTTGTCTAAGTCAAAGTTGTAATCTTTGAAAATATTAACTTGATGTTGTTTTGTTATAAATATTGTTATCATGCCATGTAAAAACCATCATTAAAACTAATATTAATATTAAATAATAATAATAATAATAATAATAATAATAATAATAATAATAATAATAATTATTATTATTATTATTATTATTACTATTATTAAATATAATATTAATATTAATATATTAATATATTAATATTACTAAATTTAATAACTTTGAATTAATAATTTGAGGAAAGGTTTGCATCTCGACGGATTCGATCCATCTCGGCCCATCATAGATCCAGAGTTAGATGGATCTAGGCTAGTTACTACCCACCAAAATTTAAGCAAGTACAATGACATACACATAAAACACATCCTTTAAAAAAAAAATTAATAATAAATTATATGTACAACACTCAATAAAACACTAACATAGTGTCAGGAAAGAATAATATTCCACAAGTCTCGGGGTGGACATACGCACAAAAGTACATTCTTTAAAAAAAAATTAATAAATAATTATACGTACAACACTCAATAAAATACTAACATTGTGGAAGGAAATAATAATCTTCCACAAGTCTCGAGGGGGTGGTGGTAGCTTAATTGGTTAATCTGAGAAATGTGAAATCATTGAAACTTGAAATATCCAAGTTCAAATTCCCATTGTTGTGACCCAGGCTATGGGAAGGCTATGGGGAGGAGGACATATCGTAGCCCCCCAAAGGTTTACTAGTAGTTATGTGTCAGGCGAGTTTCTCTAAGAGATCAAGAAACCCTTTCCCAAGACTTTACTACTATTTATGCATTCATAATATTTCTTTGAATTATAACAACCATTACTAAAATTTACACATGTATAATATTTCTTGGAATTATAACCACATTACTAGAAAACTGTAAGAGAATAAGAAACCTTTTTTCACGACTTTACTACAATTTATGCATGCACCAAGCCATTGACTAATAAATTATTTATGTGATACAACTATGGAAGAGATACTCATTGGAAATAATTAAGCGATTTGATTAGAGTGGTGGAAATAGTGGGTTGTTCCCATTGCCTTAGCAAACTGAAGAGCTAGAATAGAAGTCTCTAAAACAAATAAAGGGGCACTGGAATGAACATATATATATACAACTAAATCCTAAACACGGGTCATATTTTCCTAATTGATCATCACTAGTTGGCTCAAGTGGATTGATTCTTGGTGGTGGGTTATCACAGGTTAGCTCTAATTGGCTCTTGAAATTATTTCTTATTGATTGCAATTCATAAATTTCTCTCCTTTATAGACTCTCATTTTCCCGATAATGTGTTTGGTTGATCGTGGGGATACTTTGGAAACTATGGAGCATTAATAGTAGAAAGAGGAGTGATATATAAGATTTCATAGAGAACCCGTGAAATCAATGTTACATACTAGAACCACGAATACAACCTTATAATACATCCTTGTGATTTTTGGGTGATATCCTTTATGAACTGTGCATGAGGCCACTATACCATGTTGTCTAAGCCTTTGTGGTCAATGGGAGGCTCAGTGGGTGTCTAAATCAATGTGGGGCTCGTTGTATTGCTAATAAACTACCTAGTCAGGGAATTCTGGGTAATTGTGGTTCTTACTAAGTATTTGATAAACCACCTGGATAGTGGACCATTAAGGTTCTTTCTATGAAAAAATAGTTGATAAACTACTTGGACAATGGATTACAACTTCTAGAATAATCAATACACTGTCAAAACCTTGTGTGAATCCTGGTGATTAAACTAAAAGGAAAGAGTGGGTCATAGTGGTGCTTAGTGCTAGATGGAAGTTGATAAAAAAACCTAGAATGTGGTCTCCATCTTCTAAATTTTTAATGAAGAATTTCGTTTTAATTCCCTAAGAAAGAATTCCTCAAACATCAAATTTATATTGGGATTGGTTAGTTGCAAGAAAATTTTGGTTAAGTTGGCCTATGGTTGGGTGGAGATTGTAAGTCCCTCCTTTAGTTTCCAACTATCTTAAAACACATAGATAAATAGATTAGAATTGCATATGTTCAATACTATATTTATGATTGTTATGATTTCTTGTAATTCTATGATTTCTAATGAGTGTATGGAATGTGACGTTCAACATGTTGTTTGTGATTGATATTAGAAAGTGTATGATTACACTTAGTTAGTCTGGACTATGTTGTTTAACATTGTGTTTATGATTGAAATATGAATATTTTTGTTCTTAGTTAATTGATGATCATAGTTCTCTAAATAAATTTATTCAGTTTGTTGGAGGACAATAATGGCTTATGAATGTATTAGTTCAATGAGAACCTATGTGTATGCTTGGTTGTTTCTCCTTGTATAACCATGAAATATGTATGAATTTGTTGATGTGACCTTTTCCCCCTTCCTGTCTCAGAAGCCTATATAAAATTTGGTGTTATGGGTCATGACATAGAGCATGGAGGTTCAGGAATTCAAGCCCTTTGGCCATAAAACTCATAGACTTCAGTGCAGGTAGTCGACCTTTTTACTTTGTAAAAACCTAAAATTTTTCTATTAATCACTAGAATAGTGTAGTGTAGTACAATACACAATAATGTATGGGAAAATTTTTACACTGACATATTGATGGAGGAACCTCATCCCATTTTCCATTTGGGCCCCATTAGGTTTTCAGACCCTCACATCAATTAATGGCCCATTATGTGGAGAGGCCTATACTGACAGGCCAATATGAGCCATCAACCATTGGTCATAAAACATATGTACATGAGAAGACATGCCAATTTGGTAGTAGAAAATTTGATGCTGAGATGATATGTGCCAAGGGTGTACCACACTTTTTTATCGAGCCTTTGGGCCATTGGATTTGTAGAGGAGTTGTATGTGTGAGCCATGGAAAAAAAAACCGACCCAATATGACGTAACTAGGCGGACCCCACCAATCTATTGGGTCTTCAGGCCATCATATTTGCAGAGGATTTTCATGGAGTAGTATGCAGTTGATAACCTAACCCTATATGATGTAAGTAAGTGTACCCCACTAAGCAATCGATCCTTCGGGCGATCGAAGTTTTTGAGGAGTTGCATGGAGTAGCCTACATTTGAGAACATGACCCAACATTATGTAAGCAGGTGGACCCAGAAGGCCATCATGTCGTCTGACCATTGGGCCTCCAAGGAGTTCAGTGATAAATTTATTTCGATCTGATGGGCCCAATGTTGTGTGGTCCTCACATTGTCCATCGACCATAAATTTTTCAACCTTAGACTATAAATTAACATTTGTGTGTTGGAAGGTATGTCTATCAGTATATTGGTGAAACCATACCCTAGAAAAATCATGACATGTGGTTCTATTTTGCCCAAAAACTCCCCTTATTTTTTCTAATTTAAAATTTGTGTAGGGCCCCTCCATTGTGATCTTCTTCTGAATCTTATACCTTTAGTGAGGGAACCTCCATGAATCATACCCTTTTTCGAGCTCGTTAACCTTAAAATTATCCCATCATAATAGCTATAACCGTTTTACTGCATCCTTTTGTGTCGTATACCAAACATCAAAGATTTTTTATCCTATCAAAGTTCATCCCCTCCATTTTTCCCTCAGTTGAAGTTAAAACTTTAAAAAGGTCTTGGAAATGACCAGTCTGATATTTCACTAACCCTCAGACATTAGCACCATAGTATAGAAATATTATGGCCTCCATGGATATCCTATATCAAAGATCAGAATTTATAGGAAAGTGTTGTAACCAATCTCAATATATATTCATTCCTAATATCCTATTGACAACTACATATGGAAAAATCTCTAAACTTATAAAGTCCAGTCACTTCATTGGAAACTTATTTTATGAAAACAACAACCCCTATATTAGAGCAGACTTCCCTCCTCAAATAATTTCTTTAAAATTTTCCATAAAGGGCATATTCTATCTCCACCAAGGGATACTTCCACTTTCTCTGACATGTTATTTCATTGTTAACCTAACAAATATCAACGTATATTTACAACATTAATGTTATAGTTTTCCCAATCTTCCTCATTGATGCCCAAACACACTTGACATCAATTCATACTCCCATGTGAGGGCTTTCTTCGGTGGCATCACCAGCTAAACTTATATCCATTAGTAGCTTGCCTTGGTGACCCCAACGCTTTCTTGTTGGAATTAACACCCCTCAGGATGGAATTAAAGTCTTTATCTAGTTTTTACTTGTAAATATTTTCTTTAATTATTTAACTTATCTCTACCCTTCGTTCTTGTACCGCTACATAACTGCATTATTATTGAACTTAAAATTAACTTCTAGTACTAAAGTTTACAACCACAACTCAAAATCTCTCTTGTACCCTGATGAATTGTTCACAAAGTAAGTTATTGTAATTGAAATAGTTTTATTTTTACGAATTGTATAACATGGAGCTTATGGTGGTTTTTTCATGTAGGTGTCGAAGATATTAACTCAACAGGATGTCCAAAACATGGAAGTGAAGGGGCAGAAGCTCAACATCCTAAAGTCGATAGTGCTTAATCCTCTTGTGAGTGGAATATTTTATGGAGATATTGGATATTTCAATGGAATAAATATACATACTAATTGGGATGAAATTTATCGCATCTCTTCCCATTCCAAATTTAAGACATGGGATGAGGACTACACAACAAGGTTTAACATAAAAATTCTAAGATTCATCGAATCACCACTAGGTCACTCGTGATGTGATATAATGAAATAACTAGATGGGCCATGCAGAAGGTTGAACTGAAGAAAGAGGCCATTATCAATATCAAAGGTGAAGTCAAGAAAAATTTGAAATATGATGATTTTAGTGAAATGTATAATCTGAAATCAGTTGATATCAAATTGAGGAGAAAATTTCTAGACAATTTCTTTGTGACTCGTCCCAAATTCATCTAGATCGTAAAGGGTTGGTGGTGGGAAAGTGATTCATTTAAGGAATGTGCTAACAAATACATAAAATTTGCGGGGTCCATTCCACCACCTCAAAGTAATGATCAACATAATATATTGTGAGTTTAATGCTTCAAATTTTAAAATAAAGTGGTTTCTCTTGTTTGCGGAAATTGTTTCGAAAGGATGCATATTTAACTAGTCAAGTATTTTTTCTGGAAATTTATTGAAATATATTTTTAAGTTCAGGATGTCTCAGTGAATCAAAACACCTCATTTTATAAGTAAACATATATGATAGATCATTTATGTGTTGCAAATGAATTATTGGGAATGAACTAGAAATGGACTCCAACACTCCCCCTATTCATATTTACTGTCAAGGATTATGGAAAAATCACTACCAAAATTATTTTATGAGATTTGTGAGCAGTTTTTGGTCTAGAGCCATGAAATCCTCTTCGATTTACTAACAGACAAGACATCCAATGAAGCAAGGAATTCCATCATGGGAATAGTAAATTGGTATTGCAAGAAGAATTATACATACATCATTATATTTGGTTCATCAACGCCCCATCAGTTGATGCCTAAATTGGTTCCTCACAGGTTTGTGATTTGAGATATCACTTATCATACTTTAGGATCTAGGGTGGCATTATCCTTGACCAACAATAATAATATTTCATGCTCAATCTTCCCTATAAGGATAAACCACTACTCTATAACAAAATTTCCACAGAAAACAAAATAAATCGACAACATCAAGGATCTAAATATCCTCACATGCATCTTCAGGAAGCATGATCTCCACAATGTGGTGAAAGAGAAATAAAAATATATAAAGTTTATGCATCCATATGAACATGATTATATCCTTGATGAATTAGTGTTATATGACATTATCATGTATGAGGAAGAAAATTTTAGGATCCAATGAGGGAACAACATAGGGGCTTCACTCACAAACCAATATTATATCATGTGCATTCATATTGGGGCATTAAAAATGGAAAATTTACGAAATAATATATTGGGGTTATATTGGAGCCTAAAGGGTTTTAACATATGATACAATAATAAATAATATTTCAGGTATGGTTTATTTTATTATTTGGCTAAGCAGAGGGAAAAAATTAGTTTATTTTGGAGGATGTGAGGAATGCGCACCTGCACATCACCGAAAACAAGCATGAAAGTGTGGGAAAGGTTTAATAAAACTAACCCTTGCCATTTGGAGCTGATGAACCCTATGACGTGCAGTGAGAAAGGGTTGGAAAGGTGGGTGGTAAAGGTGCACTAAAACTAACCCATGCCATTTGGAGTCGATGAATCCCAACCCTTTCTATTTGGAGTTTAAGAGTGAATTTGATGCAGTCCCTTTCCATTTGGAGTTTAGGAGCGAAAAATATTCACTCCCTTGCCATTTGGAGTTTACGTAGCTAACGAGACTCGATGAACCCTTTCCATTTGGAGTTTTCCTATATAACTGATTTTCTTGCAACATGATCAGTGGTTCAAGCAGATTCATTTATGTAGGTTACCTCATTCTATATATATTCTCATAAAACTTGTCCTTTATACATTAAATAGTTAATTCTTTGAGGATTTTTACCACTATACATGTTATGGCTCATGAATATGGGTGAAGGGAGTCTTAGATCCTTCACAAACATGCTCACAATTTTGACTTATTTTAATAAAATTTGATACACTTGAGACTTTAGAATTTCAGCGTGGGAGCTTATAACATATTACATAACAACACTATATGTGCTTTATTCCTTAATACATGGTAGTGGCTCGTTAATCTTAGGCAGTCTCTAGCCTAACCTCGTACGAAGGACCTTCCTTCCATCCCTACTTACTTATTTCTGAGATGTTAAGGGTAGAAAAATATTAACCCCCTATGCTAGCTCACATTCTTATTGGTGCATAGTAGCAATCCAACTTCTCATTTATGAGTTATTGAGAGTGAATAACTAGTTGTTGGTTTCATTAATTCTAGTTGATGGAATTTGACATTGAAAAATGTGCTCAAAATTTTCTTAATGTAGCTTGAATTTTAGAATTTGGGTAACCTTTGACAGTGGTCTCAAAATAGGTGTAAGGTATCTTCCTACCCAATATATATACAAATAGCAATTGTGTCATCCAAATTTTCAACATTTGACAAAACTGACAATATTTAAGAAATGTAGAAAATATATTGTAGTTAAAGGACAATTTTACCATGCCATTGTATTAGATTAAGAAAACTACCCAATGATCATATTGAGAAACTATAACATCTTCAAAATATATAGTATAGGCTAACATGCTTTCGTGAAAAGAAGTGGCATTTCTATCAGAGTATCTGGTGCTTGTTAGATGCAGGAAATAAAAATAAGGTTGTTTATATTCATTAGGAGAATTTTTAGGTTTAAAATGGCAATCCTATGGAAATTATAAAATAATAGTGGAAATAATAAAATAAGAAGATAATACATCATCAAATTTTAGAGGGAAAAAGAAAAATCTACTTTTTCAACTCGTATTTTCAACTTATATCCCTATGGGTTTACTCAAATTTCCAGCGGGAACACTCGTTGGATGCATAATTTGATTCCTCATCCAAGAAGTACCCATGTTGCATACTTTCGATGGACCCCACTGCAGGAAAAATGATAAATACATGAAAATTGTGATTGCAATCACGGTTTTTCGTGTATTTCTCATTTTTCATGTAGGAGGGTCCATCGAAAGTATGCAACATTGGTACTCCTTAGATGAGAAATCACATTTTTCATCCAACAAGTACTCCCACTCGAAATTTGAGTAAAACCTTAGGGAGATAATTTTAAAATACAATTTGAAAAATTAGTTTTATTATTTTATTATTTTTTAATATTTTTACTTTTTTACCCCAAAAATGGTGAGCCATCACCCATGGTTGACATCATCATCTTTAATACCATTTTTTCTTATAAATTTTATTTTGGTTTTTCATTTTTATTAGGAGGCCCATTCTAGACCTGAAAAAGTTCTCTAATGTACCAACCTTTGGAGACCATAAACCAGATTCTACTCAATCAAGGAAGAAATTGCAAAAAAAGAAATACATTTCTTTTCTTTGCCCAACCTCACGCAATCCCCTCCTTACAGTGTATTTCACTTCCAGGGGGTTATGTCTCACCATACCCTTCAACGTAAGACCCTACACCAACTCTCCATCATAGCTATCACAACAATGAGTGTGTGTTACCCTTTTTTTTTAAACAATCAATGTCCCAGAGATTAAGAGTTGTCGACTTAGCAACAACCACCACCAAATGAGTCTTAAATTTGGTTTCAACAACTGGTAGAGTTAGAATAATCCACTTGCTAGCGTGACATGTAATGAAACAATATTCTATTCAACTACACTCTATGTGCTATAGGCATAGAGGTCAATGTAGAAATGATATTTGGTAGTGAAGAAAACTATGCTCAAGGTAATGAAGAAAAATTTCTCTTTATTACATATTTCCCTCATACAATCATTATCAAGTACTGTCAAATATGAAAAACCATATAGCCCATAGGTGCAACATTTTATTTCGTTTGCAACATGTAATATTAATAACATATGCATGGTATGTCACCTTACAATCCCTTGAATAGTATATTTTTATTGTAAACATTTGAAACTGTGCATGGTTATACTTCAATGAGTATGTGATTCATTAATGCCTAAAATCATGTGCTTGTAATATCCAATTCAAACATCATTCATTATTCACAAAATGGTAGTCCATGCATAATTAGTTTGACATAATGGGGTGCATGAAACTGAATCATAAGTTGATTCTTAGTATTGTTCCATGTATTTAAACAACAACTAGTTAGGAAAATGCATCCATACATTAATTCAACCATAATGTCCAGCATGCAGGTATATAATAGAACCTTGTGGAAACATTATGGATTCCAATAAATATGTAGCTTCATGCAACCAACTTCGTACATATATATACATACAACTAGAAAAAGTATAAACCATTAGTCACACCTTCCCATCTATCCTCGTGAATGTTAGATCAGGGAATAAATGATGATGGTTTCCTAGTACTAGGAACAACTCAACAACATTACTAAGATGTACAACATTACGTTTAACTCATCCTAGCTATCAAATTCTACCTAATTTTATTACCATGTGAACTCATCCCATGCAAATGTCAATATTATCCAACATTGGGTAAGCCCTGTGAAAAACCATTGGTGTATGACTGCTACCCACGGGGTTCATGATTGGGTTCCAAAACAGGTATATTATGCTAGCCCCCATAAAGTGAATATGGTCAAGTGTCATCATACAGAGTTTTCCTGTGAAATTTGAAAGGTAGGGACTGTAACATATGTTGTGACAACCCTACTGTTGAGCACTTAACCTAATTTTCTCTGTAATGAACATGTCTCCACCACCAATATTTGTTGTAAAGGAGAGTGGCGACCATACTAGGGATATATATTTATTAGACCGAGGCTTATCCCAATTACTCTTCAACATATGACATGGGCTGACTGTATGGGTTTTTCATTTTGTTACTACCACTAACATCCAGTGGCCAGTGATAGTTCCACCAAAGTCCATATTATCAATTCTTATACAAGAATGTTACTCTAGGAATACAAATATCAAGTTGAAATGAAAAAAAAATCAACATGCCCAATCAAGTTGCCAACTCTTAAGGTTGATTTCATGAAAAGCAGTGGAATTTTTATCAAAGTGTCAGGTGCTTTTTATATGAATGAAATACGAACAAGGTTGTTTATATTTTCCAATGTTTAGAGACCATAATTTTACTCAATCAAGGAAGAAATGCCAAAAAATAAATGCATGTATTTTCTTTGGCCAACCTCATGCGCTCCCCTCCTTTCTAGGGTGCATTTGACCTACAGAGAGTTTATTATCACCACACCCTTCAACCTAATACCCTACACCAACTCTCCATCTTAGCTATCACAACATGATTGTGTGTGTTACCCTTTTTGTTTAAACAATGAATGTCCCTAATGTTAACAGTTTTCAACTTAGCAACAACCACCGCCAAATGAGTTGTAACCTTGACTTCAACAACTGGTAGAGTCAAAACAATCCACTTTATAGCATGACATCAAATGCAAAAACCTTTTATTCGCCCACACTCTGTGTGCTATATGAATAGAGGTAAATGTAGAAATAATATTTGGAAATGAAGAAACCTATGCTCAAGGTAATGAAGCAATTCTTCTCTTTATTACATATTTTCCCCATACAATCATTATCAAGTACTTTCAAATATGGGTAACAATATAGCCAATAGGTGCAACATGTTATTTCATTTACAACATGTATTATTAACAACATATGCATGGTATCTCACCTTACAAGCCCTTCAATAGTAGAGTTTTGTGGTAAACATTTGAAGTTGTGCATGGTTCTACTTCAATGATTTTGTGCCTCATTAATTCCTAAATTGATGAGTTTGTAATATCCAATTCAGAAATCATGCATTGTTCATAGAATGGAGGTGTTTGCATAATTAGTTTGACATAATGGGGTGCATGCAACTGAGTCATAAGGTGACTGTTAGTATTGTTCCATCTATCTAAACAACAACTAGTTAGGAAAATGCAACCCAACATTAATTCAGCCATAATTTCCAACATGCAGGTATATAGCAGAACCTTCTGGAAACATTATGGATTCCAAAAAATATGTATCTTCATCCAACCAAGTTTTTACATATATATACATACAACTAGAATAGGTATAAACCAATAGTCAAGGATTCCTATTTATCCTCAAGAATGTTGGATCATGGAACAAATGATGATGGTTGCCTAGTACTAGGAACAACTCAACAACATTACTAAGATGTATAAAACTACGTTTAAATCATCTTGGCTATAAAATTATACCTTTTTTTTATTACCAAGTCAGCTCTTCCCATGCAAATGCCAATTTTATCCAATTTTTAGAAAGCCCCGTGAAAAAACATTAGTGTATGACTGCTACCCACGGGGTTCATGATTGGGTTCTAAAACAGGTATATCATGCCAATCTCCGTAAAGTGAATATGGTCAAGTGTCCTCATACATAGTTTACTTCTGAAATTTGTAAGGCATGGAATGTAACACATGTTGTGACAACCCTATTGCTGAACACTTAACCTAATTTTCTTTGTGGTGAACATGTCTCCACCACCGATATCTATTAGTTTCCAAGGAGAGCGGAGACTGTACTAGGGATATATATTTATTGGACTGAGGCTTCTCCAAATTTCTCTTCAAAATATGACATGGGTTGACTCTATGGGTGTTTGATTTTATTTCTACCACTAACATCTAGTAGCTAGTGATAGTTCCACCACAATACATATTATAAATTATGCTACAAGAATGTTACTCTAGGAATAAAAATAGTAAGCTAAAATGAAAAAACAATCAGCACACTCAATCAAGCTTCCAACTCTTAAGGTTGATTTCATGAAAATCAGTAGAATTCTTATCATAGTATCTGGAGCTTGTTAGATGCGAGAAATAAAAATAAGGTTGTTTATCTTTGCCATAATTTGGATACTGTAAACCATATTATACCCATTCAAGGAATAAATTCCCAAAAAATAAATACATGTCCTTTATTTGGCCAACCTCACACACCCCCATCATTTCTAGGGTGTATTTCACTTCCAGGGAATTAAGTCTCACCATACCCTTCAACGTAAGACTTCCTCCTCTGTCAACCAAATTGTGTCAAGGACCTTGGTTCTATAGGTTTCTATAATATCCTAGTGGCCTACTAACACACTGGAAAGCTAATTATTCTGTTGACTAAGTGTATATTTTATGTGTATTTCAACCTATTAAGTTCCGATTAAAATTAACAAATTTAATGAAAATAAATAATTTATTATAATTCTACTTTAATAAATACTAATAAATATTTAAGGAACCAAATTAGGAATATTTTTATTTCAATCAATCTGGCTACATTTATATCTTCATATGCTAAGATGTCTAGCCTATTTATGGCTAGGCATGCAAGTAAAGTTATTTTAAACACTAATCTAATCCTAAACATAAATTAAAAGGTAGAATTTAGGTTTTATAATGCAACAAAACTGAAGGTCGCCCAAAGGAGAGTTTGGTCAACTATGACATGGCTCTGTCAGCCAAATATTTTTTATCCTCGTTCCTTCTTTCCCCGTGGTCTTCTCTGTTATTCACTTATTCGGGTTTATTTGTCAATTTCAGAGAAATTGATAAATAAACACTATTCACGACTTTCGCTATTATAAAGTTGAACTATATAAAGTTCCCCCTCTTTTCGAATATATATTTCCTTTAAAGGGCCTTTGGTTATACCTCATACTTTGTGTTAAATAAACCAACAATCATAAACACGCGACTTTATGATAAACCGTCACCTGGACCCCACATTATATATACAACCAATCAATGTGTGCGTCGTACCTTAGGTTAAATGCCCTGCATCTTCGTTCAACAATCACCCTCCGATGCTCCTGCGCCAGATCGATGGCCTACGTGCATTACGCTCGGCGTCCAATGTCGATTTTTAACGCGCGAAATGGATACGAAAAGTGGTTTTCCCGCGGGGCCACTCTGCCACGCGTCGATTCTTCAATGGAATCGCTCCCCCCTCCAGGAATACCACTTATGGTCGAAAGGTGGTGCGGAATGGGGCAATCCACCTTCCCAAACCACTCACGGTTTCTTTGTACAGTGATTAACTATGGTTCACACTGGTTTGCGAACTCCTTTGTATATTTTGACTCAGGGCTAGTTCCGGTTCTGGTCTTCAATTAATAATGAAACAAAGTTATCTCATTATACGGGAATTTCGCCAATATTAACAGACTTCGCCTCCATACGGATTTCTTCATAGGAATTCAAAGACAGAGAACGGAATATCAGTACACAAACGCCTCACAATCAAACGAATTACCACGCAATTAACATTTCAAGGCAATTAGATAATCAACAAAGTAGAAATTCATTCAATTGGGGCAATCGACAATACACAGAGTTTATTGCAGGAATTTCTCTATTCTTCCTCCCTCTCCCATGTACATCTAAAGGGTACAATTATATACATTACAGAGTGTGACTCTTCGGTTCCTCTATGAGGACCGTTTCGGAAACCAAAAGCCTCATTACAATTTACTCAATAACTGAACTGAAAGCTAGACAAACTGAGCTATTCGACTTCCTCTGACTCTAATTAATCTAAATAATTACAATCAGCTAAGGTATTGACACCTAGCTGTAATAATTCGAATGTTTCCAAACCCTCCTAGCCACAAAATGTGGACAAAACTTCCTACATTGTTGGCCAGTGTCTAATGCCCCTGCATCAGACTCCTGAGGGGAATCTTCTTCATGGGCTCCTGTCCATGAGCTCTTCCACTGATCTGCCTATCTTCTGCAACATTCCTTCAGTCATCCAAGTGGCATCTTCCTCTAGTTTTTCCTTCCATTTTATCAAGTACTGAAAGTACTCTTGTCCTCTGGTCCTTCTGAACACTCTCTTGTCCAATATATTTTCTGGTTGCAAAGGCTGTGCTGGAGGTAGTTGTTCCTTCCACTCAATCTATTCCTTATCTGCTGACCTTTCTTCTGCACCATCATCTTCATACTTGTACAAATCTGCAACATTAAAAATGGGAGATATTCCAACATCAGGTGGCAATTCAATCTCATAAGAATTTGCAGAAAACTTTCTAAGTATCCTGCAAGGCCCAATCTTTTTGAACTTCAATTTGTTATACTGCTTCTTTGGGAATCGCTCCTTTCTCAAGTGTGCCAAAACCTTATCTCCTACTTCAAAATGAACTTCTCTTCTGCTCAAGTCTACTCTGTTTTTATATTTGATGCTGCTGCCTTGTAATTTTTGTTTCACTTGTTCATGTATGGCCTGGATCTTTGAAGCAAATTCCTCACCATCTGCACTCCTTAGCTCTTCTCTTCCCAGATTTCTTAACTCTGATATTCCTCTGGGTTGCATTCCATAAACAATATGAAATGGACTCGGCCCCGTGCTTCTGTTTGGTGAATCATTATATGCATATTCTGCCTGGGGAAAAATATGATCCCACTGCTTGGGATGCTCTCCTGCAAGACTTCTCAACAAATTTCCCAGACTCCTAGTCACTACCTCAGTTTGTCCATCAGTCTGAGGATGATAAGATGAGCTGAAACTCAGTTTGGTACCAAGTTTCTTCCACAATTTCCTCCAAAAGTAACCCACAAATCTGGTGTCTCTGTCTGAAACAATACTCCTGGGCAACCCATGCAATCTAACAATTTCTTTGAAAAACAAGTTAGCAACATGGGTGGCATCACTAGTTTTATAAAATGGAATAAAATGTGCCATTTTGGAGAATCTATCCACCACAACAAAGACTGCATCATTCCCTCTCTGAGTCTTGGGCAACCCTAGAAAAAAATCCATAATCACCATGTCCCAAGGCCTGTCTGGAATAGGCAAGGGAGTGTACAATCCTGTATTCTGGCTCCTTCCTTTGGCATATTGACAAATCTTGCAATTCTTCACAAATCTCTCATGGAACATTTTGGTACACACAGTTGGTTCTTTCTGAATAACAAGTCTTCCTGCAGAAAATAATCCAGCCACTGGCTTCTATCTGTTAAGACAGGGTTAATACACGCCTCAAATGCTTCTTTAAAATCAGGATCTGTCTTGTACAACTCTTTGATAAAATCGAATCCTACAACTTCAAAATTAGTTTCTTGAACAAGCAAGTGTCTCCTACTCAAAGCATCAACTACTTTATTGGCTTGGCCACTTGTATGTTTCAAAACAAAATTAAACCCTTGGAGATACTCAACCCATTTAGCATGCTTATGTTTCAACTTGGGCTTCTGTACAATATACTGCAAAGCATGATTGTCAGAATATAGCACAAATTCCCTCAACATCAAATAATGTCTCCACTTCTTCAGTGCTTGAACAATTGCATAGAACTCCTTCGCATAAGAGGAATAATTTCTCCTGGTGTCATTCAACTTCTCACTAAAATAGGCTACAAGCCTATCATCCTGACTCAAAAAAGCTCCAATGGCCTCCCCACTGGCATCACATTTTACTTGAAATGGTCTGGTGAAATCAGGCAGAATTAAAACAGGCTTCTCTGTTATCTTTTGCTTCAAAACTTTAAAATTTCTCTCTGCTTCAGCAGTCCACTTAAATGTTTGTTTGCTCTTCTTTATTGTCTCAATTATGGGTGCATTAATATTGCTGAAGTTTCTTATAAACTTTCTATAAAACCTAGCAAGTCCATGGAAACTTCTTACTTCAAAAACATTCCTGGGTGAAGGCCACTCCACAATTTCCTTAACCTTTTCTGGGTCCATTTTCAATCCTTCTGCAGAAACAACAAAACCCAAATACACCAACTCTTCCTTCATGAATGAGCATTTCTTCAAATTTATCAGTAGTTTCTCTTAGTGTAGCTTCTTCAACAGATGATTAAGATGCCTTAAATGTTCTTCTTTAGTTCTGCTGAAAACCAATATATCATCTAAATATACTATCACAAATTTCCCAATAAATTCTTTCAATACCTCATTCATAAGTCTCATAAAAGTTCTTGGTGCATTTGACAACCCAAAAGGCATTACCATCCATTCATACAGTCCTTCATTTGTTTTCAAGGCATTTTTCCACTCATCACCCTCTCTTATTCTAATCTGATGGTATCCACTCTTCAAATATATCTTTGAGAAATATTTAGCACCACTCAAACAATCCATTAGATCTTCAATTTTGGGCAAAGGGAATCTGTACCTGATTGTGATCTTATTAATTGCTCTGGAATCAGTACACATCCTCCAGCCTCCATCCTTCTTTGGGCTCAAAACTGCTGGTACTGCACATGGACTCAGACTTTCTCTAATCAGTCCCTTGTCCACCAATTCCTGTACTTGTCTCTTGATTTCTTCATTTTCCTTGGGAGTCATTCTGTAGGCTGCCTTATTTGGCAGATTTGAACCAGGGATAAAATCTATCTGATGGATGATCTTCCTCACAGGTGGTAGCTCATCAGGTAAATCATCCACAACAATGTCACAGTAATTGTCTAACATCTCTTGTATCTCTACTGGTAAATCAGAAATCTTTGTAGAAGTAAGGACTACTTTAGGCTTGCAAACTAAAGAAAATCTTACCTCTTCCTCTTCTATCTGCTGCAGATACTCCTTCCCGCTCAGCAACAAGGTCTTCAGATCAATCACTCTGTTGGATGGCTCTCCTTCTTCCATGGGTATCAATGTATGGTGTACCCCATCTTTGAAGAAATTTTAAGTGTTCTTCTTGCCATCATGCACTGCTGCTCTGTCAAACTGCTAAGGTCTACCCAGAAATATATGACACACATCCATGGGCATTACATCACACAAAAATTTGTCCTTGTATTTGCCCATTTGCAGCTCTATCTCGCACTGTTCTTTCACAACCAGCTGGTGCCCTTTATGCAGCCAGGACACCCTGTAGGGAGTTGGATGCTCTCTAGTCTTCAACTTCAGCTTCTCTATTACCTCAGTGGAAACCAGATTGTCTGTGCTACCACTATCAATGACTAGCTGGCAGCATTTCCCTTGGACTTTGCAGATTCTCCTAAACAAAGTCTTCCTTTGTGCAGGCTCAGTGGCCTCTTTGGCTTGCTTCAACAGGACCTTATTTACCACCAAGGATTCTCCCCTCTCTGGAAGAATTTCTTCTTCAATTTCTACTTCTTCTCTAGCCTGGGCAACAATAGCATTTCTTGGACCAGCACCCACATTCTCTGGACATTCATAGTGCTTGTGTCCCACCTGCTGGCATCTATAACACCTCAATTCTCTACCTCTGCCTCTGTCTCTACTTCCTCTTCCTCTTCCTCTGTAGGAACCCCTTATGCCCCTTGCATCATCCTCTGTAGATGCATTCTGATGTGAGCTACTGTCAGCTCCATCCCTGGGTGTAGGCTTTCCTCTACCACCTTGAATTCCCTTCCCATGGAAAGTACCTCTCTTCTTGGCATACTGTTTTCTCAGGAGTTTCTCCTCTGCTTTCAAGGCCATCTGATAGGCCTCTTCCACTATCTTAGGAGACAGAAGACCAATCTCATCTTGGATCTCTATCTTGAGACCATTCACATATCTGGCAGTCTTCTCTGGTGTATCTTGAAATTTCCCAACCCTTATGCTTACTCTGTAGAATTCCTCTGTGTACTCCTTTACTGTCAGCAACCTCTGTCTCAGGTTCTGCATTTGTCTATACAATGTCAGCTGGTAATCACTAGGAAGGAATTTAACTTTCAATTTAGCCATCATTCTGGTCCAGCTCTTGATAGGTTGCTTGCCAACTCTCCTCCTTTCTTCCTGCACTCCATCCCACCAAAGTGCAGCATGTCCTTTCAGCTTTGTCATTGCAAACTTAACCTTCTTTTCTTCACTTATCTCTTGATAATCGAAGCATTTATTCATTTCATTCATCCAGTCTACTAGTTCTTTGGGATTCAGTCCCCCTGCATAACTCGACACTTCAATTCTGGGCTTAACTGCAGATCCCAGAACAGTCCTAAGGAGCCTCATGTCAGGAGGAATTTCCACATTTTCTTCTGCTTCTTCTGTTTCAGGTTCACTGATGTCTTCAGGATCTCTGGGCTATCTGCACTCCATGGCATCTATTCTGGCCTCGACCCTCTGCAAAATTCCCAACACCTCTGCATTGGCTACAGGTCTCCTTCTGCCAGTACCTCTTCCAACTCAGACTGCCATGTCAGCAAAACAACTCCAAAACCTGGTTCTAATACCACAAATAATGCAACAAAACTGAAGGTTTCCCAAAGGAGAATTTGGTCACCTATGACATGGCTCTGTCAGCCAACTCTTTTTTATCTTTGTTCCTTCTTTCCCCGTGGTCTTCTCTGTTATTCACTTATTCGGGTTTATTTGTCAATTTCAGAGAAATTGATAAATAAACACTATTCACGACTTTCGCTATTATAAAGTTGAACTATATAAATTTCCCCCTCTTTTCGAATATATATTTCCTTTAAAGGGCCTTTGGTTATACCTCAGACTTTGTGTTAAATAAACCAACAATCATAAACACGCGACTTTATGATAAACCGTCGCCTGGACCCCACATTATATATACAACCAATCAATGTGTGCGTCGTACCTTAGGTTAAATGCCCTGCATCTTCGTTCAAAAATCACCCTCCGATGCTCCTGCGCCAGATCAACGGCCTACGTGCATTCCGCTTGGCGTCCAACGTCGATTTTTAATGCGCGAAATGGATACGGAAAGCGGTTTTCCTACGGGGCCACTCTGCCATGCGTCGATTCTTCAATGGAATCGCTCCCCCACCAGGAATACCACTTATGGTCGAAAGGTGGTGCGGAATGGGGCAATCCACCTTCCCAAACCACTCGCGGTTTCTTTGTATAGTGATTAACTATGGTTCACACCGGTTTGTGATCTCCTTTGTATATTTTGACTCAGGGTTAGTCCTGGTTCTGGTCTTCAATTAACAATGAAACAAAGTTATCTCGTTATACGGGAATTTCACCAATATTAACAGACTTCGCCTCCATACGGATTAATTCACGGGAATTCAAAGACAGAGAACGGAATATCAGTACACAAACGCCTCAAAATCAAACGAATTACCATGAAATTACCATTTCAAGGAAATTAGATAATCAACAAAGTAGAAATTCATTCAATTAGGGAAATCGACAATACACAGAGTTTATTGCAGGAATTTCTCTATTCTTCCTCCCTCTCCCATGTACATCTGAAGGGTACAATTATATACATTACAGAGTGTGACTCTTCGGTTCCTCTATGAGGACGGTTTCGGAAATCAAAAGCCTAATTACAATTTATTCAATAACTGAACTGACAGCTAGACAAACTGAGCCATTCGACTTCCTCTGACTCTAATTAATCTAAATAATTACAATCAGCTAAGGTATTGACACCTAGCTGTAATAATTCGAATGTTTCCAAACCCTCCTAGCTACAACATGTGGACAAAACTTCCTACATTGTTGGCCAGTGTCTAATGCCCCTGCATCATTTTATGATTAAATACTTGAAGGAAAATAGTGTCTACTATATTTTTTTGGGTATATGGGGTCAAATAAAGATTCCTTGGAAGATATGTAAGTAGATAAGGGGTGATGACTAGGGTTTTCCATCAAAAACCTTAGAATATCCATCTAGTACCTTACAAGATTCAAGAAAATTCAGGGGAAGACTCTCCACTAACAATATTCCTAAGGTTTTAAAGTAAGGATTTTTCCAGTAATAACATGAAGAGAATGCACCACCTCCACTAGAGAAGTAAAATTACACTTAATAATAATTCATAAGCTAAATCCAAGTCTTGGAGAGAACAGTTACTCAAAACATCATTTCCATCCACAAACCATAGCCATGAAAATCCATAAAAGTTGCAAACTCATGCACAAGATCATCTCCTTAATAAGGTGCATTGGTTATTTTCCCATAGCTAAGTAGACAAGTATTATTGTTTCTCCACAAGTAGAAATGATTTATAAATGAGGAACACTTCTATTATTTATATGTGAGATCAAGCACCATCCTTATCCATTGGTAGCTCCAAAAACATAAAAAATGTCTTTATCTCTCACAAGCCCTAGATATCAAAGAACAATAAAATGAATTAAATGCATTCCATACCAGTGAATAGTAAAAGCTACAAGGGTTTGGTTTTGACCTCTTTAGGACACAAAACAATGATGTAAATTAGGAAAAAATTGAGGCAGATCTAGCACCTAAGCTTTCTTATAAGTTTTTCAATGTTTGACTCAATAAATTAGCTCTCAAATCCGCTTTAGTACTCTGTTTTATTTCTAATTTTAGTTCCATTTTAGGAATCCACCGATAGTATATTTTTAATGAAGATGTTCCATCCCAATAGTAATATTTCTTCATGTTTTTTGGAGATTTGAATTGAAAGTGCATGCCTTGATTCCTTGCCTTTTTTTTTATAATAAACCAATATTCCTATGGAATTTTACTTACCTTTTCATTTATTTATGTGAAAAAATAGATGGAGTTGTCTTATCAAATTTCTACCGGTGAAGAGAAATTTGTCATTGGCATGGTCAGGTGTCGAGAAGGTCTTACATTTTCTGAAATATGTGATGAAATTGTGGATGATGAAATCATTGGATACCCTTTTTATTATATCCGGGATGGATTAACCTTAAATCCAAAGTAAGAGAAAAAATGGGAATTTTATACAACACTTTGATGCATCAAGAGGAAACTAGGAACATTTGATGTGGAAATAGAGGGTACAAATGTAGTGGGAAGAATACCAATCTTTGAAAATATTGAAGAGAATGTGGAGGGACCTATGCATAAATAACCAAGAGTTGAAAATATTTCTTTGTCAGTGGAACAAACCATAGTTGTTGATCCTAGTGTATTGACATCATGGGAAAAAAAAGTGAAAATTTTAATGGGAGAGTTTGTCAATGAGAAACTTACTCTTAAAATATATTCATAAAAGAGGAGAATCTAAAATAAATATCCACTGTGAAATTCATGACATTGATTATGGAAGAGGTGATGTATCTATGGAAATGAAAACAATGCGCAACTTAAAATGCCATCATATGAAAATAGGGGCCCATCAACAATGCCTTTCAATTGCAAGTGGTAGTGAAATTCCTTCATGTAACAAATTACAACAAACAACAGTGGTTGGAGATCGATTTCATATTGATCAATAAATCAAAATTCTAGATGATTTCAACAAGACACAAGAGAATAACTTGTTCAAGGTGGTGGAAGCAACACTTGCAGACTATAAGGACATGAAAAAAGTGAGAGTGGAATGTACAAGATGCAATAAATGATATTTTTAGGGTCAAAAAGTGGTAATATTTTAATTTATATAAATGAACACATGAAATCAAAGAAGAACACTACTACTACTACAAATGAGGCTTTGCATGAGGAGATTGGGTTGAGGAGTGGCATGGTCAGGACACCCAAGAAGCCTACCAATGATAAGTCCCAACAATGTTTGACTAGGTTCTTGGTCTCATCATCACCATTAGTATTACATAGGCATTCTACAAGTTCAAATCCTTCCACTTCAGGGGTGTTAATTAGTGGTTAATTAACAGTTTAGACTAAACTTGAATATGAATTTGTATATTATTTTATTTATCTTACTTCTATATTTTTTTGTTTTTTATTGTGGTTAATATTATTATAGCTCAATTATCTCCCTTGTTACTACAATGTTGGGGGTATTGGTATCCTTATATTGATAGAAACCAGGAGAGACTAGAAACAATGGTCCTAATGGATGATCAAAGGGGTGGATAATTATGGGCCATATAGAAACATACCAATATCATGATATGTTATGAGGGTATTGAATCTCATATTGATTGTACATATAAGCATATTCATTGCTAAATGGATTATGAAACAAGGATCCCATTTGATTCATTAACATGTATATTTTGTAAGTTGGTTCCAAAATGTAATGACTTAATGATGTGATTATATCATGAATCAAGGTGCACCAATAAAATAAGTGAATGATATACAGGAAAATGTCTAAGATTGGACTATTTGACTCAATATGAAGTGAAGAATGTTGCAAGGGTTACAAATGCTAACCATATATTAATAATCCGAGCTCTTTGGGGGAGAGTACGAAGATTGCTACACTCTCTATTATATTTAGATCCCTAAAGGAAAAGTTATTTGAATCGGTAGAAAGGAAGGGTGTATTTAGGTTTTTCAAGGATGTGTGTGAGGCACATAGGCAAGGAAAATTACAAGGTAAAGATGTGCTTTGGAAATTGTTCAAGGATATATTTCATAACTTGATGCATGAAAAATCAAGGAGAAGGTATAGTGCATCCACGAAATCCATTTATGAGATGATAAAATTATGGGGAGGTCCTAGATTACATAGCTTTATTAGCTTGAATTTGGATGGTCCTTCAATATCTACAACTTTATGGAAAGTTAGGAAGCCATTGGCATATATCCCAAGGGAGCACGAACACATTTTTTAGGCAACCGAAAAATTTCATTCTTCTTATAAATCCAAACATGGTATTGATGACCCAATTCCTATATGCCTTGATTAAGATGAAACAATTATGAAAAAATATGTTAGGTGGATAGAAAAATCGATACACTAGTGGGGTTTTGTGGTACGAAATAATAACATCAATGCTAATCACATTTCTTGGTGACATTTGGTGAGGGAGATGTAGGCTATGAGATTATAACATATAATTTTAGGAACAATGTTATTGGCCATTATGCACGTGTTATTATCTCAAACCCTTTACATGAAAAAATTCCTTGTTCAGTTGTGGTTGTTCATCAAACATACAATAAGTTCAATGAATTTTTTTTTTTATCAACAATGAATAAAGGTAGAATCTATGTAGAAGAAACACATAGAAAAAAATTTGGGACCCATTATTGGTCATTCATATGATGGGGATAGTAGTAGAAGAGAACTTATGTTGAAGGAATATTATTCAAAATTAGGTCTTCGATATCAAATTCCTTTGGAAGTTTGGAGGATAATTGGGTTGTACAATGGTTGCAATGTAATAGGATTGCATGACCAAGATTTCATCCACAAAAACAAAAATCTAGTGAATCCTTTATTTAACGATCGACGAGAATTGGTTTCAAGAATTGAGTACATAAGTTTTGGTAATGTCAAAATGGTTTATCACACTTTTGCAATGGATGATCACAAGCTTAAGTGTGAATATATAGAGAGAATGGATCGAAAAAATTGGGGTTCCGCACAACGCATTGATTTAAGTCATGTGAAAATGTATTTGAAAGATTTGATAAGTACACCAAGAGGAAATTTAGAGAGGAAACTAGCTACATAGACATATATAATGATTATTGCTGACTACATTGACATATTACATTGACATATTTATGTCTCATAGTTGGATCCTTTGGGAAAGAGTTGGAAATGCTTCACGATCTCATCATTTCTTCACATTATGGTTATGTTGGGTATAGAAACAAGCTCATACTAATGTCAACATAAATTCCATTAGTAGAGAGGCATATCAAGATGTAAAAATTTCTTGCCATTTTGTAGTTTTTTTGATGATATTATTTCAAGATCAATACTCTAATTTGTCATGTATTTTGCACCTGAATCATTGAGATGTATGTGAGAAATTATTTAGAAAATTTGGTGGGATGGTTGGAGTGGAGAAGGCCTATGATTTCATTGATTTTCTTCATGTTTTTGTAACCCTTAATAAATTTATTGAAGAGGAGTCAAATCCCCAAGGGCTTGATTTTAATAAATCTCAGAAGAAGCAAGAAAACATTTGGAATATGTTGCACGAAGAAACAATACAAAACATTGACATATTGTCACAATATGATTCAATATCCATAGATGTTAAAATTGTAGAATACCTTAAGATTGGATTTAAGGATACACAAGACATTTTATCAACTCCTGGAATGAAACCAGAAAATTATACTCAATCTTCTTGGTCGGTTAAACCATGGATAGATGATAAAAATTATCCAACATTCCAAATTGTGGATGAAGTAGTTCATGATTCTCCACTGAGATGTTCCAACTCTATATTTAAATATTCCTCTTCATTGGTACAAAATGAAAGTGAATTAAAAATAATGGAAAGTGAGTGGAGACATGACTTGTATGTAATTGTAGATTCCATTGATGAAAATGGAAGGAAAAAATATAAAACCAGAAGTGGACCTTGATGGTAAGGATATGTTCAAAGCATGTTTGGTTAGTCAGTTGAATGGAAATCCAACATTATCCAAAGATAGGTTGACGAAAGTGAGAAATGGGGTATACTTTAGGTGAGATGGAAATGATCTACAAAAGGGAATTTCAATTGGCTTTGGAATTAGAATGGATTGTGGGGTGTTTTTTGAAAGCAACTCAATTACCTCCACTGAACATACTACAAGAAAAAATGAACTTCCTTGAAGTACAGAGCAATGTGTTTCTAATTGAACGTGGTACATTGGAAGGGTTCAAATAATAAGGAAGAAGAATGGAAATAGGGTTTTTTATTACCATAATGACATCACCTTTTGGATAGATTAGAAGGCATCAAGCTTCAATTGTGTTGGTATAGTAGAATAAAGGGGTATCACATGTATAAGTATGATTTGAAATATCACGCTTTTGTACAACTTGAATCTATTATAAAAATTTCAAAATTATCATAAAATGCTTTGAATTATACATACAAATTAGAAGAAAGTGATTACAAAGTTTTTTCAGATTTTCTAAAAAAATTGAACAAGGTTAATTTTCAAAAAATTATACTTTCACTTATGTATTTTGATATGTTGGATCATTTATAAATAGTTATTGGTTGTATTTTTTTGATGTGTTTGTATAAATTTGATGTTAATTTTGTACTTTTTGGCTTTAGGTTGAGTGAATATTTCAAATCGTGAATGTTCGAAATAAATTGACCTTTTTTTGCTACCTACTTTTTGGTATACGTTTCTTTCACTACTCATTAATATTTTTGTAGTTGTGTTTCATTTAAACATCAAATTGGTATTTCCTCCATAATAACAATATAATTACATACCTATATAACTATATTTATCCCTAACTTCAACACATATACAAAATTTTAAGATAAGTATACCCTTTACCTCAACACTTGTGTCAGATTCCTTCTACTATGGTTCATCTGAACTTGGATCATTTAATCACGAAAAGAAAAAAAGTTTTGGTTCCATTTTCATAAATATATTTTGTGAATAAGTATATGGTTTTTTTAACTAATGTTAATGTTTTACTTGAATTTTTATATTAATGGTTTTCTTGCTAGAAAGTATATCAAGTATCTGATGGCACAAGGTTCAATCAGAATGGTTTCTGCTCACTCAAGTCAACAGGTTTACACCAAAGAAATGTCTAACACATGAAGTGAATTTTATTTTGAATGTTTCTATGGTATTTGGATTGATAATTTTTTAAATTAGACATATAAATCCTACTTTTTAGTTCAAATGTTCCATCAGAGTCTTTTTGGAAGTATTTATACTTTGGTCATATGCATGAGGTCTACAAAATTTAAATTGCACTTGGTTATTATTGATAATTGATTCCTCAATAATATTTTGGTAATTTACTTTCACTAAATGAAATTAAAATTAATTACTATATGTAAAGGCTTTTGGATAGGTGATGGTAGTTGGTTTTCAAATTGTTTGCAAGTTTATTGAGATATGTGCTTCTGGTGGATTGGAAGGGTGATGGCACTTTTCATTTTTATTTCTTCCTATATTGATATATATGTGTTTGATGGACCTTAAAATGTGTGGATCTTATCCAAGGATTATTTTAAGGTGAATGGTATCTGATATTTTTCAACTTTTGGATTGACAATAATTTGATAGGGTGAATGGTATGCAAATTTTAATTGATTTTATTTTTCCAAAGAAAGAATGCATAAGTTTCTATTTCATGGTTTTGAAAAGGAAAATACATACAAAATCTCATATAGAATGGGATATCACCTCCATAAAGGAAAATCAAGCCATTTTCTAGCAACTTTTCACAAAATTTCATACAAAATATACTTATGATCTCTCTCGAGAACACAGGTAGAAGAAAAAATTATGCTTTGATGAGCGAGGTAGGTTGTCAATGGGAGAAGAAGATGAGGAAAAACCAAAGAGAAGAATGTGCTTCTAATTTAGTGTTGTCATGTTTTCCTTGTAGGATAATGACTTATTATTTTATGTGGATAGATTGTTGACAAACTTTGGAATGGGAGCCATGTCTTTCACAACAAGTATCCCACTCCGTCACATGCCCTTCCACCTCCAAAAACTTTGATAAGGTATCTACTGAAGTAATTTTATTGAGCCTCTTATGTTATTCACGTTTTTTCGTATATCAAGGTACCAATATATAAAGTTGAGATAGCTTCGAAGGACTTGCTGGGAGATTTTGGTACTGTAAATCATGTGAGTTTCCTATTCTTAAATTCTTATGTTTATCACCTTGGGAATATAGTTTCATCATGGTTTTATAAGGAGCCATATTTTCATGGATGTAAGTGACTTTTAAAGCCTTAGAAATATTATCTGTAACTAACCAAAATATCTTTTCTATGGAACAACATTCAATTACTATTAGCATAACGCTACCATATTATTTGGGTTTGTTTCATGGAGGCTTCAGGAAGTTATAGGTATGTGATTAGTAAGACTGGTTTACAAATTTATTTTCTTTTATTGTATTTTTCTCAAAATATTAAAACCAAAAACTCTTGGGAGTGTGATGTAGAGCTAGTTCCCAGTGTTATGTTGCTTATTGGTCTCTTCATTATCCTAGAATCTCCAATATGGCTGGTAATCTTTTAGAAATATTGAATTCTTGCAGTAAATGATATGGACTACATAAGCTAGAGAAATTTGGTGTGTTATTTTATGTAAAAGGAAAACCTTATTTAACATGTTTTCATGCTAGGAGCAGGGTAAAATAGGTAAGAAGTCATATTTTGAAGCTTCATTACAGGATCTTCATGGCCCTGATGCTAATATTTCAGTTGAAGAAGATGAAATTAAGGTACAGAGCCTCTGGTAATTTATCATTGCAGTCCTTTTGTTTCTTTCTTCTCGTGATTTGACTGTGTATTAATTATTATTTAGGAATTTTGTATTCCTTATTCTAGTTTTGTTTCCATGTGTTACCACTATTCAACAAATTTTCTGGATTTCTTGTGCCCTTTGTCAATATTTCTTGTTCATTACCTTGTGAGTTCATAATACACACATGTATTTTGTATATTGGTCGAAGATTCCTTCCAAAAAATATTTTAGAGTAAAAATTTTCAGTGGTTGTGATGTACTGTTTGTGTATTTTTTTAGCTGAAAAGATGCAATGATAATACATATCGCTGCAGGCAATGTTAGGTGCATTAAAATTAAGGCTTCATTTTTATAGATAGATTTGAGTGCAGTAATTGTGCTAGCATTGTCTAATTTCATTGTACATTGAAAGTAATGACATTCATGATGCTGAAACATCATAATATAAATAAATGTGACTAGTGAAGTTGTGAGGTGTCGTTACCTCTAAAAGAGATTATCAAGTGTAAACAATCACCAAGTAACATGTACATTGAAGTAATTGAAATGGATAAAAGGTTTGTATTCAAGTCATGATATTCAAAAATAAGCTTAAAATATCACAAATTATTTACAATTTATATTTTATAATTGATCAACTAAAAACTGATATTTTATCATTGGTGAACTATTGACATTTTTGTAATATTTCTGCTTATTACTTCTTAAATTTATGCATATTTAATTGTAAATTGAAGAACTCACATCATAGATAAATTCATATTGTAATAGAATGTTATGGATATGTCTTACTGGGTGAATATTTGTAGGAAATTCATGAAGGGCTGGATTCCTCTATGTATGAAGAACAATTCTTATTTGGGATTTTCTGCATTAATTTTTCAACGGATAGATGAGAAATTTTTGCTGGCAGCCGTGACAAATCTATATATGTTTACAATATATAAATGAACAAGTGTTCTTTAAAGACAACAACTCATGAGGTTTTTTATACTTTTCTTGATGATAAATCCACAAGCCTAGTAATTTTTAATTTTGTCAAAGTTGTTCTTATACTGGATATCCATTATTTCTTTTTGCAAGAACCTGACAAATTCCACTTTCAACATTTTTAACAAATGCATCTAGTTTTTATATTTAGGGTATTGTAATTGTTGAGGGTTTTGTATAACAAGATTTTAGTTGATTTGCAGGTCCAGTGGTTGATGATATGTTTCAACGACAAGCCACAATTATGGGACCTCCTGATAGTCTATGAAGGGGGTGTATTTGTGGTTACTATTCATTTTTCTCCTCATTATCCATTCAAGCCTCCAAAGGTATGCTAATCAGCCATTAAGTCTCTATATTTGTTCATTTTCTATTTTGGATTTGATAGGTGATATGTTTATTTTTCCTTTATTTCTATGTCTGCAAGATTTTTTTTCTGATGTTTCTTTTATTGAAGACTTCGTAAATGAGTTTCAATTTGATAGTAGTATTAAAATTTATCGTTTCTAATGGGAGCATGTCACAACAAATTTTGGCGTTTTAAATCATATTGAGGATCTCTTTTTGACAACAAATTGTAACATCCCTCGTTCAATGACTTGTCCTGTTTTTGATGGATTTAATTGTTGACATGACCGATGGTAGAACCTTGTTATTGAACCTAGGAAATAAAAATCATATTAATTACAAAATGGTTCGAAATTGTCTTGTAATTTTTTACATGAAATAGAACCGACTACTACAGTTTTTGCTGCCTAGATGCTCTAAGAGCTTGTTAGAGAATTAAACACAGTCATAAGTAGCATGCCCTATTAAAAATACCGCTAAAATTGTGAAAAAGAAATAAACTTGATATATTTAAAGTTAAAACTCATTTGAACTTCTATTCCTAAATAATTTTCAATATTTATCTGGTTAGCACACAATTGAGCCATCATTCAAGATCATTTCATTCTTCCAGCGAATGTTGTAACCCAAGGAGTTATCTTCATGATGCAACACCTTTGCACTCAGGGATTACTATTCTCCTTATTTATAAACTCCCTCTCCCCACTCTTATACATCAACATGGTTGAATCTCTTAGTAGTAAAATGGAAGTGCATCAAAGATCCAGCTCTCTTCCTGGGATAAAAATAGTTCACGCTATAAAAAGAGTCAATCACTCTCAATTAGGAGATAAAAACATTTTATTTGGGGGAATCTATCAAATAATTGATGGCAGGTTTAATGCTATCTTGATCCGGATCTTGGGGGGAGGCCCCCAAGATGTAAAAAGTTGAAATAAATCTGACAAGATCTACAAAATTAGAATGCCAGAAAAAAGAGAGAACACAAAGAAAATAAATTCAGAAAGAAACTTGTTTTATTAAAACAGAGAACAATTGTAGAAGTGACATTGTAGCAAACAATCTGTCCTTTTACAAACTGAGGCTTGTTATTTATAGCCTTTTTTGAGTTACAATACCATGTGTAGATACCATAGGCCAATACCATGGGTAGATACCACTTAAAATACCATGGGAAAATCCCATGTGTGGATGAATACCATGGGTGGATACATACCATGGGTCACTTACAATACCATGGGCGAATAAATATCATGGGTGGATGAATACCATGGGTTGATGCCATTTACAATATCATGGGTAAATTCCATGGGTGGATGGATAACATGGGTAGATGAATACCATGGGTTGATGCCATTTTCCATTCAGATCATTCCTCCCTCCTTAAGAAGCAATGGTCCCTCCTGAGAAGCCTTTGCTGAATATGAAGAGCCACTGAAGAGAAGGGTTTTGTGTAGTTAGCCCATAACCATGATGAACGAAGATCCGAGGATAGAGATACCCTGTAATGCTTGTGACCAACTGTGATATTGACAGTGTGCGGCCTAGCAAATGGATTTCGATGAAGTGTGGGTTTGTGGATGAACCAAAACCATGAAAAACGAAGATCCGAGGATAGAGATACCTTATAATGCTTGTGACCAACTATGTGACTAACAGTGTGCGGCCTAGCAAATGGACTTCGATGAAAATGATTTTGTGCGGTTGACCCATAACCGTGATGTTGATTGTTGATGAAGTAGTAGGTGCCTACATAGCTTGGGGTGGGAGGGCACGTCTCCAAATAACCCAAGCTAAATGCTGCTATGTTGAAACTGATGAATGTGAAGCAGGTGCCTACTAAAGCGGGGTGGGAGGGCACGTCTCCAAAGGGAACCCGCTCCGAACGCTGCTCCAGATTTAAAATGAGCATAACTCGGTAAATATAACTCAGAATATTTATTATAACCTCTTTTTGGAAATGGAATGATCATTCTACATATTCTCACGTTTTTTAAACCTCTATCTGGAGACTGTAGACTCACAAATTCACGCTGGAACTGTCTCGCTGTCAGAAAATTTCTAAAAAAATGGCTGATTTTAAATCAACAATAACTCCCACATCCGAACTTCGATTCGATCGATTTTTTTTTTTGAACTTGGTTGAATTTTCAAGAGAAGCTCAGATATATATCCATTCTTCTAAAATTTTGCACTGAAAATTGTGAAAAATGATAGGAGACTCACTGTCCATGAATTTTCGTTAGAAAAATTGCTTCAACATTGCTGATTTTGAATCAACGATATCTCCCTCATCCGAACTCCAATTTGGCCGATTTGTTTTTTGAATTTGAGTATTTTTTCGCAAGGAATATAGATCTAGTCTTTGTTTTTGTAAATTTTTTACCAAAAGTTTCATATCTGATCTGAAAACTCGCCGCCCAAAAAAGTTCATGGATTTTGCTGAAGATTGTTGCAAAACATTGAAACTGAAATATGTTTCAAACCCTCATTCCCATGGAGGTGTAACCTGAATCTGATACCACTTATAACACCATGGGAGAATCCCATGTGTGGATGAATACCATGGATCACTTACAATACCATGGGTGAATAAATATCATGGGTGGATGAATACCATGGGTTGATGCCATTTAAAATATCATGGGTAAATTCCATGGGTGGATGGATAACATGGGTAGATGAATACCATGGGTTGATGCCATTTTCCATTCAGATCATATCTTGGATATTTTGATCCTAGATTCTAGAGGGAAAATAAATGAGCGCAAATTTCATATTTATGTTTAAGAATGTTCCTCAATATTTGCTAAATCTTATTTCTCATTCACTATGCCTTCCTTATAAACCCAATTAGAAATATTTCTCCTATCTTAATATGCCTATCTGAATGTATTATTTCTCGTCTCCTTTGTGGCAAAGCATTTTAGATAAGATCAAAGTTAAATTATATCAACAGGGTGCCCACTGGTTGAACGTAGCTAGTAGAATGATTCTTCTCAAGTGTGTCCTCCCAGATTTATCAATCTCTCAATTTACTGGCCTTCTAGCTCCTTTGGGTGTCAAACAACAAATCTTTGAGTTCCTTTGGAAGTTTTTATGGAAAGGAGGTACACCACTAGGAAATATTGTCTGGTTAAGTGGGTTATTTTTTTTCCCTATAAGCATAATGGAGATTTAGAAATCAAATATCCCTCCCTAATGAATCTAGAATTTGGGCCAAATCTCTTGTGGGAATTGGTCACGGGAAGAAATTTATTCAACAGAAATACTTCAACAACTCCTCTTCATTCTCAAAATGGATCCCATATATTGACATTACTCAAGATTACTTGACCCCATCTCCTTGAGAAGTTGACTTGGGTACCTATAAATAGAAGACAAATATGGTTTGCCATTGATAGTATTTTGGGAAATCCATCTCTGTAATTTGATCCAGTTGATTTTTGAATTTTTTGATTGGGTATCTCAACACTCTTTGATTACCCTCTATAATATTTCTACATGGAATGAATCAGGGAAATGGGTTGAATAGAACTTCAGTCCTGTCCCAAACCACTCTTTTACGGGATTGACCCTTTCAAGATGTTCTCCTATCTCGAGATCCAAGAGAAAATGTAGGGGATAGGGGGAATATTCTTACTCTTCTAAGCAGGGATATCTCTATTATCTATCCTCGATTCCTTTCCATGGGCATAGTTTCCTAAGGTAATTTCCTTCTGTTGCCTATTAGAGCATAACAAGCTCCTGAGTCCCTACTGCAAATAATTTAAGGAAGCATGGGATAGTGAGCCCCACTCATTGGTCATTATGCTAGAAAGTAGAATAAATAGATAAACATATATTTCTCTAATGTGACTTCACAAGGGGAGTTTGGAAATTCCTTCTATAGGTCATTAGTCATCAATACGTTTAGGCCATATCATGCATGTAGTTGCTTAGTAAGTGGGTTTACCAATATGATGGATTCTTCCACCAAAATCCAGTATTCAAAGTTAATATACCATTAGGTATGCATTATATAGATATGTAAAGTTCCACATCTATTGTAGGTATATTAGAAATTTTTATTTGGTGGCACATGTTTAGCATATGCAATTTTTTAAAATGTGTCATTTAATGAATTTTTTATTTGATCCATGTTTTCTCTATATTGCCTATTTTATTCATTAATTTCAAACACCTGTAGGTACATTTTACAAGGTGATGAACATGAAAAAATAGAAATAATTTCTAAGGATGGGGACATCTACAACAAGCATGCGCATTCTTTAGCTCCATAAATATTTGGAAACAAGTATGCAAATAAGCTCATGCTTCTTCTTCTTATTGGTGCCCCAACTAGAAAACGCATGGATGGAATGAAGGTATAATTATTTTGTTGAAGAGTTTTTACATAAAAACTTGATTATGCCATTGGTTACTATCTGAGAAAAATGCCTTTTTATTCTTGTGTATCTGGTCTCTAGTGTCTTTCTACAAAGGAAAATTTATATATATTTCTCACATTTCTATTTTACATGCAAATAAGAGGTGATTTGCATGTGTGTTTGATGGGAGATCCTAGAGTTGCAAAGAGTCATTTGTTGAAACACATGATCAATGTGGCACCTCGAGGAGTTTACACCACAAGTCAAGGACGTTTTCATTAGGGGAATTTTGAGGTCTAAAATGGGCCTCTTAAGGAAATTATAAAATAATATTTGATTATATCATCAAATTTTGGAGGGTAAAATGAAAATCCTACTTTTTTAACTAGTAATTTCAACTTACCTCTCAAATTTTTAACTCAAATTTCGAGCGAGAGTACTCATTGGATGCAAAATTTAATTCCTCATCCAAGGAGTACCCATATTTCATAATTTCGAGGGATCCTACTCCATGAAAAATGAGAAATACATGAAAAACGTGATTGCAATCATGTTTTTTCATGTATTTCTCAATTTTCACGAAGAAGAGTCCATCAAAAGTATGCAACATGGCTACTCCTTCAATGGGGAATTAAATTTTTCATCCAACAAGTACTCCCACTCGAAATTTGAGTAAAAAATTTGGGAGATAAGTTGAAAATACGAGTTGAAAAAGTATTTTTATTATTTTATTATTTTTTAATGTTTTTACCCTTTTACTTAGAAAATGGTGAATCGTCCCCAATGGTTGAATCAACATCTTGAATCCTATTGGTTCTTATAAATTTTATTTTGGTTATACATTTTTCTTAGGAGGCCCATTTTAGACCTCAAAATTTTCCTAATGGGTGTTGGTCTGACATTTGTTGTTCAAAGGGATCCAGTCACCAATGAAATGGTCCTTAAAGGAGGGGCCATCATATGTTTCTAATATTTATTCTTTCCAACGTTTAAGTTTTTGGTTTCTTTGGAGTTGGAGATTGTTTTTTTTTTTTTTTATAATAAATGCATTATAGGTTTCACCAAAATATATCTTTCAACACCTTCGGAGCAGTGACATAAACAATGGATCTTGTATGTGATGAATCAGGTTCTATGTTATGGATTAGATAGACCGTATTGTTATTCATGAAGTGACGGAGAAACATAATGCCATCATTGCAAATATGGGAATAACAACCTCTCTAAATACACAGACGTTTGTTCTGGATACCGCTACTGCTATTATAGTTCAATTCGAAGGTAGCTTCATATGAGGTCCTACCATGAATATGATTTTTTGAATGTCATGAATTATAGATACAGATATTATGGAGTTTCATCAACCAAATGGGACACACGGAAGGTGTCTTGTATAGAAGCAAAGGATTTCGTTTTATCACTATTTTTTATAGAAGAGGTATGTAATTGGAATGTTCTACTTATTGGGGGATTGATTCATTTTTTATTTTTTTTAAATAAAGCTTTTGTGTGTCTTTTCTTCCATATTTTCCTTGTTAAATTTGTTATGCGCTCTTTAGTTCTGGATCTTGGATAGAAAGTATGAGGTATATTTTTATTTTTGGATTTGTAACCATTAGGAAACATTATAGGATGGAGAAATTTGGAACATCTTAAAACTCCTACATTGAGTTGTACAAATATCCCAATGCCCTTAATTTTTCTCCTATTTAGGAACTCAAATTGGTAAAAAAGGATTAATCTATTTTTATAGTGATTTTGTTTCCTTGCTCTTAGATAATATTTATTTACATTCCCTATTTTCAATTAGTACTTTTTTCATTTAAGATTTAAATATCTATAGTCTTCTCAAATTTGTTTTCCTACTTTTATTTCCATAGCTAATTAATAGTTTCTTATATACTCTTCACTTGAAAGGAGAGTATGGCTCATGTTTTATTTCTAGTATTTTAGTGTACATTGTATCCTAATTTTGTTATGGAACTTTAATTTTGAGTTTTTTTATACTATGTTCATTATGACAGGGGTCAATATGATATACGAATAGCACCTGCAGAGAATATCAAAATTCCTCCATTATTTATTTCTCGTTTTGACTTTTTGTGGTAGATAATTGATAAAGTCGATATGGATAGTGATCTGGAAATGGCAAGACATGTGTTTTGCATGCATAAAAAGTGTGAGCCACTAGATTTAGGCTTTACGCCTCTCGAGTCTTCAATCCTTAGGTGATTTATTATCACCTCTTCTTTAGATATTGATGCTCGAACTATCATCCTTTAATGCACATTAGTTTTTAATCTTATGATGGTCAATATTTTTCTAGGGTTTATATAGCAGTGGAAAGAAGGGAATCACTTGTTATCACTCAGAAAAATGTGAAACATTACTTGATGTGATCATATAGTTCACTTATCAAAGGTCTCCTTAAGCATTTCAAGTTGGTATAGGAAAATTTCATTTTTTTTTACATGTTTAACCTATACTAAGGCTCAAGGCCACCTCCATTTAGGTCATGTCATGTCCCATCAGTCATCATAAGGTGTCAGTTTTCATTTCACAAGAATTTAAATTCAAAAAGGTCACTTAAGCAAGTTTTACAACTTTTCATAGCGTTTTATACAATGAAATAGAAGTTTTCACTACGAAACTGCCTTATAGTTTCGTAGCAAAACTGTCAAAAGTTAAACTAAGCATGCTACGAAAAAATTTCTTCTTGTCTGTCTTGTCAAAATCGATGTGAAGTGTTAGTTCATGATTGGAGGAGTTAGGATGGAGGTCATTCGAGTCTGTTAGGGTTATTTCAAAGGTACAAAGCTATGTCTAAGGTCATCATTACCATTTTTAGCATGCATGTGTCATGATTAAGGCATGAGATGTAATTTAAACCATAAAACATTACCGAATTAGTATTTTTGTCATACTTCGTTGTATCTTTGCATGTTATTGGATTTATAGAGAGCTGCTTCATAGAGCCAAGCAGGTTTCTGGTAGATTCAAAGGTTGCAGGTGTCATCAAGCAAGCAAGGTTGAGAAGATATAAAGCACCCATGGTTGTAAGGAAGAAAAAAATAAAAGGTAATCACAGACATAGGTATGAGCCCATGGACATGAATTTTCTCAATGAAGACTCAATGGCCATGGATATTTTCATAAGAACAGGTTACTTTCAATTCTGTCAAATATTGCAGGGTTTTCATCTACAGGTTTCCAAGGATTTCGCTAACAGTTTCACTGGTACAACTTCAAAAGTGGGAATTCTGAACCTTATAGTGACACCAGACAACATTTCAACAGCAACAGGAATCCCTAGAGGAGGGGAACGGTGGTTTAAAGTCATCAATTTCACCATGCAGGATTGCAAAGACTTCATCAAACCGGAACATAGTGAAATTGATCTAAAAAATGCTATCCCTAGGAGTTTCGTGAATGACAACTATTGAAAGTTGTTGATGATCATTCAGAAGTATTTTACCTGTGAAGGAAGGTTTCATATGGTATACTCCTACTGCCTTAGGCTTCTCCTGCATTTTGTGGGTAAGAGGTCACTTGACTTTCCCTTTTATTTATACAGAAGTCTAGGTAAAATGTCATATAAGGTTAAATTTAAAATAGAAGGAAATGAAACTTCTCTCTTTCACCATGGTTTGATTAAGTTGTTGGTGTTAGAGGGGCTGAAGAGACTAGACAGAGGTTATACCTCCTTTTCGTTCATGAGTTGTTTTGAATTTGATGTTGTCAGTCCTAAAATGGTTTCCAAACCTAGAAATATTTCATCACCAACAGTGGAAGAAGAAGTTGAAGAAGGGAATAAATCATCCCCACTAGAACTAGTGAGCATGGAGACAAAGCCTTTGCAAAAGATTCACACACCTAAAACAAAACCTACAAAACAGAAGCCAAAAGTGATCAAACAAAGCAACAAGAGAGTTACTAGAAGCCAAATGGTAACTAAAGGGAACTTATAAGAAATCTTACATGCAATTGACATTGAAGAAAATCCCATTTTCCAAGTTGAAGATGTTGAAGATGGAGGAAGAAAGCTAAAGAAAAGAAAGACAGCTAAAAAATTAGAGTTTGCAAGTGATGATGTTGGTTTCATGCTTCAACCTAGAAAGCCAATAAACAGACATGCAAGGAAGGTTATGGAAAGTAGCGAAGAGACTGAAAAGATCATTAAAACTACCTAGCCACCAAGTATCATAGATCTCTCTTCACTTGTAAAAGAAGAGCTAGTTATCAAGCAATGGAAGGGTAAAGAGAAAATTAGTGAAAAGTTAGAAATTGAAACCCTTAAGGAATAATTGAAAGAGGCAAGTAAGGAGATATCAATATTGAAGCAAGAATAAAAGAAGCATAGAGCTGAAAAGTTTTAGTTTGAACAAATGAGGAAAATCTAGGAAGATCAAGTCACAAGTGTCTCAAAGACCTTGGACAATACTCAAAGGTTGATAAAGTGGACTCAACCACTAAGGGGAGAAGTCAAACACATAGAAAAGGTAAACTTGCACTTGCAATCCAAGAACATGGTATTAAAGGACCAAGTGAAATATCTTCAAGAGAAATTGGATCTGATTCATGAAGAGTTGGAGAAGAAAGGATTGAAAATGACTGTGGTAGAAGAGCCCATTAGTCAACTGATTTTAAATGAGGAGGAAACATCACGGGAGTAATAATTTGAGATGGAATAAGCCTTAGGAGGTTCACAACATGCAAAGAACCAAAATTTTATAGCTGGAGGTCAGTTTTTGAAGATAATTTTGAAAGGAGCAATTTCTGGTCTTTTACACAGTTTCGTAGCGTACCTCAGGCTTGAAGCCAGAAATACGCTACGAAAAAACCTGTAGGTGCCTTTTTACATTTAAAGTTAGTTTTTTCATGTTTTGAGCAGGGTGGTAAGGTGTCATGACATGATGAAGATTATGGAACAACAAATAATTGAAGAATATGGATGGAAAAGCCACTTTTCCCACACTACCAAAACTCGCTACAAAACTGTCTTGTTTTCGTAGAAAGAAATTGTTAAAGGTTTTTGAGCATCTTAAAATAATTTTTTACCAGCTGGAGTCCTCCAGCTTGCCAATGGAGCTTATTATCAAATATTTATGACTCAAAGGGAGTGCCATGAAGACAGGTCATTAGTCAAAAGAGTGTTGAAGATGAAGCTCATCCATTCCTAAAAAGCAAGGTTATGCTCCACAAATCTAGGGGTGCTTTAAATTTAGAAAGTGGTGGAATTAGTCATGTGTCCTTTGAGCATGTGACATTCAATTTGTAGCCATCATTTAATTGTTTCACAGATAAGATAGAGGAATGTAATAAATAGGAGATACAATCCTATTAGGAGTTATTTTATTTAAAAGGTAGGTGTCAGTTTTCTGTTGTAAGTTATTGATTTGAGTTATGAAATGTGTCATAGGAGAATTTGAGGATCTAGCCACCAGGAAGATCATCCATATTGTAAATAATATCTATTTATAGACAAAACATCTAAGTAGTAAAGGGTTGGAGAACATTTGCACCAAATTGTTGCTTGTATGTTTTTTACGATATCAGTAATACAAAGTGACATTCTTCTTTCCAGGCCTGATATTCTCATGAGGTTTTTGATATCTTATTGATCTATATCTTTATGTTTTATCACTTGCAGTATATTTCATCTCTAATTACTCAGAATTCATAATATTAGGATTTGAATTCCTTTAGTGGTGAAATGAATGTGTTTTCTTATGTTGTGTGTGTGATTTTCCTCTGTCTAAAATCTCTAAGCTTCCATGTGAAGAACCATTGCCACTGAAACTACTGATTGTTGACTCCATAAACCCAATGGTAGCAAGCTTTCATTTTTCAACCTACAATCATACAAAACAAGTTACAGTTCCATAGAGTTAGCAAACTAGTAATATCATTATTCAAAATCATAAAACCCCCTTGAGAGAGCCCTCTCAAACTGAAGAGGCTAATCTTCAGTTAGAAGTGGTTTGAAAAAGTTACGCTGAGTTGTTTGATGAGGAGCCAATCAAGTTCAATTTGGTGATAACATCACCTTCTCTGCCTAAAGACCTTATTGAATATATTTCTAGTTCTTATTCTTCCATGAGACAAGAGTAAGCACAAAGTGATACACCACATTCTTACACCATTGCCAGAACACTTCTAATAATTTTTCACTTCTCAATGGTAATTTATCTATTCCTTTGTGAAATTACCTAGCGTTACATTCGATTTCTAAGAGAAGTGACTTTTCAAGTTCTTATCTTTTTAACAATAGAGTGAATTTGTGACTAAGAAATAACATTAAACCAAATTTATCCTTTTAATATCATAATCTTGTTTATTAAAAAAAGCTTATGTCTTTGTTTATTTTGTCTAGATTTATTGTTCACAAGCCTCAAGTTGGCTTAGATTCTTAGAAACAGTGGCTTAAAGTGTTGTAGATGAAGCCCTCAGGATTATTCAAATTTCAAAGTTCTCCTTATATTTTGACAAAAGAAATAAAACTGGTCTAGATGCCATATCTAACATCTATTAAACCATAAGGGATGAAGCTTCATGAATGAAAAATATGTATGTATTCTATGCTAATGTCCTGAACTGGATTTATCGAAAGATACTCTCCATAGACTATATAGGGCATGGTAAATATCATTAGTTCAAATTTCCTAATCAAGGTTCATTTACATGCATATAATTGGGTCACTTGCATGCATGCTTACACTTAAGCTCAACTAAATGAGTGTTGGGAAGAGTATGAAACATTGAATTTGAGGCAAATTGATCCCAATACATTTGATATTAATTTTATTAATGCCTAAAATTTCCAACAAGATGATAATTAATCATATATTTGTAAAGTAAATATCCTCATTTTTCAACTCTTTTATAAAAGATATTTTTGATTTTTAGATGTCCTTGAATTGATATGAAACTCAAGGCTGAGTTTCCTCTGGGAAAACTCATGAGGTTAGAAGTGTCAAGAATTATCTTTTGAAGAATGATTGCATGTCGAATTTCATGAACATGGCACTCAAACAATAGTTCAGAGTTATGTTATGAATTTTCATTGTATTTACTTATGTATAAAATATGTGTTTCCAGATAAAATATATATGGCTTCTATTGTCACTTAGGCACATGTTCTCATATTATGTGCCTAAAGACCTTAGCGAATATATTGCGAGTTCTTATTCCTCCATGAGACAAGAGGAAGAACAAAGTATTGCATAACATTCTTACACCACTGTTATAACACTTCTAAGCATTTTTCACATCTCAATGATAATTTATCTATTTCTTTCAGAAATTACCTAGTAATACATGTGAGTCATATAGGAGAATATATTTTTCAATTTCTCATCTTTTCAACACTAGAGTGAAGTTGTGACTAAGCAACAACATTAATCCAAATCTAACCTTTAAATATTAGAAACTAGTTTATTGAAAAAATCTTATGTATTTTTTTTCTTTTGTATGGATTTATTTTTCAGTGGCCCTAAGTCAAATTAGATTCTCAAAAAAAGTGGCTCAAAGTGATGTAGATGAAGCCCTGAGGATTATGAAAATTTCAAAGTTCTCCTTATATGTTGACGAAAGAAAGAAAACAGGTATGGATTTCATATCTAACATCTATTCAATCATAAGGTATGAATCTTTGTGAATGAATACTATGGATGTCTTCGATGTTAATTCCCTGAAATGGATTTCTTAAATGGTACTCTCCACAAATTGTATAGAGCATGAGAAATATCATTAGTTCAAATTTCCTAGTCAAGCTTGGTTTAAATGCATCTAATTGGGTCTCTTGCATGTAGGCTTACACTAAATCTCAACTAAAGGAGTGCTCGTAAAATTATGTAGCATTGAATGTGTGGAAAATCGATCCTAATAAATTTGATATTCATTTTATTGATGCCTAAAATTTTTAACAAGAAAATAATGTATCATATACTTGTAAAGAAAATAAACTCATTGTTCAACTCCTTTAGCAAAGACATTTTTGTTTTTTATATGTCATTGAAGTGATATGAATCTCAAGGTTTAGTTTCCTATGATAAAACTCACAAGGTTAGATGTGTTAATATTATCTTCTAAATAGTGATTATGTGTGGACTTCCAAGAACATGACATTGGGAAAACAATCAATATTTTTTTTATGAAGTGTCAATGTATGTACTTATGTAAAAAATATGTGTTCCAAAATAAACTCTTTATGGTTTCTGTTGTACACAGTTTCCTCTGTCTTTCTTGCTTTCAATATTAAACTTCAATTGTTTCTTAAGATTTAATTTAAAGAAAATTGGTGTCCATGTCTCATCAATTACAACAAATCTCCATATGAAATTTAAGTTTGCAACAAAGCATGGAACTAGGTAGATATGAAAGGTTGAAATAAGGAAAGGTATTCTTTGAATTATTTTTAGCTACAAAAATATTATCGTTAGGTTTAAAGGTTTGAAAAATTATTCCTTGTATCTAAAAATTGATGTGCTTTCTTCCTTTATTGAAAATGGTAAAGGAGAAACAAAATTGTTTCTAAAATAACTTCTTGAACAATGGCATATTCTAAAATATGAACATGCTTTCATTGGAATGTCACATGAAAATATTGGGAATTAATTTATTGTTATGTTAATTTAGGTAGGCACCATATGTAAGTTTTAATTTTTCTATTAATTCAAATGTTGGGAAGTTATGCATATATGCAACATCAAAATATTGCAAGAAAACAATTCGTACTTTCAGAATCCTTACACTAGCCATAACTTTTACTCTCTCAGAAATTCAATATTAACTAAATTTAATCTTCAAGGATAGGAGAAGTTGAAGTTGATTCTATTTATAGTGTTTAATTTACCAAAATTAGGTTTATAATTATTGTAATGTATGGTTTTCTGATGTTCTTAATGAGGGACTACATCATTCAAGGAAGTTTTTGAAATGAGGCATAGAGGCCATACTCTCACTGATTCGAATTTTTTATGTAAATAGTTTAATAATGGTTAGGTATGTTTCCAATTCAATACTAATTAGGTCAGTTGAGATGCTCAAAGTGTAAATTATTTTATGTCTAAAGACTTCATGGAGGGTGTGATAGTTACTTTGTTAATTTGTGTTTTTTGTAACTTTTCCACCAGCAATATGTACTTAGCTCAGGGCCTCTTTCTCATGGTATCCTACAATTGGATTTTTCCCTAATGCATTTTGTCATTGGATTGGGCCTCTTTCTCATTGTTATTTTAGTCCTCAACATTCGATTTTTTTTTGTAAAATCCTAATGGTTGAGTACAATTTTGATTGCATCAGGTTACACCATTTATTATGTTAATATTTCCATGGTTACTTGACTCTAAAAGGATTCAAACAAGTGTCCATAAATTTGGATTCTCTTCTCTGTAAAATACTAATTCATTTTTGTCATTTATATCATAGGCAATGTAAATAAGATTGCAACAAAAACTCTTTAGGCACTCAACCTTTCTTCAAATGCACTATCTCTTCATGTTTCTCAATCTCTGCTAGATACTGTCGAGATAACCATATTTAGTGATCTCAACACTATCCAACAAAAGTTTGAGCAACATGAAGAGATAGTGCATTTGAAGAAAGGTTGAGGCTCAAGTGTTTGTTGCAATCTTATTTACATTTACTGTGATATAAATGACCAAAATGAATTATTATTTTACAGAGAAGAGAATCCATATTTCTGGACACTTGTTTGAATCCTTTTAGAGTAAAATAACCATGGAAAGGTTAGCATAATAAATGGAGTAACTTGATGCAAACACAAATTTCCTCAACTATTGAATTTTTGTCATTGTTATTTTTTTCATAGTACTGTACAATGGGATTTTGTCCCGATGCATTTCGTCATTGGATCGGGCCTCTTTCTCATTTTTTTTGTCTTAAAACATTTTATTTTTTTCAATATGTTGAAGAACTTTGCGTGAGTGAAATTTCTAGTTTTTCCACATTTGAAGATAGTTATTTTCACCAAAATATTTGTTTTAAGAAAGAACAAAAATACAAAGTTGACAATTTATATTTATTTGGAAAATTATTGGATGATCATATTACTAAAAAGTTTCATTGAATTTTGGAAATGAAACAAATTAATTGTATGAAAACTTTGCAGGGAAAAATTACACAAGGGACAATTAAAGGCTAGAATTAAAGATTAATATTGGAGAAGAAACATGGGGGATATATGTCATCCTTACAATCATGGATAATAAGTTAAAGGTTTGAATATCAGTGTGGGAAATGAGGAGATAGAATCTAATGAGTACAAAAAAAGTATTGAATCATTATAATTGGTAGAAATGACGAGGATCTTGAAGTTGGAGGTGTGAGCTATAACAATGATAACACAAGAATGCTAAGGACTCAATAAAAGAAAAATAAATTAAACACATAACTAATATAAATCTTAAATCATATTTAGAGGAAAATAAAGAAAGAATTCACTAATATAAATTTTAAATCAATTAGAGGCAAATGAAGAATGGATTAGGTTTGTGGCAAGAGGGGAAACACAAAGCATATTCAAATAGGGGGTATCAAGAAAGCCTCTATGCACATAAGAAGTATTATTAGAGTTTGAAACATCACCATTCATCATCCTATTCAATGAAAATGAAAATGTCTCACCTTTGAAGAATTAAAGAGTAGCCAGAAAGTACCCTTTTTAGCATTACATAGTTAAAGATACATAGGTTCTTTAGTGGGTCACTTTCATTCTATAGAGACAAAATTTGATGTGATGGGCCTAAAAATCTTGATAATACAATCAAGATGCGAAATTACTTGTATGATTAGAACTTGGGTGAAGTAGAATTCTAAAAGAACCAACATGATCAAATAAAGAATAGAATTAAACTTATTTTCTTTAAAACTAATACTAACACATTGTCAAAGTCAACCAATCTAACAATTGAGTGATGGTGATAAACCCATCACTTTATATGGATTTGAGATTTGGGTACCTAACCTTGGCTGTAGATAGTGATATTTCATATAGAGGGTCTAGACTTGTGATTGAACACCTTATTTGGTGCAAATTTATTCATAAATATTCATTAATTTATTTTTCATCACCATATAGATCAAGTTAAATGTCATTTTATAGGCATGCACATAATCATTATTCCTAAAACATGGTTGATATTTGTATGCCTTGGCCATTAAATGCCACAAATCATAGTGAGATGTTCTTGAGTGTGGATTGTGTAATCACATTGTGGGAATACTAATATACATCTCCTATGTATATCAAAATAATCAAGGTTCATTTTAGAATGCATGTGGGTTCATAAGGGAGGCATTATGTCATTATGCTAGGGGTATAAATATAGAGGGGTATAAATTTTTTTAGTGAAAAATGGATATCTACAATATCTATGGAAATTGAGGGTTATATTAAATTTGGGAAATGTATTGGGTTTGTATTGGTAGGGGATTAAATAAAGTGATTTTTAGAGGTATTTTCCAATATGTAGTCAAATTAAGGGTATTGTTTGGTATTCCACAAATGCGCATTCTATGTCAGAGGTTCATTGAGTGAAGCCCCTGTGGGGAATAGGATGACATGTTGTCTATTCAATTTCAAGAGGTAGACCAAGGAAAGAAAAAAAATATCACTATTATTATGAGATACATGCACTCTGAGAGTTGAAAAATGAAAAGGAAGAGCTTAAAGTTTAATCCCTCGAGAAGAAAATACTTGAGGGAGGGATGAAACTAGAGAAACAAAGGTTGGCCCAAGGCAAATAATTGGCATCAAACATATAACCATTGATAATGATGAACCATATGGAGAGATAAGCATGCCAGAGAGGGATACCAGTAAGGGGAAAGAGCCACAATGTTTCCTAGAATCTTCTTGATACCAATAAATCCTAGAGCTATATTTTCCAATAGTTACTCTAGTACAAGGACCCATTATCCCATAGAGTCTAATTTTGGTTGACCGTCTGATCACTAAGTATAAATTTCAAAAAAAAATCCCTGATATCATCCCATGGATATCAATGATTAATTTGTTGAGTTGGATGAATAATATAATAAAAAATCAAGGAGAGTGGTTATTCATAGTGTCCCAAAGAGGAGAAATATTAAACCACTAGATAAGAATCGGTTCTTTAGGAAATCCCAAAGAAGAGAATAATTTGGAGCATATCCAAGTAGAGAAACTAATAGGCCACAATAGAAACAAAATTGGTTATAATATATTTTGATACAACGAATAAAGATACCACCCAAACCTAACCTTGGATGTGGAGAAATTTAGAAAAATGGTGAAGACATTGCAACAATAGTTAAAATATCATATGAAACTATTGGAGGTTGAAAAATATGAATGGTTGGAGACATAATGCATAGCATTATCAAAATCATCTAGGGCTGAATCAAAACAACAGATGGTGCAAATCAAGGAGGCTTATCTTAATAAGCTACACAAGTTGAATGAAAATCATATACAGTAAATTGATGAAAGGATTGAACAGACACAAAGAAATCAAACCAACCTTTAGGTACTAAAATCCCAAGTGATTAGAGTCAATAATGGATTTAAAAGGGTACAAACTTATTTCATAGAAAAGTGCAATAGGATCAATAATACTTCATACAAATTGAATAATTAACATGACAGATAGATGTTGAATCACATGCCTATGATAAAGCCAACACAACTCTTGATGAAATTATTGAGTGGAAAAAGGACCGTGTGAACACTCCAAATTCATTCCCATGGTTACGAAAGGAACAAAAAAATGAAGGACATATCTCTCGTCATGTTTGGAAATCATAACATGAAGAAGGAAAATAAATGGTGACAGAAGCTATTGATTTGTACAAAGGAATGTGGGATCCAACCACCGAGATGATATAAGAATGGGACCTGAAGGATTTGGGAGTCTTATCCAAATCCTCCTCCACCGAATCAATAATTCATGAAATATCTAAGGATTTAACCACAATTGTGTTAAAGAACAAACAAATCCAAATAGTGAATGAAGAACCAATTGAAAAGTTACTCATTGTTTCCACGGGAGAGGAAATACAACTTCATTGCTATATTATTGGGATGAATATATATGTGAAAAAACTAGCAGATCAAACATTGAAATCAAGGTGGTACTTGTGGAAGATGGAGGGCCCTAATATTTATGAAATAATGGAATTTCACACTTTCTGTAAGATGCACCTACAACAAGTTGAATCAGAGGAGTCTTAATGTCTCCCTTGTGACTAAGGAGTTAGTATTTGAAAGCCCTTTTGTAACTGTACCATAAATGTATAAATAGAAATTCCCTTCACAGAGAAAAGGGAGAGGGGAGAATGTTGTAAGAATAAATTCTCTATTGAAGGCCCCATTATGCAATATTTTTTAAATGAAGGCCCCATCTTGTTTATTAATACAATCCACTTGTCCAGGAGATATATGTATCGATCCAAAATGGTAAATTGTTTATATTGTATTACATGAGTCTTGGATGTTGGCATAAATTTATGTGAATGTCGGGGCTCTTATAAAATTTATTGATCAGTATTTTATTTCGCATTTTTTTATATTAGATCAATATCTTTTATTAGTATGAAATCATCTTACACTTTTCTTATAGTGAAGAAAAGAATTCAACCTATGTTTCTTCTATCTATTCGGTCTAATAATAAATATCCACAATCCTCAGTGACTCGTTATAAGAATTAAATTGAAATAATAAAAACCCCACTAATAATCGAGAAAAGTTACAACTTCTAAAACAATTCTTAACCCTCTAAGTGGAAACGGGGTCCATGTATTGGTCATAGTTTACTATACCAAACGAAAGAAGTCTAAATAAATCATTATAAATCCATTGCCAAGTTCATATTCTTCTCTAAATTTTCTTACCACCTCCTTTACTGAAGTTAGAAATCAAGTCTCATTATATAATCCTCTTATCCATGCTTCGAAACTTACAAATCCTCATCTTGTTGAATTACTCCAAACCAACCAACAAGTCACTTTTCCTATAGCATGTGAGTAAGGGATAGAGACTATATATTACGTTTGGAAGGGTAAACCAACATTAATAAAGTTTCCTATTACGTCTAAATCCCTAGAGAGAGATACTACAAATTATTTCTCCACAAGCCCCCTTTGAGTGTTGAAGGATTTTTTAAATAATATGTAGATAATTTATTAGTTGGAAGTTCTGGAAAAAACTCGTCATCGTACCATTCTTTGTACTCACCATCCATTTATTTTCCTAAGCCTAATTATTTTCCTATCCATTTTTTGTGTCATTCTGCATTGCATGATTGGAAACTATAACAAACCTAATTATGGCCAATACATCCTGGCTAGTTCAAGACATTGTTGTAATTCCGAGACTTAATCATCCACTACATAAGCATCTGGAGAAATTCCTACCAAAGTTTGACCCCCAAAAAAGGTGATGCTCTAGATGAACATATTAATAAATTTATGTTTTTTTGTGTGGCTCATGAATGGATTGCATGAATATTTAGTTTTATACTTATTTCCATGTTATTTTGAAAGAAACTATTCTTCTCGGCACTTTCCCCCTAACCCTTGGGACAATTTTCATTTCGGAAATTTTTTAGTCTCTCTTCCTTGTAAAGTTTGGAAAAGATAAATTATTGGCTAGTGATTTGGATTGGATCATTATTATTTTTCAAACATATTTATGTGTTCTTAGTGGGTGGGGGAAGGAGGAATCGACTCAAAGGACCACTTTTACCAGTGGGACCTACTTTGGAAAATTGGGGTATGAAACCTTTGAGGAGAATTTTGAGGAATCAAAAATGCTTTTTGGGGGTAAAAATTTGTCTCTTTAGCATGGAAATTTTTTTCAATATTATACACATGAATTAATTTCCAAAAGCACAATACTTTCCTCAATCAAATTTCGTATGAAAAAATTATGCCACTGAGAAGTTCTCGTTCTTATTTTCACCACCATAATTCGAGAGGATGCCACATTAGCCCAAATTATTCATTGAAAATGGGATATACACATTATTTTTATGAATAATAATATATAATACCCATATTTTAACTCTATTTAATATTTGAGTGAGCCAAACCTAACCACTAGGCTATTGTGTCATGGTATAACCGAGCCACTAGGAGGAAAAGGGGTTCCATATTTTTGAGTCCATATGTTCCATAGATAGGAAGAGTATGTGAGAGGGATAGGGAGAGAGAATATACGGAAAAAAATTCACTATATTGTCCCATGGGCCACACGACTTTTTTTTGCTCACGACCATTTTCTATTCAAAGAAAGAGAGAACAGAGGCCTCACCTTCTAACTAGGTTTTCTCACAAAAGGGTTTCCTAGGTTATACCTTATGTAAAATCATGGTTTTTGAGATTGTATTTGTTGTTATATATTTTCTACATAATTTTAATTTTCATTCATAAATAATAAATAATAAACTACATATCCATAAATCTAAAGAGTCATAAACCCTCATAGTCTAGATTTTCGATTTTTAAATATAATTTATTAGATCTATTGTGACAAACTACCTAGTTGAATATCCACAGTAGTTTACGGATTAGATGGTCTACTTAAAGAGTTATATCAGATGAAAATGTTCCCTAAGGAGAAATAAAAATATTTAATTAAAGGTTTCAAGTCATTCGAAATAACATTCCCCAAGCATCTCAACCAATAGATGGAGTGGCCATCAAACTTTACACCTTTGTCTTGCTGTTGTCCATGACCATTTTTTTCAAAAGAGATGAAAAGGATACCTTACAAAAAAAATTCCAAGAGGTTGTTCAGGTTGAAAAATATCTTGTGAGTGTTCATGGGAAAACACTAGTTGACGATCATAAATCATTGAACTCTACTAAAAAACAAGAAAATAATTATGATAGTCTTGACTAAAAGGAATATTCATTTCCTAACCTTTTGGACATGATCAAGGTATTAAATAATTTTAAAAATAAAGATATTGATTTTGGAATATCATCTAGAGAGGACCAACCCTAATATAACAAAAAAAACCCATTCAAGAAGTAAAATCCACTAACCATTAAGACTGCATACCCTCTTGATGTAGCCCAATTGTAGCATATATTTATATCTTGAAATCCCTAGAAACTATTTTAAGCTTGAGGAAAGAAAATCATGAAGTATATAATCCAAGAGACAATGAATATGATGAAGAGAAACTGAGATAACATCCTTCATCCATAAATGGATTGTGGAACGTTCATCCCTCATTTATTCAATGCAGTAAGGAGGTCTAGGCATATAATACCTGAAGAAAACATTTTAATCCTAAAAAATAAAACTCCGTCACCTACCATTGTACCAACCCGAACCCTTGGGTCTACTCTTCCAATTATAAAAACCTATATCCCTTTAGGTATCATGACTTATAGATATAGTTTTATTGATGATATTAAGAAGTCAAAAGCGAACATCTCATTGTATGATCTTTTCTCACTTAACCAACCCAAAATATTTAGTAGAAAAAGGAATATGTGGACCCTCCAAATTCATTCCCATGGTTAAGCAAGGATTAAAAATGGAAGGATGGATATTTGGTCATGTTTGGAAATCAAAACATGAAGAAGGAAAATAAATGGTGATAGAAGCTATTGAATTGGACGAAGGAATGTGGGGTGCAACCATTGATATAATAGAAGAATGGGACCTTGAGGATTTATAATTCTTATCCAAATCCTCCTCCACTGAGTCAATATTTATGAAATATCTAAGGTTTGAACCATGGTATTCCTCAAGAGAAAACAAATACAAGCAATGAATCAAGAATAAATTGAAAAGTTCCTCATTTAATCCACTAGAGAGTAAAACCAACGTCACTGTTATAATACTGGGATGAATGATCTGAATGGAAAATGGAATCCACCCATGGTATTCATCCACCCATTTTATCCATCCACCCATGGAATTTACCCATGGTATTCATCCACCCATGGTATTTATCCACCCATGAAATTTTCCAACCGTATTGTAAATGGCATCCACCCATGGTATTCATTCACCCATGGTATTTACCCATCATATTATAAATGAGATCCACCCATGGTATCTACCCACCCATGGAATTTACCTGTGGTATTTTAATAAAAAAATTCTATAAGTAACAAGTTTCATTTTGTAAAAGGACATATTTTCCACCACAATGTAGCTTCTACAATTATTCTCTGTTTTAATAAAACAAATTTATTATTTGGATCAATGAAGATAGATGTTGAAAAAGTACCATGTGGACACTCCAAATCCATTCCCATGTTAAGAAAGGAACAAAAAATTAAGGATGGATCTTTGTTCATGTTTGGAAATGAAAACATGAATAAGGAAAATAAATGGTGACATAAGCTATTGATTTGTACAAAGGAATGTGAGGTCCAACCACTGAGATGATAGAAGAATGGGACCTGAAGGATTTGGGAGTATTATCCAACTCCTCCTCCACCGAATCAATACTTCATGAAATATCTAAGGATTGAACCATAATATACCTCACGATCTAGCAAATCCAAGTAGTGAATGAAGAATCAATCGAAAATTTACTCGTTGTTTCCACTAGAGATGAAATACAACTTCATTGCTATATTGTTGGGATGAGTATATATGTGTAAAAACTAGCAGATAAAACATTGAAAGAAAGATGGTCGTTATGGAAGATGGACGACCCTAATATTTATGAAATATTAGACGTTCACACTTCCTGTGAGATGCACCTACAACAATTTTCATCAAATGAGTCTTCCTGTCTCCCTTGTGACTAATGAGTTACTTGTTGAAGGCCCTTTTATAACTATACTATAAATGTATAAATAGAAAGTCCCTTCATAGAGAAAAGGACGAAGAGAGAGGGGATAATTTTGTAAGAATAAATTCCTCTATTGAAGGTCCCATTTTGCAATATTTTGTAAATGTAGGCCTCATCTTTCTTATTAATACAATTAACTTGTCTATGAGATGTATGTATCAATCCAAAATGGTATATTGTTTATATTGTATTACATAAATCGTGCATGTTGGCATAAATTTATGTGAATTTCGGGGCTTCTTTAAAATTTATTGATCAGTATTTTGTTTCCCATTTTTTTATATTAGAACATTATCTTTTATTATTATGCAATCATCTTACACTTTTCTTATAGCGAAGAAAAGAATTCAACCTATGTTTCTTTTATTATATTCGGTCTAATAATAAATATCCACAATCCTCAATGAATCGTTAATTGAATTAAATTGAAATAATATAAACCCCACTAATAATTGATAAAAATTACAACTTCTAAAACAATTCTTAACCCTATAAGTGGCCACTGGGTCCACATATTGGTCATAGTTTACTATACCAAAAGAAAGAAGTCTAAATAAATCATTACAAATCCAATGCCATGTTCATCTTCTTCTATAAATTTTCTTACCACCTCCTTTCCTGAAGTTAGAAATCTGAATCAAGTCTCATTAAATAATACTCTTATCCATTCTCCTAAACTTACAGATCCTCATCTTGTTGAATTACTCCAAACAAACGAATGAGTCACTTTTCCTATAGCACATGAGTAAGGCATAGAGACTATAGATTAAATTTGGAAGAGTAAACCAAGAATAATAAAGTTTTCTATTAGGTCTAAATCCCTAGAGAGAGATCAAATTATTTCTCCACAATTCCCCCATTGAGTGTTGAAGGATTTTTTTAATAATAGGTAGATAATTTATTAGTTGGAAGTTTTGGAAAAACTCATTATCACACCATTCTTTGCATTCACCATTCATTTATTTTCTTAAGCCTAATTATTTTCCTATCCATTTTTTCTAACATTCTCCATTGCATGATTGGAAAAATATAATAAACCTAATTATGGCCAATATATCCTCACTATTTCAAGTCATTGTTCTAATTTCAAGACTTAATCACCCACTACCTAAGTGCCTGGAGAAATTCCTACTGAAGTTTGACCCTGACAAAGGTGATGCTCCAGATGAACATATTAAGAAATTTATGTTTTTTGTGTGGCTCATGAATGTATGGCATGAATATTTAGTTTTATACTTATTCCCATATGTTTTTGAAGGAAAATATTCTTCTCAGCACTTTCCCGCTAACCCTTGGGACAATTTTGACTTCTAAAATTTTTGAGTTTCCCTTTCTTGTAAAGTTTGGAAAAGATAAATATCTAGCTAGTGATTTGGATTGGATCATTATTATTTTTGAAACATCTCTATGCTTTGTTATGGGGTGGGGGAAGGAGGAATCAACTCAAAGGACCACTTTTACCAGTGGGACCCAGTTTGGAAAATTGGGGTATAAAACCTTTTAGGAGAATTTTGAGGATTCAAACAATGTTATTTTGGTGGTAAAAAATTGTCTCTTTCGCATGGAATTTTTTTTTCATATTATACACATTAATTATTTTCCAAAAACGCAAGAATTTCCTCAATCAAAGTCCGTATGAAAAATTTATGCCACTCATAAGTTGAGCCTCTTATTTTCACCACCATAATTTGAGAGGATGCCACATTACCCCCCAATATTCATCGAAAAGGGGATATGCACATGATTTTTATGAATAATAATATATAATATCCCATATTTTAACTCTATGTAATATTTGAGTGAGCCAACCCTAACCACTAGTAAGCTATTGTGTCTTGGTATAACTGAGCCACTAGGACGAAAAGGGGGTTCAATTATTTTTGAGTGCATATGTTCCATAGACAAGGAGAGTATCTGAGAGGGGTAGGTAGAGAGAATATAGGGAAAAAATTTTCATTATAGTATGCCATGGGCCACAAGATTTCTTTGTTCTCACGACCATTTTCTATTCAAAGAAAGAGAGCAGAGAGACCTCAACTTCTAACTAGGTTTTCTCACAAAAGGGTTGCCTAGGTTATACCTTATGTCAAATCATGGTTTGTGAGATTTTATTTTGTTGTTGTCTATTTTCTAAATGCTTTTAATTTTCATGCATACATAATAAATAATAAACTACATATCCATAAATCTAAAGCGTAATAAACCCTCATAGTCTAGATTTTGGATTTTTAAGTATAATTTATTAGATCTATTGTGACAAACTACCTATTTAAATATTCATTGTATTTTACATGTTAGTGGAAAAATTACTACGTGGACACTTCAAAATCATTCCCATGGTTAAGAAAGGAACAAAAAATTAAGGACAGATCTCTGGTCATGCTTGGAAATCAAAACGAGAAGAAGGAAAAGAAATGGTGACATAAGCTATTGATTTGTACAAAGTAATGTGGGATCCGACCACCAAGATGATAGAATAATGAGAACTAGAGGATTTGGGAGTCTTATACAACTCCTCCAACAAATCAATAATTCATGAAATATATAATGATTAAGCCCCAATAGTCCTCAATATCAAATAAATCCAAGTAGTGAATGAAGAATCAATTGAAAAGCTACTCATTGTTTCCATGGAAGAGGAAATACAACTTCATTGCTATCTTGTTGGATGAATATATATGCACAAAAACTATCAGATCAAACATTGAAAGAAAGATGGTAGTTATTGAAGATGGAGGACACTAATATTTATGAAATATTGGACGTTCATACTTCCTATAAGATGCACCTATAACAAGTTGCATCATAGGATTCTTAATGTATCCCTTGTGACTAAGGAGTTAGTAGTGGAAGGCCCTTTTGTAACTGTACCATAAATTTATAAATAGAAGGTCCCTTCATAGAGAAAAGGAGGAAGGGATAGGGGAGAATATTGTAAGAATAAATTCCTCTATTGAATGCTCCATTTTACAATATTTTGTAAATGAAGGCCTCATCTTGTTTATTAATAGAGTTCACTTGACTAGGAGATATATGTATCAATCCAAAATAATAAAATTGTTTACATTGTATTAGATGAGTCTTACATGTTGGCATAAATTTATGTGAATGTCAGGGCTCTTATAAAATTTATTGATCGGTATTTTATTTCCCATTTTTTTATATTAGATCAATACCTTTGATTAGTATGAAATCATCTTACTCGTTTCTTATAGTGAAGAAAAGAATTCAATCTATGTTTCTTCTATTATATTTGGTCTAATAATAAATATCCATAATCCTCGGTGAATCCTTATAAGAATTAAATTGAAATGATAAAAACCCCACTAATAATAGATAAAACTTCCAAATTCTAAAACAATTCTTAACCCTCTAAGTGACAACTGGGTCCACGTATTGGTCATAGCTTACTATACCAAATGAAAGAAGTCTAAAGAAATCATTACAAATCCAATGCCAACTTCATCTTCTTATTTACATTTGCTTTCCACCTCCTTTCCTGAAGTTATGAATATGAATCAATTCTCATTAGATAATCCTCTTATCCATTCTCCTAAAATTACAAATCCTCATCTTGTTAAATTTCTCCAAACCAACCAACGAGTCACTTGTCCTATAGCACGTGAGTAAGGGATAGAGGCTATATGTTACGTTGGGAAGGGTAAACCAACAATAATAAATTTATCTATTACGTCTAAATCCCTAGAGAGAGATACTTCAAATTATTTCTCCACAAGCCCCCCCATTGAGTTTTGAAGGATTTTTTTAATAATAGATAGATAATTTACTAGTTGGAAGTTCTGGAAAAAACTCGTTATCACGACATTCTTTGTGCTCACCATCCATTTATTTTTCTAAGCCTAATTATTTTCCTATCCATTTTTTTGTGTCATTATCCATTTCATGATAGGAAAAATATATTAAAGCTAATTATCACCAATATATCATGGTTAGTTAAAGACATTGTTTTAATTCCCAGACTTAATCACCCACTACCTAAGAATCTCGATAAATTCCTACCGAAGTTTGACCCTGACAAAGGTGATGCTCCTGATGACGATATTAAGAAATTTATGTTTTTTGTGTGGATAATGAATGTATGGAATGAATATGTGATTTATACTTATTCACATGTGCTTTTGAAGGAAAATAATCTTCTTGGCACTTTCCCCCCAACCCTTGGGACAATTTTGAGTTCAGAAATTTTTGAGTCTCTCTTCTTTGTAAAGTTTGGAAACAATAAATTTTTGGCTAGTGATTTGGATTGGATAATTATTATTTCTCAAACATCTCAATTCTTTCTTAGGGGGTGGGTAAGGGAGGAATCAACTCAAAGGACCACATTTACCAGTGGGACCCAATTTAGAAAATTGGGGTATGAAACCTTTCAGGAGAATTTTGAGGCATCAAACAATGTTTTGTGGGGGTAAAAGTTTGTATATTTAGTATGGAACCCTTTTTCATCTTATAAACATGAATTCATTTTAAAAAACCCAAGAATTTCCTCAATCAAAGTCCGTATGAAAAATTTATTCCACTCAGAAGTTGACCTTCTTATTTTCATCACCATAATTCGAGAGGATGCCACATTAGCCCCCAATATTCATGAAAATGGGGATATACACATTATTTTGATGTATAATAATATATAATATCCCATACTTTAACTCGATTTAATATTTGAGTGAGCCAAAGCTAACCACTAGTAAGTTATTGTGCCTTGGTATAATCGATCCAATAGGATGAAAAGGGGTTCCATTCTTTTTGAGTGCATATGTTCCATAGACAAGTAGAGTATCTGAGAGGGATAGGGAGAGAGAATATAGGGAAAAAAATTTCACTATAGTATCCCATGGGCCACAATACTTCTTTGTGCTCACGACCATTTTCTATTCAAAGAAAGAGAGCAGAGAGAGCTCGCCTTCTAACTAGGTTTTCTCACAAAAGGGTTTCCTAGGTTATACCTCATGTCAAATCATGGTTTGTGAGATTTTATTTTGTTTTTATATATTTTCTACATAATTTTATTTTTCATTCATACATAATAAATAATAAACTACATATCCATAAATTTAAGGAGTAATAAACCCTCCTAGTCTAGATTTTAGATTTTTAAGTATAATGTATTAGATCTATTGTGATGAACTACCTAGTTGAATATAAACTATATTTTACATATTATATTGTATTTCATGAGCTATCTAAGATGAAAATGGGCCGTAAGGAGAAATAAAAATATTTTAATTAAAGGTATCAAATCATTCAGAATAAGATTCCCCAACCAGCAGATGGATTGGCAATCAAACTTTACACCTTTGGCTTGCCAATGCCCATGACCATGTTTGCCAAAAGAGATGAAAAGGATATTTTACAAGAAAATTTTAAGTAGGTTGTCAAGGTTGAAAAATATATTGTGAGTGTTCATAGGAAAACACTAGTTGATGATCATAAATTATCGACTTCTACTAAAGAATAAGGAAATAATTATGATAGTGTTGAATCAAAGGAATATTCATTTCCTAACATTTTGGATATGATCATGGTATTTAAAAATTTTAAAAATAAAGACATTTATTTGGAAGGATCATCTAGAGAGGGCCAACCCTAATATAAAAAAAAACCATTTAATAAGTACAATCCACTAACCCATAAGACTGCATCCCCTCTTGATGTAGCCTAATTGTAGCATATATTTGATATCTTGAAATCCATGGAAACTATTTTAAGCTCGAGGCAAGAAAATCATGAAGGATATAACTCAAGAGATAATGAGTAGGATGAAGAGAAACTGAAATACCATCCTTCATCCATAAATGGATTTGGGGATGTGTTGTAGCCGCTACAACACCACCCAAAATTTTGGGTATATTCAAAATTTCGGGTCCCCCTCATCGCTTAGCGATTAAGGTTGGCCTTTAGAAAATGACATCCCCGTAACCTGTCCCAAGCCCCTCGTGAGCCTTCTCGCCATCATGACGAGATACTCTTACTGCAGTCGCACCATGTCTGAAGGGATCACCATGCATACATTTGAATAGAAACCTTTTTTTTTATTTACATTAAAAGCTCTTGCACCATGGATTGTTTAGGCACTCGGTTTGGGTGCTTCACCAAGCTCATAATTTGATGTTAATGTTTCATGCAGGTCAATCACATAGATGATACACCAAAAAATGTCATCACCACACCGATGAAAAGGATAAGAGTAGTGGGAGCTGAAACAGGAGAAGTGGAAGACATGTATCGCATGTACACACGGAACAAGACTGTGCCAGTCAAGGGAGCCTTCGGTCACAGTGGAAGTTGTCAGTCTCCGCAATGCGCTAAATTTTTTTCCCAGCAAGCAAGACGACCCTTTTCAAAGCAAAGGAGGCAGGATAAGGAATATTTCTATGAAATCCAAAGATCGCCAAAATAAGGCCGCAAGTCACAGATCTGCTTGAGGTCACAAGTCGTAGATCTGCTAAAGGTCGCAAGTCGAAAATTCGCTTAAGGTCGCAGGTCACAAATTTCCTCAAATCGTAGGTTGTAGATTCCCTCAGGTCACAAAACCATGGCAGGTCGCAGGTCGCAGATTGTTGAAGGTCACAAGTCACAAATTCGCTTAAGGTCGCAGGTCGCAAATTTCCTCAAGTCGCAAGTCGCAGATTCCCTCAGGTCGCAAATCATGGCAGGTCGCAGGTCGCAGATTGTTGAAGGTCACAAATCACAAATTTTCTTAAGGTCGCAAGTCGCAAATTCGCTTAAGGTCGCAGGTCGCAGATTGTTGAAGGTCGCAAGTCGTAAATTCGCTTAAGGTCGCAGGTCGCAAATTTCCTCAAGTCACAGGTCGCGGATTCCCTCAGGTCCCAAAATCATGGCAGACCGCAGGTCGCAGATTGTTGAAGGTTGCAAGTCGCAAATTCGCTTAAGGTCACAATCTCAAATTTCCTCAAGTCGCAGGTCGCAGATTCTCTCAGGTCGCCAGGTCACATAGTCGCACTCCCTATTAAAATCTCGATGATGCGACCCAGCGACCTAGCGACTAGGTCGCGAGGTCGTAAAATCATGGCAGGTCGCAGGTCACAAATTGTTGGGGGTCGCAAGTCGCAAAATCCAGTCAGGTCGCAGGTCCCAGAACAGATTGGGTTGTAAGGCAGCCCAACAATCGGGAAGGTGAAAAGTGAGGGAGCCCAAAAGGGCGAGTTTTGCTCTATAAATACCTCCTTCAAGAACTTGTAATGACCTTTTTTTTGGGAATCGAGATGAGTACATTGTATTACCAGAGGATTATACATTTGAGCATGAATACAAGCATTTTGAAAAATCCCTTTTTGGATCTGGTGTTGTCATATGTATGAGCGCTATTGAGTATTATATTTTCAATTTTTGAACATTTTTAGATTAAGGGAACTGTATCTTCAATTCATATCACAATTGCATAACAGTTTGCTGAGTATGTTAATGGTGGTTGAGTTCATTTCACTTTCTTAACGAATGTTGATGGCTTTGTTTATTAGCATTTGTGTTATCATTTAAAACTTTTAGGAAGTGAAGGGTGTTCTTGCCATGAGGAATTGTTTCTTTTGTGGTCAGAACAGTTTACAAGCATGACCCTAATGAAGTGTTGTTAACAACACTTCCTTCGGTCTTCATGCTTTATTATTTCCTCTTGCTATTCATTGTGTTATATGTACATTTAATGCATCAATAATATGTCTTGTATCATTTGATTAGGTGTGTATCCACTGTTTTATATAGTTTAAGCGAGACCCAAAGAAAGGAGAAATCAGCGGTAGCCGGACCCACACCCCGGATGAGATCCCTATTCCAAACAGTTCAAGGTCTAATGAGGACCTTTTACTGGGGAGATCCCTTGCTATTGGCGGGAAAAATTTTCCCATCAACAGAATTGGCGCTAGAAGGAGGGCTAGATGACAAGCTGAGCCCTTAGAGCCTGCAGTTAATCTCATATCTATAATGGCTTATTCCCAAATCATTCTCCCGAGATTTTTTTCGGAGTTTTATGACCCTCGATGTCTCATCCTTGATGAACTTATGTATCACTTGTCCCAGTTATAATTCGATGGTGAAAACGAAGTATTCATAACCCAATACCTTTTATATTTCTGTGACTTTGGTGAGTGCTACGAAATTGACAATGAAGGTTTGATTTGTTTTCTTTTCTTCTTCACTCTCTAAGGTCGCACTAAGAAATGGTGCCGCACATTGCCGGAAGCTTCCATCCATTCGTTTGAACAACTCGCCAGTGAATTACAACAAGCTTTTCACAGGTATGATTTTCAGAACGTATTAATAAAGTTAAGTGACATCAGAATGGAACCTCAGGAACCTCTAGATGAATTCTCTATCAGATTTTTTCATTAGTGTTTTGAGTTCCCTGAAAGGGATGTTGATTGGAAATGTTTAAGTGAACAGTTTAGGTATGTGATTCTCGTTTCCCTTGAAAAATTTCAGTTAGCAACCCAACTTGATCCTATTGTTCCCTATGATGACCCACAAGTTACCAGTTGTTCAGATTTTGTCCCTAATGCTTCCTTGTCTACCTCCCCCAACCTAGACCACATTCCGGCCTCCCAGGAGAGTATTGCTATTTGTGATATTCTTGCTCCTCCGCCTGAGTTTCCGAGTAGTGGAGTTGTGACCTCGAGAGTTCAGGGCAAGGATAGACACTTGCAAGAGGATAAAGCCTATTATACTACCTTTGAATCTTTCACGCACCTTGTCGAATTGAGGCTTGAAAACCAGATGGGCCCAACATCCCTCTGGGTTCATGAAACCTACCTCGAGCCCACTCAATTTCTACCTAGACACAGTCCTAAATATAATTCGCATACTGATTATGAATTGACTCCTATCCCGAATGAAGTTGATTCCCTTACAGGGACTGCTAGATCATTGTTTTCTCTGAATGACACAGATGCGCATTTTGAAAAGCCTTGTATGGTTAACGCCCCTGCGGCTCAATATTTTCGTTCATTATTCCACAATTTATTTCACGAGTCCACCACATTAGTAATTTCTTTGAGACAGTCAAAATTTCCTTATACTAGTATTGGCGACAATCATAAGCACGCAGATGGTGTTTCACAATCACAGTTCATAATTGATGAATCTTTTAGATCTGATCTTTCTCAATCGGAATATTTAGATAGTCATAAGAGAAATTTCCTGTTTGGGAAACCTCAAGATTTCCTCTTCATTGATCCATCCCGGTTGGTAACTCTCGGGAAGCCTAACATGCTAGATACCCAACTTGATCAAATCAATGGTTCCAGCGATCACTACTTATTCGAAAACATGTTCGCTCATACCGCGGAGGACTGTCACTTGTATTTCTTTGCAGACTATAATCTACTTTATGAAGATCTGAGTACCTATCAAGGAATTAAAGCACTTCCGCTTCTGCCGGCCGTTACCCCTAGTCCTCCTAATCCTGACGAGACCCCTCAAACAACTCCAACTAGGGTTTCTCAACTTTGGGTTTCTGAAATAACGATTCCCAAGTACCATGCTCCTCCCAGCATAACCACGTCAGATATAATTTCATCTGGGAAGATTTTTCATTCTAGTGAGGTTTCCATGAGCACATATTCCTGTCCCCCAGCAGCTGGTGTGCAACAACTGATATACCTGAATTTATTCATTGGTAAGGAAACAATGGCCATTGTCTCTAATATTTCCAGTTGCTGCCCAGCCAGTACCAGTTGCAATCAGGCACAAACATGTGATTTTGGGAAAATTCCCCAACTACCTGAAAACCTTCCGGTAAATACACCCCATCCTAGCAAATCTAAAGAATCTTATACATTGGATTATCAATCTGTCAGTGCACAAACATTTGGCTGAATTGATATAAAGCCCACTGACGTCTTTCCAATTACTACAATTGATGATCACATCCATTCGCCAGTTGATCTCACGAACCCATCAAAGTTTTGGAGCCCCCCGCTTGAAGGCCCAGAATTGGTCCAGGACGGTAAGGCATTTCAGCCTTCACTAACGTTTAATCTGGATCCTCACATCCTCAGCGAAACCCAGGAGCAACTCTGAACTAAGGCTTTCAAAATTAGGGTTTCTGCTCTTGGATTCACAAGTATCCATAATTCACCTGGCACATGCTTGTTTTTTCCATCCCGTAAAATCAATCATCCTCACCACCACAATGAGGTTGCTAGTTGGCTCGACCAACCCTATCCGGTGGATGTGCCTGCAAATAGGCAATGGCTTACCCAACGCCCATCAGACCTAGGATTGTGCATGAATGGTGTTGGGCCGTTAATATGCCATTATTATTATCACTTGTGAACGCTTATTCCACCCATTTCTACCATTCTTCATCACGTCATTTATTATAATTTATTATTTAAATCCATTTTATAAATGATTTATGCTCTTATGGATGAATATTATTTATCTTCCTTTATTTCTAATAAATTGATGATTATGAATTATTTTATCAATGATGGTTTTAATAAGTTGGTTATAACATTATTCACCATTTGTAGCCTCCAAGATAATTTCCAGATTGAAGATTTGATCATTAAAAGTGCCAACTCAGAAATGCGCTGGAATAAGGAGTGACAGTTTTGCGGTTGCGATTCTGAGCAAATTAAGACGAATCTGGAAAATCCGGAACATGGGTTTTGTTCAGAACGGACCCAATTAACTTTAGTAAAGAACGGTTTTCCCAAATTCGGCTTGTACTGAGAGAAACGCAGGGTTCTTTGAGCACGATTTTCTCAGATCTGTGGTTGCGGCCGTCCTCCAAATCTCAGCTACAAAGCCAAATTCGACTTGCTGTTGTTGAAAGAGGGATGTAAATCTATTTTATTGTTGATCAATTGGTTGGAAGAAATTCAATATTATTATTAGAGATCCTATTTGCTATTTAATTTCTCCACCTTCTGATTATAAAAGGAGAAACATGTATTGTGTATTGGAGGAGGGAGGATGGAGAGACTTTTCTTATTGTAATTTGCAGAATTGTGCATCGGCTCTTGTTAAGAGAGTGTGAGCTGTTTGTAAACATTATTAATGCTTGATTAATAAAAGAGTTCACTGTTGTTCCATTTCTCAAGCGCTGGAGTAAAGCACAGCAACGCTTCACCGGTGGTTGAGGGCCCGGCCCTGGTGGAGCGATCTGCTGTTTGTATTTCTATTACTTTATTTCTGCTGTGTGAAGTATGTTTATTGCAATTACAGAATTGGTTTTTAACTGAATCGAATACAGAGTCATTGTTATTCCATTCTTTACAAGAAGCATGATTCATGATTCAATTGTTATAAAATGTTGTTTTTCTGTATCTAATTCCAGTTGTTATTCCTTTTGTTTATGAATTACGATAGTTGATTGTTGCGTGGCTGTCGACAGGATTAAAGAGTAGAAATCTAGTTTGCTTGGTTATGAATTGAATTCACTGTTTATTTTACGCTGCTATTCAATTCCTGTTCATTGCTTTTAGATTGTTGATCCTTTCCAGTTTGCGTTTTAGATTTCATTTCCTTTGAGTTGTTTTCACTTGCTTTGAGATCTCTAAACTGTAGAGGGCAGAGCTAATCATTCCAGGTCCCCAGATTTTGTCATCTCACATCGATTTCTAGGGGAAAGAGTTATTACTACTGCATTCCTAATCGATGTCTAGCAAGGTTGTTGTAGTGTAGTCTTTACATTTCTGTCATTTGTAATTAGATTTCTTTTCAAGCAGAGTTCTTTTCAAGCATTTATTATTTCTGAATTTGTATTTCTATACTACATCTTCACAAACATTACTCTTGAGTAAATAGCCGCCTCAGACTGAGTACACTCTTGAAACAAAAAGTCGTCCCTGGGTTGACAATTAATGTGAGGTAATTAGGAGTTACAAAGACACCTTTCTATCGCTCCACATTTTGGCGCCGTTGCCGGGGAGAGTGTAGCCATTTCTAAAGAGTAGTGTGAATCTGATGAGTGCCTGCTAGGGAAGAGTTGGATCTTAAAAACGGAAGGTAAGAACCTACGTGCGGAGCATGTAAAAGCCCTGCTCCACTGTCCGCTTTCCTAACATATTTGTTGTTGCTTTGTTGGGTAGAAATAGATGTTTGAATTTTTGTGTGAATGACTAGGGAAAAAATAGAAATTTTGAAAAATGAATCACATGATTTCATTCAAGTGGTGATGTAAGCACCACCCATTTCACTAACTAATTGACAGGAACATTGGAAGAAGGAGCTTTGAAGGAACACATGAAGGACATCTTCTGTTATGGTAAGAAACTATCCAACATTTTTACTTTTGAATTTTCTGCTCAACTAATTCCACACCCTCACCGCAATAAACCAGTACAACATACTTACAATGTTGAACTGCCAAATTTACCCACCCTTCCCACCCATTCTATCTCACATGTGTTATTTAAGAAAACTTACAATGAGATTAAGAATGTTTCAAATTCAAAAATTGTAGAAGTGATGGAAGAAAATGAGGTTTCTTTTACTATGCATCAACACGCTATTTTAAAAGCTCAAGAACTTCATGATATGATGGCTATGGGAAATCAAGAAAATAAAGGATATATTGAAGATTGGTTTCATTCCATCACTTGTTTGCAACATCACTCTATGCTTCAACAATTTTTGACAACATCTTTTCAAGGGAAGTTGGCTTCTCATACCCTAATTTTTATCAACATGCATTTTTCAAATTTGGGTATGTATATATTGGAAGCCTTATTTCTAAAATGGTTCCACTGGAAATACTCTTATACATAAACATATTCGATTCTCAAAGAAGAGTAGGATAGTGGAGAAAAAAAAATAAAAAAAAAATAAGGACATAAATAAATGCATTTTGTTTTTTTTGTAAAAATAGTTGTTTTTTGTTGCAACATGCTTGGTGATAATTTTTTTAATTCATTTGTGTATGTAGATGACTTATAATGGAAATAATAGATCTACAAACACTCATATTCATTTTTTTATCACCAATTTAAAAAAAATGCTTGAATATCATTTTTTGGCTTGCGGGTTTGATGAACTTTTTGGAAAAACAGTCGGGACAGTCATGTTTTGAGAGACCAAAAATGAATATTTTTAAAACCTGTTTCTACCCTAGATAGCCCTTGATGTCTACTTTCTAACCCAATTTGAATCAGTCAATTTGGATTTGAAACGAAAAAGTTAGAACCAAAACATTGACCGGATGTCTAGCGGGCAGCTTAGGAACAGAGTTGGGACAGTCAGTTTTTGGAGGCCTAAATGACCATATTTTTAAAACCTGTTTCTACCCTAGATAGCCCTTGATGTCTACTTTCTAACCCAATTTGAATCAGTCAATTTGGATTTGAAACGAAAAAGTTAGAACCAAAACATTGACCGAATGTCTAGCGGGCAGCTCAAGAACAGAGTTGGGACAGTCAGTTTTTGGAGGCCTAAATGACCATATTTTTAAAACCTGTTTCTATGGTAGATTCCCCTATGAATCTAGTTTCCAATGCAATTGGAATCACTCATTTTCGATATCGTATGGGGAAGTTATGATCAAAATACTGACTGTCTATCGTAAATCAGCACCCTTAAAACTCTGTTTTTTCGGATGTTCCTTACAGTATTTCACCTATCAATTCTTCTTTTCTTCAAAACCTGTTTCTATTGGAGATAAATAAATGAATCTACTTTCATTTCCAATTTTAATCATTCGAATCCGACATCAAACGAAGAATCTATGCTTAAAACATTCACTGTTGTTCTAAGTGGGGTAAGCGAAAATGACTATGTTATGCAGGTTGTTCTAAGTAAAATTGACATATCATATCATTGAATTTTTAAAACCTGTTGCTATTGGAGATTAAAATTTGAATTAGCTCTCATTTGGCTTTGGAATCACTCAATTTTTACGAAAAACAAAGAAGTTGTGATTAAAACACTGTAGGTTAGCATGATTGGCCACTGCTCTCCCGCAGGTAACAAATGAATTTTACTTTGTTATTTTCTCCGTGGATTTGTTCTACAGAGTAACTACTTGTTAGTTTTTTGCATAATTCTTGGATTAGGGGAGCCCGCGCACCTCTCTTTCTCCATGATTTAATGTTTTCTTGCAGGTAGACACTCATTTTTTGCAGGTCTTGGGAAAATAAAGAAGGTCAATTTTATGGACGAGTGATTTTTGAAAGAAATTTTATGAAACAAAGGAATTTCATCTAACTCATTACCCAATGGATTCGTAATAGAAGAAATGAAGAATTGATTTCAATTTGAAGATTCATGTCTTATCACTACTGCCAAAACATTTTTCAAAGAGATCATTTTTTTTTGACATAACATCATAGCTGTTGTAACTTAATTTATTTATTTACATACTGTTTTTGTTGTTTTTTTTTCTCTAATTTCTCTTATATTTTGTGTTTCAGGTATTGCTTCATTCAAAGTGTAACTCATCCTCAGCATCAATACCGTGAACAACTAATTTGTTTTTTTGCATGTTTGCATTGTATGACTGTCCATTTTGCTGTTCCTTTTTCCAAAGGAACGGCATTTGCATTTTCACACTTTTTTTGTGTGTATTTTTGTTTTTTTGTGTGCATTTCCTTTGTTGTTCCCTACAAGGAACAACACTTTTTTTGAGTGTTTTTGCTGTTCCTTCAAAGAAGCAACACTTTGGGAGCAACCCTTCCTTCCTCTTGTGGAATTATTTTTAGTTCATCTCAACCACATTTTACTGATTCCCTTTCATGGCATGAAGTACACTACTTATGAGGACAAGAATTATGGATTCTATTGAAGCAAGTTAATATCATTCATGTTATGATCTTTAATAGGACAGCTCCTTGATGATAGATTATTTTCAAAAGGGACACAATTATTTATATACTACTTTACTGCATTGTTTTCTGTTGAACATGATATTGATTGATCATCTTAATACCATGCTGGTTCCACCCTTCCTGGTTATAATCTTCTCTGTCTGTAATAAATAAGATTATGGGTATATTGACATGTTCAACTTCTTCCACCATCCCTGCTCTTAAGGAGTACTGAGCCTCCCTCTTTTTATCATAAAATTGTGTAATAATAACAAAATTTTGTTCACAGATGGAGGATAGGGGGTCTCATTACGAGCCATCCTACCATGTTCATAAGGCTGTAACAAAGTGACATTCCCATTATGGCCACCACACCAGGGTTATGATCCATTGGATAGCCCAATTATCCTTGGAACAGGAGGTCTCATCACGAGCCGGCCTGATCACTTTTGCTACATCTCAGTGAATGGCAGTGTGGTTATCTGGTTACCACGCCAGCACACTGATCTCTTCTGTAGAACAACATTGTAACTCTCCATTTATAAATTGAGGATCCTGGCTCATATGGGTTAAAAAGCAACCCTGCCGAGGCTATGGACGCCTGCTGGCAGCAGGGGCTCTGCTTATGGTATTGAAGTTATATCTTATCGTCAATTATTATTATAATACCCTTTTCTTATTTTATTTTTTTATCAGAGAAGTTATTTTCTTAACTTTTTCCCTGTTTTGAACCTTTATGCATGAGAAATTGTTTTATGATCAATCGCATCATTTTCAGCTAGCATACTATCAGTAAAGCATCTTTTTGGCATATTGCTGTCCTTTTTCTCTTTTTCATAACTTATCATCAATCCAAAGCGTCCTATCTTTTATTCATAACTATCTTTACACACTCTGCTCTCATTATAACCATAACTCCCGCTATCCTATCATTGATATGTGTACTTTGCTTTATTTACTGCAATATTGTTCATTCCCTTGCCTTGCTCTCAGCACAACACCTCTCATATGCTTTATGGTCATGGAATTCCTTTTCCAATTGGAGGGGGGAATGTCTGCATTATGGGATTGCATGTGATATGATTACTGCACTCTGCCATAACTTGTTGATTTGATAAGTTTTTTTGATTGAAATTTTTGCATGCATCTTATCTATTGCTTACACTATGGATTCAAGAATATTGTATGCAAAATAGTGCTTTGTTTACAGGAAAACAACAAGTATGGGCAGAATTCTATTCACAACATGACTACAGTATTGCAACTAACAGGAGAGGCTCGAGCAACTCGCGAACGTGAACAATTCTTCAGACATGATGTGCTTACCTGGATTCCACCTTTTGCATCACTTTCAGCACCAACTCTGCCTACATCAGCTTCAACAACTGCCAGTCCATATATGTCATTCCACATTTTTGGAGGTAAAACTTGAGGTAAAATGGCATAATTTTCTGATTTATTACGAATTTAGGAGAATTTCATGAAAATCCATTTTGAGCATTATTTATCATCCTTCATTCCACATCTTTACCACTTTCCCTTTTTCAGCAGCATATCATTTTCGAGTATGGGGGAGTGTTCCTTTCATTCATTTCTTTCTTATGACCATGTTATTCATCTTCTTTATCATCCATTGCTATTCTTATTCACTCTCACCACCTCCCTTATTCCATGTTGTTTTACACCAAGCATAGAATTCAACAGCTGGTAGCAACCACCTCAATTTTTTTCTAGCATTGCATGAGGGCATGCTAATTTTTCAGAGAGGGGGAGGAATTGGTACGCATGATGGATGTTTTCAATTTTCTTTCTCATTTAAGGCATACAATTTCATTTTTACACAATGTAGAAATTGATTTCCATAATATTTTTAAAAAAAAACCATGAACTCAATTCTTGTGATTTCTGGAAAACACAGACGTATCATTAATACAAACCCAGATAATTTCAAGATAAATTGGTTCATAAAATTTCGGAAATCATGCATTCTCACCTACAGCCATTTTGTTTATATCTCATGATCCGTGCATCAAAACGATCTGATTTTTGGATCATAGAGACATTCATATATTATAAACTTACTTGCAACATTTCAACAAAATCTGGTTTGTAGTTTTTGAGAAAATGGTTAATGAAGTTTGCTGTTATCTATATCATATTTTGCTGCAACTTCATACATATAGTTGAATGTCAATGTAAAAATTGTTATGCCTTCATCAAGATTGTTAAAATTGAATATTCATTAATTAAGGAAGCATTCATTTGTTCTCAAATTTTTATTGCTTGGTTAACACATGGGTTTTGTCTTGGGGTTGCATGAAGACATGCAATATATTCAGGTTTTCGTTGCATGAGGACATGCAACATATTGAGTGTGGGGGTGTGTTGGGCCGTGAATACAACCACTTTGTAACACTTATTTCATCCATTTTTACTCTTCTCGATTATATCATTTGTTATAATTTATCACTTAAATCCATTTTATAAATGATTTATGCTCTTATGGATGAATATTATTTATCTTCCTTTATTTCTAATAAATTGATGATTATGAATTATTTTATCAATGATAGTTTTAATAAGTTGGTTATAACATTATTCACCATTTTTAGCCTCGAAGGTAATTTCCAGATTGAAAATTTGATCATTAAAAGTGCCAACTCAGAAATGCGCTGGAATAAGGAGTGACAGTTTTGCGGTTGAGATTCTGAGCAAATGAAGACGAATCTGGAAAATCCGGAACATGGGTTTTGTCCAGAACGGACCCAATTAACTTTAAGAAAGAACGGTTTGCCCAAATTCGGCCTGTGTTGAGAGATTCACAGAGTTCTTTGAGCACGATTTTCTCAGATCTGTGGTTGCGGCCGTCCTCCAAATCTCAGCTACAAAGCCAAATTCGACTTGTTGTTGTTGAAAGAGGGATGTAAATCTATTTTATTGTTGATCAATTGGTTGGAAGAAATTCAATATTATTATTAGAGATCCTATTTGCTATTTAATTTCTCCACCTTCTGATTATAAAAGGAGAAACATGTATTGTGTATTGGAGGAGGAGGAGGGATGGAGAGACTTTTCTTATTGTAATTTGCAGAATTGTGCATCGGCTCTTGTTAAGAGAGTGTGAGCTGTTTGTAAACATTATTAATGCCTGATTAATAAAATATTTCACTGTTGTTCCATTTCTCAAGCGCTGGAGTAAAGCACAGCAACGCTTCACCGGTGGTTGAGGGCCCGGCCCTGGTGGAGCGACCTGCTGTTTGTATTTCTATTACTTTATTTCTGCTGTGTGAAGTATGTTTATTGTAATTACAGAATTGGTTTTTAATTGAATCAAATACAGATTCATTGTTATTCCATTCTTTACAAGAAGCATGATTATGATTCAATTGTTATAAAATGTTGTTTTTCTGTATCTAATTCCAGTTGTTATTCCTTTTGTTTATGAATTACGATAGTTGATTGTTGCGTGGTTGTCGACAGGATTAAAGAGTAGAAATCTAGTTTGCTTGGTTATGAATTGAATTCACTGTTTATTTTACGCTGCTATTCAATTCCTGTTCATTGCTTTTAGATTGTTGTTCCTTTCCGGTTTGCGTTTTAGATTTCATTTCCTTTGAGTTGTTTTCACTTGCTTTGAGATCTCTAAACTGTAGAGGGCAGAGCTAATCATTCCAGGTCCCCAGATTTGGTCATCTCACATCGATTTCTAGGGGAAAGAGTTATTACTATTGCATCCCTAATCGATGTCTAGCAAGGTTGCTGTAGTGTAGTCTTTACATTTCTCTCATTTGTAATTAGATTTCTTTTCAAGCAGATTTCTTTTCAAGCATTTATTATTTCTGCATTTGTATTTCTATACTACATCTTCACAAACATTACTCTTGAGTAAATAGCCGCCTCAGACTGAGTACACTCTTGAAACAAAAAGTCGTCCCTGGGTTGACAATTAATGTGAGGTAATTAGGAGTTACAAAGACACCTTTCTATCGCTCCACAAATGGATGTGTGTCATTTATAAATAGTTTTAAGTTTCAAGAATATATTGCTGTGTATCAGGATAAGAGTGAAATTCAGCTTGCACAATCCACTCTAGCATGTTCTTTGGTAATTATACATGGCCTTCTTACTATTGCACATGCTCTTCAGGTAAGTCTTGCTGTTGGTGCACGATTTTGTATGTTGGCTCTGATTGGGAACATTTTTGTTCTTGCAGGGCGGGAACTAATGTGGTGGCTGCACTGGAAAGCTGATTTCACATTACCCGACCGCATCATTGGTTAAACTAGGAATAGGCTAGCTAGGATCTGCTAATAAAGTTTTTTTTGTCAAGTTATTGATTAGGTTTACTTGCTAAGGTTTTACTTCATGGTTTAGAATTATGGTTTTTGTATTTTCTTGCGTTCTATAGTTTTATGCATTTAAAAGTTCCATTTATTTTTGCATGCATGCTTTTTTAGTTTCCCTATTGCTGCATAATGTTCGGATAATCACAGCATGTGCTTTTCCTTGTCTCTCCACCTCCAACTAGTGGATCGTTCCCGCACATGGCATTGCATTGCATCTAGAGCCTTTTTATTACATTTTGTTATACACTTTCTTCCCCACATCATTTCCGCAGGTTGTTGATATAGCATTGAAAATATTCCACATATCGCCTATCACTGTATGAGCCCTCATTGAAACTTTACCACCTTGCGGACTTGTTCTGCCCCGATTGCTGAAACAGTAACCCCATTGTTTGTGTGAGGTTTCGGTGGCTATCTCAAGAGGCAGCTTTCTCTCAGGACAGGTCATCGAAGTCGCATTCTCAACAAGATGCCTATGAGTCTAAACTTATTAGCCGGGGAGATACGAGCCGGTTGTTTGTGGGAGACCTAAAGAGTTTGAATGGCCCAATACCCATAAGCCTAAGCCTTGTGCCCAACAAAGTCTTGGACATCTTAATGATCTATTTTTCACGCTTTGCCTATTGTGGTAGATGGGATGTGAAGGTTTCGCACAAGGGAAAACCCAAATCAGGATATCTTTTAGTTTCTGTAAAACAAGAAACAAACTCTCTTTCTCGTAAAATAAGACGGGATCCCTCATCCGCCCATGAAAAATAAGTGCCACGAGCACATGAAAATAAGTGCTACAAGCACATGAAACAAATAAGGGTAAAGGATCGAGAAAGGCTTCCTGCGCAGAGAGGCGATGTAACGAATCTACCGAGGTACTGACCAGGCTTGCTGGCAGCGGAGCAACGCTTGTGATTTCTTGAAGTGACTCCATCGAGGTACTGTCCAGGCCTGCTGGCAGTGGAGCAACACCGGAAACTTACTTTAAAAATCCTGAGAATAATAAACCCGCTGCCTAGCTCTTCACATCATCAACAAGCTAGTGGCGTCTGTGAGCTTCCGCTTTGATGTGTTCTAATTAGCGAGACCTAGTTGAGGCACAAGGATTGGGCATACCTGTAAAGGCAAAAGTAATACAAAGGGTACCCACACAACCTATTCAATATTTCCTTGCATCACTATCTTGGCTCAGACTATTGTTGTGATATTGACAGGGATGCTGAATTCTACCAGTGGTTCGCCATTTGTTGTAGCCACTACAACACCACCCAAAATTTTGGGTATATTCAAAATTTTGGGTCCCCCTCCTCGCTTAGGAGTTAAGGTTGGCCTTTAGACAATCACATCCTCATAACCTGTCCCAAGCCCCTCGTGAGCCTTCTCACCATCATGAAGAGATACTCTTACCGCAGCCGTGCCATGTGTGAAGGGATCACCATGCATACATTTGAATGGAAACCTTTTTTTGTATTTAAATTAAAAGCTCTTGCACCATGGATTGTTTAGGCACTCAGTTTGGGTGCTTCACCAAGCTCATAATCGGATGTTAATGTTTCATGCAGGTCAATCCCACGGATGATACACCAAACAATTTCATCACCACACCGATGAAAATGATAAGAGTAGTGTGAGCTGAAATAGGAGAAGTGGAAGAAATGTATCGCATGTACACACGGAACAAGACTGTGCCAGCTAAGGGAGCTTTCAGTCATAGTGGAAGATGTTGGTCTGCGCAATGAGCTAAATTTTTTTCCTAGCAAGAAAGAGGACACTTTTCAAAGAAAAGGAGGTGGGATAAGGAATATTGCTATGAAATCCAAAGATCACCAAAAGAAGGCCACAAGTCGCAGATCTGCTTGAGGTCACAAGTCGCAGATCTGCTAAAGGTCGCAAGTCGCAAATTCACTTAAGGTCGCAGGTTGAAAATTTCCTCAATTCGCAGTTCGCAGATTCCCCCAGGTCACAAAATTATGGCAGGTCATAGGTTGCAGATTGTTTAAGGTCGCAAGTCGCAAATTCGCTTAAGGTCACAGGTCGCAAATTTCCTCAAGTCGCAGGACGCAGATTCCCTCAGGTCGCAAAATCATGGCAGGTCGCAGGTCACAGATTGTTGAAGGTCGCAAGTTGCAAATTTTCTTAACATCACAAGTCAAAAATTTGCTTAAGGTCGCAGGTCGCAAATTTCCTCAAGTCGCAGGTCACAGATTCCCTCGAGTCGCAAAATAATGGCAGGTCGCAGGTCGCAGATTGTTGAAGGTCGCAAGTCGCAAATTCGCTTAAGGTCGTAGGTCGCAAATTTCCTCAAGTCACAGGTCGCAGATTCCCTCAGATCACAAAATCATGGCAAATCGCAGGTCGCAGATTGTTGAATGTCACAAGTCGCAAATTCGCTTAAGGTTGCAGGTCGCAAATTTCCTCAAGTCGTAGTTCGCAGATTCTCTCAGGTCCCCAGGTCGCATAGTCGCACTCTGTATTAAAATCTCGACGACGCGACCTAGAAACTTAGCCACTAGGTCGCGAGGTCACAAAATCATGGCAGGTCGTAGGTCGCAATTTGTTGGGGATCACAAGTCACAAAACCAGCCAGGTTGCAGGTTACAGGTCGCGGAATACTCGGGGTCTCATCTCGCAAAATCCAGTCAGGTCGTAGGTCCCAGAACAGACTGGGTCACAAGGCAGCCCAACAGTCGGGAAGGAAAAAAGTCAGGGAGCCTAAAAGGGCGAGTTTTGCTCTATAAATACCTCCTTCGAGAACTTGTAATGACCTTTGTTCTGGGACTCGAGCTGAGTACATTGTATTACCAGAGGATTATACATTTGAGCATGAATACAAGCATTTTGAAAAATCCCTTTGTGGATCTGGTGTTGTCATATGTATGTGTGCTACTGAGTATTATATTTTCGGTTTCTAAACATCTTTAGATTAAGGGAATTGTATCTTCAATTCATATCACAATTGCATAAAAGTTTTTTGAGTATGTTAATGGTGGTTGAGTTCATTTAAATTTCTTAATGAACGTTGATGGCTTTGTTTATTAGCATTTGTGTTATCACTTAAAACTTTTAGGAAGTGAAGGGTGTTCTTGCCATGAGGAATTGTTTCTTTTGTGGTCAGAACAGTTTACAAGCATGACCCTAATGAAGTGTTGTTAACAACACTTCCTTCAGTCTTCATGCTTTATTATTTCCTCTTGCTACTCATAGTGTTATATGTACATTTAATGCATCAATCATATGTCTTGTATCATTTTATTATGTGTGTATCCACTGTTTTATAGATTTTAAGCGAGACTGAAAGAAAGGAGAAATCAACGGTAGCTGGACCCACACCCCAGACAGGATCCCTATTCCAAACGGCTCAAGGTCTAATTGGGACCTTTTACTCGGGATATCCCCTGCTATTGGCCGGACACATCATTTCCGTAGGTTTTTGATAAAGCATTGAAAATATTCCACATATCACCTATCACTGCTTGAGCCCTCATTGAAACTTTACCACCTTGCATACTTGTTCTGCCCCGATTACTGAAACAGTAACCCCATTATTTGTGTGAGGTTGCGGTGGCTATCTCAAGAGGCAGCTTTCTCTTAGGATAGGTCATCGAAGTTGCATTCTCAACAAGATGCCTATGAGTCTAAACTTATTAGCCGAGGAGATATGAGCCGGTTGTTTGTGGGAGACCTAATGAGTTTGAATGGCCCAATACCTGTAAGCCTAAGCCTTGTGCCCAACAAAGTATTGGACATCTTAATGATCTGCTTTGCACGCTTCACCTATTGTGGTAGATGGGATGTGAAGGTTTGGCACAAGGGCAAACCCAAATCAGGATATCTTTCGGTTTCTGTAAAACAAGAAACAACCTCTCTTGCTCGTAAAATAAGACGGGATCCCTCATACGCTCATGAAAAATAAGTGCCACAAGCACATGAAAATAAGTGCTACAAGCACATGAAACAAATAAAGGTAAAGGATCAAGAAAGGCTTCCTGCACAGAGAGGTGATGCAACAACTCCGCCGGGGTACTGACCAGGCTCGCTGGTAGCAGAGCAACGCTTGTGATTTCTTGAAGTGACTCTGCCGGGGTACTGCCCAGGCCTGCTGGCAGCAGAGCAACACCAGAAACTTAATTTAAAAATCTTGAGAATAATAAACCCGCTGCCTAGCTCTTCACGTCATCAACAAGTTATTGGCATCTATGAGCTTCCGCTTTCATGTGTTCTGATTAGCGAGACCTAGTTGAGGCACAAGGACTGGGCATACCCGTAAAGGCAAAAGTAATACAAAGGGTACCCACAAAACCTGTTCAATATTCCCTTGCATCACTATCTTGGCTCAGACTATTGTTGTGATATTGACAGAGATGTTGAATTCTACCAATGGTTCGCCATTTGTTGTAGCCGCTACAACACCACCCAAAATTTTGGGTATATTCGAAATTTCGGGTCCCCCTCCTCACTTAGCCGTTAAGATTGGCCTTTAGAAAATAACATCCTCGTAACCTGTCCCAAGCCCCTCGTGAGCCTTCTCCCCATCATGACGAGATACTCTTACTGCAGCCGTGCCATGTGTGAAGGGATCACCATGCATACATTTGAATGGAAAGCTTTTTTTGTATTTACATTAAAAGCTCTTGCACCATGGATTGTTTAGGTACTCAGTTTGGGTGCTTCACCAAGCTCATAATCTGATGTTAATGTTTCATGCAGGTCAATCCCACGGATGTTACACCAAACAATGTCATCACCACACCGATGAAAAGGATAAGAGTAGTGCGAGCTGAAACAGGAGAAGTGGAAGACATGTATCGCATGTACACACGGAACAAGATCGTGCCAGTCAAGGGAACTTTCGGTCACAGTGGAAACTGTTGGTATACCCAATGAGCTAAATTTTTTTCCCAGCAAGCAAGAAGACCCTTTTCAAAGAAAAGGAGGCGGGATAAGGAATATTGCTATGAAATCCAAAGATAACCAAAAGAAGCCCGCAAGTTGCAGATCTGCTTAAGGTCGCAAGTCAAAGATCTGCTAAAGGTCACAAGTTGAAAATTCACTTAAGGTCGTAGGTCGCAAATTTCCTCAAGTCGCAGGTCACAATTTCCCTCAGGTTTCAAAATCATGGCAGGTCGCGGGTCGCAGATTGTTGAAGGTCGGAAGTCGCAAATTCGCTTAAGTTCACAGGTCGCAAATTTCCTCAAGTCGTAGGTCGCAGATTCCCTCAAGTCACAAAATCATGGCAGGTCACAGGTCGCTGATTGTTGAAGGTCGCAAGTTTCAAATTCGCTTAAGGTCGTAGGTCGCAAATTTCCTCAAGTCGTAGGTCGCAGATTCCCTCAGGTCGCAAAATCATGGCAGGTCGCAGGTCGCAGATTGTTGAAGGTCGCACGTCACAAATTTGCTGAAGGTCTCAGGCCGAAAATTTCCTCAAGTCGGAGGTCGCAGATTCCCTTAGGTCACAAAATCGTGGCAGGTCACAAGTCACAGATTGTTGAAGGTCATAAGTCGCAAATTCGCTTAAGGTCACAAGTCAGAAATTCACTTAAGGTCGTAGGTCACAAATTTCCTCAAGTCGCAGGTCACAGATTGTTACACCATTTTTTGGTCATCTAACCTACTATCATTAGATGGACCCAAATACACCATGTAAGACCAATTTTACCCTAAGTAAAATTGCTTTCACTATGTAAAATAACTTAATAAAACACATTTATTAGGTTGTTTATGGTCTAAACAGGAAACCCCAAAAGGAAATATTAAACAAACCTATGTTTTTTTTATTTTCCTCAAGGAATAATTAATTAAACAATAATTTAATTATTATTCCTGGTCATCTTTAACCCAAAACAAAGAAATTAATTAGATAAATCTTTATTTATCTTATTATTTTCTAGGAATAATTATTTAAATCTTATTTAAATAATATTCCTCGTTAAATATGACTAAATCACCCATAAATAATTAAATAAATCATTATTTATTTGATTATCTTTCAACCACTTCCTTAAAATGATAAATAAATCATTTATTTATTTATTATTGACAAATAAAGGGATTTGACCCAAGTCAAATACTTTTTCCCTCCAACAAATATAATTAAATATTCCATAAAAGGTGGATCTAGATTTGGTTAACATTATTTTAATCATGCACCAAGATCTAGAATGACCCAATATTTTGTTATAAATAGGAGGGTTTTTCCTATCATTCTTCACCTTTTGTTGCCTATTAGATCACTCTGGATCTAAACTCTTGGTCTGACTTTGAGCCATTATCATTGTCATATTTTCCATTATTTGCCGTGTGAGCTCCCTTTGAGTTCTATCTTTGTCTGGGTTTTCTACACCAACAGGAGAGAGAAATGCTAGATCTGAAGTGCTGAGGACTTCCAAGAACCCATCCCATCGAGGAGAATTGGAAACACCTTCTTTTTTTCCTCCTAGGTGCCCTTAATACAAAAAATTCTTTCAAAAATTGTTCTTGTCTTGTCTATTGGATATATGGAGCAAAACCTTCTTTTTACTGCTTAATGTCTTTCTATGCATAGATCTGGTTTTTTGCAGCTCTTGTCTTGATCAACTAACTATAGATCTGAAGATATTGGCAGCCACATTTGATGTTAGGGCTATTAGTTATGCGTAGCTAAAGTGGTCTTTTTTCGTACACTTCGACAAAGGATTCATACTAACAATTGGCGACTCCACACGGGTTTTCAATTACGACCACTGTCGTTTTTCATATTCCTGCATATCCAGCTACTTCAGACCCTAGGGTTTCTTTTCAGCTTTTTGTTTTTCCTATTTTTATGTTGTTTTTCTCACATAAAACCCTAAAACATTAAAATTTCTAACTTCCGCGTGTTTATGGCCCTATTGCGCAGGTGACAGACATCATCCGCAACTGAGACGACAACTTTTTCAGAAATCTGCCGCCGGGACACCCGGAACTTCAGGTCGCACTTTTCAGCCTAGAATCTGTGACCTGGACTCCAGGTCGCACTTTTCAGCCCATTATCTGCAACCTGCACAGAAAACAGGTCAGAACCTGCGACCTGCCAGTTTTTCTGCTCTTTTTCTGCAATTTTTCTGGGTTTTTCTGAAGCTTCTGTCAGGGTTTTCCAGCCTCTGTCTCAGCCTGTTTAGACCTGTTTCTGATTTGTTTTTCTCATCTAAGTGGGAACATAGCCCCTAGGGCTTCAGTACCCTCCACTTTTTGTGGAAGAGTTTTAACTGTTTCAGGTGTCTATTTTTTTAGAGTTTCAGCCCCCCCTTTTTCAGATCTGATACCTCCTTTTCAGTTCCCTTTTAATCAGCTCTTCCCCCTTTCAAAACACCTCCTGAAGTTTTTTACTGATCTACCTTTAGGGCCTCCTCCTTGTCCCTTCTGCTTTTTGCTGATTCCCTTCTTTTTTCCAGCCACCTTGCCTCTGCCTCTTGGTTGTGTTCTGCACCTCTTTTCAGCAGATTTCTCCTTTAGATCCCTGTCCCTTTCAACCCTAGATCTATTGGCCTCTTTTTAGTGTGTTTTGACTAGATTTTTTCCCTTTGTTTGACTAGTTTTGAGAGACTCGCCTTTTGGTTTAGATCGATGCATTTTTAGCTGTTAATTTTCTGTTATTTCAACATTATATACTGTTCTCTGCAGATTTATTTTCAGTTACACAGCACACTTTTTCTTTTTCTCTCAAAACGTCAGGGTTTAAAAATTAAAATTAACGCACGCCACACACTCACCCTAAGCGAAGAAGAGCCTGGTTAACACCGCCAGGCAAAGACTTTAAAACATTGTAAAATCAATTGACACTGCACCTTTCTGCCCTTGTTTTGACATTGTAATCACTTGATTCTGCACCTCCCTGCCTTTGTTGGTCGTTCTTCTTCCCCTTGTGCCGTGTTTGTGTTGTCACCATTGCGCCCCCAAGGCGCACATCCCGGAGACTTCTTGGCCTTCACCCTCAGTTTCCGGTCGGTCGACCTACTCCTTCCCACCGTCGTCGAGTTAGTCCTCCTCCGAGTCCGCACTCCGACTCCTCTTCTGATTCATTGGGTTCTCCTTTTACTTCTGGTTCTCCCCCTGTCACCTTCACTATGTCTGGTCCAGGGCCTAACGCTAGCGGTAATCCCAGCCCTAATGTCGGGACTACTACTAGCGGAACCGCCACAGGAACTACCTCGGCTGCACCTTTGCTCCCTTACATGGCAGGCCTCAGCCTCCCCGATCTCAATCAGTTGACCAATGACCCTATCCGCCACGATGTTGGTTGGCCTGCTATGCCAACCAAGCTCCCCTCCGACATCCCTAAGTTTGAAGGCCTTGCTGGAGAAGATCCAACCAACCATGTCCGATCTTTCCACATGTGGTGTTCCTCCAATTCCATTATCGATGATTCCATCCGTCTTCGGTTATTCCAACGCACGCTTACGGGTGAAGCTTCTAAATGGTATGTTGACCAGACCACCTCTTACCATACCATCTTTGCGACCATTTCCCAAGCCTTTTTATCTTATTTCCAGCTTCCGCTCTGATACGACACTGGTACAGAGCTTTTGAATTCTTTCCATCAAACCTCTTCAACCCGCCTTTCCACTCATGTCCAGGAATGGCGGAGAAGAAGGAGCCTATGTTGAGCTCCCACCTTTGAATATCGGGTTTATATGGACTGGTTCCTTCACACTCTCTTACCTCCCATTGGCAAAGATGTCGCCTCCCATTTCCCTCAAACTGAAGAAGCCGCCCTCCAAATAGCTTTGAAATATGACCTGATCTATGCTCAGTCTGGTTATGTTTATACCGTCCTTCCTGACCTCCCCAGGCCCAGTGGTGCCAATGCCCCAGGGTTATCTCATTCCACTGATGGTATCCTTGGAGCCCTTTCTCATCCATATGCTCAACCTCCTATGGGCTATGGTCTCCCTCCGGGAGGGGCCAGTACCTCTAGCACTTTTCCCCCTCCAGGTAACATGTATCTAGGATACGGCATGCCTCATCCTTTTTCCCAACCTCCTCCTTACCTCAATGTTGCCCAACCTAACCATTATACTTATCCACATCCTGGTGCTCCAGCTCCTTCAGCATATGCACTTCCACCTCCCTTGCCTCCTCAACCCCAGCAAAAGCACCTACAGCCCCCTCCAGGGCACGTATTTGCACAGCAGGGCGCGACTAACCCCCCTTCCTCTCAAAGAAGGCGGAGAGGCAATAAAAATCAATCTACCCCTAATACTTGTGGACCCAATATTCAAGGTACTGACCCTAACACTGCTAACCAGCAACAGGGCACTCAGCCCAAGCTGGACAGGCCTGTTCGCACAAATAAGCCTTGTTCGTGTTGCGGTGTTTATGGTCATTACACTCACAATTGTCCCCCTCTACCACAGATGCGGCAGATGTGGGAGTCTCAAGCCACATTGTGAGGACAACATGCCTCCCCTCATGCTCCCCCTAATGTGGCCATTACTCAACCGTCTGTGTTTACCGATCCTTTCCCCCAGCAAGGATTTGTGGCTGCCCAACCACCGGACGGACAGGTCGCCACTCAACCTTCCCCTTCTGGTTCCTCCGATTACCAGATCCTCATGATGAACTCTGATTCATCCCCAATCGTCGACCTTAACCTTCAAACTCGGTCTCGCCAGTACCCCAAGCCTCCCGCTTAGTATGCCTCTAAGCCCCCTTCTTCAGGTTCTACAGAGCCTCTTTCGACATCCAATGGTCCCTTACATATCCCTCAACCCAAAGTTGAGGTTCATACCAAGATTCCTAAGGGACCATTACGCCGAAATGTTGCTTCTGGTCGAGCTTCTCATTCGTATAGCATAGTAGATGATTTGGCGCAGTCTCCTGCTACCATTTCCACATTGGAACTCCTCCAGTCGTGCCCTTCGCAAAAGAAGGCTCTACTATCTGCCATGGGCGCTGTAGATCCTACTGATGACCAAATGATTTTTTTCGACGCCCATCAATCAGAGCATCCTCCTCTTCCTGCTTCCGTCGCCTTCCAAATCCCAGTCAAAATCCAGAATGCTAACGTTTCTCGGTGTATAATTGATGAGGGGGCATCCACCTGTGTGATGTCCGCTCAGTTTGGAAGCAACTCAAATCTCCTGATTTGGCCCCTTCCATGATCACCCTTCGAGCGTGGGACGGCCATGCCTCCTAGCCCATTGGCTTATTCCATAATTGTCCTATCACTCTTGTGGGCAAGACTGTTTGCGTTGACGTTGAAGTCATCGACGCCCCTCTTGATTATAACATTCTTTTGGGGCGTAGCTACACTTATGCTATGTCTGTTGTCCCATATGCAGTCCACCGTAAGATTTTTTTCCCTCATAATGGAAAGATAGTCACCATTGACCAGTTGACGTATCATGAGCCAAAATCTCAGACCTCCCCTGAGACGATCATCTCTTCTGTAGCCAATAAGCAAACCATCAATTCTTTGACCAGTGTCTCTCCTGGCGTCTACAAAGACTCCTCTTTTCTTGGAACCTTCCCTGGTCTTCCTCCTCCTCCTGTCTCCGACCCCAGTTCATCGAATGTTTGCATGATGCAATCGTCTCGGGCTACTCTCAAGCAACCTGCTTTAGCTAGTCAGCAACCGCGCTCTTTGCAACCTGCTCCTAGCCCTTCACCTGCAGCTAGTATTCATGAGCCTCTTTACCCTCCTGGAATGGGTCCTCGAAGCCTTAGCCCTTTAGGAGCTGTCCCACCTAGCCATTACCCCTCTGGTGAGATACCGTTCCTAGCTCCCCCACCAAGAGTGTACACGGTACCTGTCATGGCCACCCTCTCTCTTCCTAACCTAACCCTTGGGATTCCCATCTGGTACCATGATCCTCCAGTCGCAACCTTGCCTGGTCAACCCAAACCTTATATTTCTTTGACCCCAGTTCAACCGGTCCCCATGACTTCTCCTACTGTAACAGTACCTCAGTCACCTCAACAGGAACCACCTCCTGTTGTGATCGCTTCAGGTAAGAAGGGAAAAGCTCACAAGGGGGCGTCCAAGGACAAGGCTACCCTGACAAACCCTACCCCTCCTCGGCCTCCAAAGCATATCATCCAGTGTACTTTGTGAGATATTTTCGATCACGCCACCCATACTTGTCCTGAATTGCTTCATCTTAAGCCCATGGTTAATGTCGCATTCCCTGAGTCCACGGTCTCGGAAGCCTCTGTTCCTTTCACGACCGCGGCCAAGAACCCCAAGAATATTCACACCAACCACCCATGTGCTTGGTGTGATCTTCATGGCCATCACACCCACCTTTGTCCCCACCTCGAGGACTTCCGCACCTTTCTAGCCGCGGTCCACCAATTCGAGGCTAAGCGCAATGAGTCCACCTCTCCCATATTTGTGCATTTTTCTTTGGAAAAACTACCAGACATGACTGCTCCCATTGACATTCCCCCTCCTGATGTCGAGATGACGGAGACTTCATCGAGCATTTTCTACCTATCATCATCCATGAGACCCTCGGGGAACATTCCCTCTGAATCCTCCCCTGTTGTTTCGCTTGACCTTCCTTCAGCGATCACCTTGGGCTCAACATCGGTAGATCCTTTATCTACTTACTCTTTTGTCACCCCTTGTGACAATGTGCATGTGAACCTCTCTTCTCATGATGATGAGTCAGGTAGCTTCGCCGCGTCAGGTGGTCTTTCTTCCACCAGTAACCCCATCTTCTATCACGATGACGACATTATGGAAAAAATCCCCACCCCTGACTTTATCTATTCCCCCTTACATCGAACCCATGCGTTCACACCACATACACCTTGTGGCCATTACATTGAAACCCAATATTTGGGTAAGGGGGAACCCATATTTGAGAGACCAGGAGAAGAAATTCTCCAAAACTCTCCTAGTGTATCTGGTCCTGTTGAGTTTAGTACCATTATTCTTCCACATTTAGAAGAACCTCTAGAGTCCCATATCACTTCAGATCACTCTAGGGATGATACCCCTTATCATTCCCTCATCTTCCATCAGCAACACAATCTCTTAGACATTGTTGTTGACCAACCTATGGGTTTTCTCGGAGAGCATCAGTTCATTGTCTCCAAATCCTCTCTTTGGGATAGTGACACCAGGTATGCCAACCTGAAAACTTAAAGTCCATTTGCTTCATATATGCAGTACTAAAAGAGATTGGTAATCCTCCATTTCCTTTCTCAAACTACATAACCATAACGAAAACATATGGCACACCACATCATTAAAATGTGTTTAGATTCCCCTTTTTCTAAATACATTTTGGCATGACCACACCATGCTTGGGGGCACCTATGCCCCTCAACCATAAACCTCCTCAAACTCAAATTTCTTCACTTGCAACACTCATACTAGGGGTACCATTTGGCCTCCATACTTATCCCTGCTCGTGTTAATGTTCGTCGTGAGTTACCATCTTGTACTCATGTTTTCATGGTCCCCCATAGGACCTTTTCCATGTGGCAGCACCATCGAGTCGCCCTTGTTTAGAGCATCCAAGTTGAGTCATCATCGCATTTATGGAGTCTATCTTGAGTCCCTTTGTACCCCGCTATAGTCCTCCATCCTTCATTTCTTGGTCTCTCTCTTATGTCACACATTATGGCCGTCAGTCCCATTGTCCCCTATCCCTTATGATACTTGTTAGTCACTGCCCTGTCATTCATGTCCTTTATGCTCTAGCAAGGGAAGTCGTCCATTTGCTACTCAGTCCCCTCCATTCCATCATCATCATTGGTATTAGTCTGTCAGTCGCTCTACTATTTTCTCTCGTTCCTTAGTTGAGGATCTCTCATTGCCTCACCTATGGCGCACCTCCTTCTGTCGACATCAGCTCATTCATTCCAGAAGATAGTTCTAGAGGGTGGTGTACCTTAGTTCCAGCTTCCACTCTTGTTCGGTGCCTCGGATCAGGCAAAGGGCTTTCTCATTACCCTTTGACTTGATTTTTTCTCAGCTCCAGCTCCTTTCAACATGATCGAGATCCGTATACTTGATGATTCAGTGATGCAGCAGCAGCTCTTGGTGATTCCCGGGTGTGTGTGAGATGTCTCAACCCTCATGAGGGGATGGCCCTACAGGTAGCCCCCCACATGCTCGGATGACCTCTTCATTGCAGCCCTCGATGCAACTCCATATATTTTATGATGTTGGCCTTAGCCACTTGCAGCGCCTCTTTTATTTGCATGTATTAGTCAGATTTTTCGAGCCCTTCCCCATTTCCAGGGGGCATTTGGGTTGTATTTGTATCTCATGTACTCAGATATTATTGTATAAGTCCTGGCTGTTATCCCAGGCACAACATGTATATGGGATCCCTCATTGTATTTTTATCTGGCTCATGTTTATGCCAGCTGTACTTTATGGTTCGGTCCCTTGTTTACTGGACACACTATTATTTTGTACTTTGTCTCGGCGGGCATAGGTATGCCTCCCCCGCCGCCTTCAACACAGGTACCCTCTCATAAAAAGAGACTTGTTGCACCTGCAAGTCTCGTCTCCTCAGGGTCTAGTTCTTCAGCACATTAGTCTACCTTACATTTCTCTCTCTGACTTCCCTTTTTGATGTCTGGTGATTGAGTTCTTACAACGTACTTCGGTCATACGATTTGCTCCTAACACTCGCACGTTGGGGGGCGATCTGTTACACCATTTTTTGGTCATCTAACCTACTATCATTAGATGGACCCAAGTACACCATGTAAGACCAATTTTACCCTAAGTAAAATTGCTTTCACTATGTAAAATAACTTAATAAAACACATTTATTAGGTTGTTTATGGTCTAAACAGGAAACTCCAAAAGGAAATATTAAACAAACCTATATTTGTTTGATTTTCCTCAAGGAATAATTAATTAAACAATAATTTAATTATTATTCCTGGTCATGTTTAACCCAAAACAAAGAAATTAATTAGATAAATATTTATTTATCTTATTGTTTTCTAGGAATAATTATTTAAATCTTATTTAAATAATATTCCTTGTTAAATATGACTAAATCACCCATAAATAATTAAATAAATCATTATTTATTTGATTATCTTTCAACCACTTCCTTAAAATGATAAATAAATCATTTATTTATTTATTATTCACAAATAAAGGGATTTTACCCAAGTCAAATACTTTTTCCCTCCAAAAAATATAATAAAATATTCCATAAAAGGTGGATCTAGATTTGGTTAATGTTATTTTAATCATGCACCAAGATCTAGAATGACCCAATATTTTGTTATAAATAGGAGGGTTTTTCCTACCATTCTTCACCTTTTGTTTCCTATTAGATCACTCTGGATCTATACTCTTGGTCTGACTTTGAGCCATTATCATTTTCATATTTTCCATTATTTGCTGTGTGAGCTCCCTTTGACTTCTATCTTTGTCTGGGTTTTCTACACCAACAGGAGAGAGAACTGCTAGATTTGAAGTGCTGAGGACTTCCAAGAACCCATCCCATTGAAGGGAATTGGAAACACCTTCTTGTTTTCCTCCCAGGTGCCCTTAATACAAAAATTCTTTCAAAAATATTGTTCTTGTCTTGTCTATTGGATGTATGGAGCAAAACCTTATTTTCACTGCTTAATGTCTCTTTATGCATAGATCTGGATTTTTGCAGCACTTGTCTTGATCAACTAACTACAGATCTGAAGATATTGCTTTCCATATTTGATGTTAGGGCTATAAGTTATGCATAGCTAAAGTGGTATTTTTTCGTACACTTCGACAAAAGATTCATACTAACACAGATTCCCTCAGGTCCTAAGATCATGGCAGGTCGCAGGTCGTAGATTGTTGAAGGTCCAAGTCGCAAATTCCCTTAAGGTCGCAAGTCATAAATTTCCCCAAGTCGCAGGTCACAGATTCCCTCAGATCGCAAAATCATGGCAGGTCGCAGGTCGTAGATTTTTGAAGGTTGCAAGTCGCAAATTCGCTTAAGGTCGCAGGTCGCAAATTTCCTCAAGTCGCAGGTCGCAGATTCCCTCTGGTCACAAAATCATGGCAGGTCACAGGTCAGAAATGGTTGGGGGTCGCAAGTCACAAGGTCCAGTCGGGTCGCAGGTCAAAAATTTCCTCAAGTCGCAGGTCGCAGATTCTCTCAGGTCGCCAGGTTGCATAGTCACACTCCCTATTAAAAGCTCAATTACGTGACCGAGCGACCCAACGACTAGGTCGCGAGGTCGTAAAATCACGGCAGGTTGTAGGTCGCAAATTGTTAGGGGTCGCAAGTCGCAAAACCAGCCAGGTCGCAGGTTGCACGTCGCGGAATGCTCGGGGTCGCAAGTCGAAAAATCCAGTCAGGTTGCAGGTCCCAGAACAGATTGGATCGCAAGGCAGCCTAACAGTCGGGAAGGTGAAAATTCAGGGAGCCCAAAAGGGCGAGTTTTTCTCTATAAATACCTCCCTCGAGAACTTGTAATGACCTTTGTTTTGGGACTCGAGTTGAGTACATTGTATTACCATAGGATTATACATTTGAGCATGAATACAAGCATTTTGAAAAATCCCTTTGTGGATCTAGTGTTGTCATATGTATGAGCGCTATTGAGTATTATATTTTCAGTTTCTGAACATCTTTAGATTAAGGGAACTGTATCTTCAATTCATATCACAATTGCATAATAGTTTGCTGAGTATGTTAATGGTGGTTGAGTTCATTTCACTTTCTTAACAAATGCTAATGGCTTTGTTTATTAGCATTTGTGTTATCATTTAAAACTTTTAGGAAGTGAAGGGTGTTCTTGCCATGAGGAATTGTTTCTTTTGTGGTCAGTTTAGTTTACAAGCATGACCCTAATGAAGTGTTGTTAACAACACTTCCTTTGGTCTTCATGCTTTATTATTTCCTCTTGCTACTCATAGTGTTATATGTACATTTAATGCATCAATCATATGTCTTGTATCATTTGATTAGGTGTGTATCCACTGTTTTATAGAGTTTAAGCGAGACCCAAAGAAAGGAGAAATCAGCGGTAGCTGGACGCACACCCCAGATGGGATCCCTATTCCAAACGGTTCAAGGTCTAATTAGGACCTTTTACTAGGGAGATCCCCTACTATTGGCCGGACAGATTTTCTTGTCAACAGGATGTTCATCCCTCATTTATTCAATACAGTAAGGAGGTCTACGCATGTAATACCCGAAGAAAAAATTTAATCCTGACAAACAAAACTCCATCACCTATAATTGCACCAACCCCAACCCTTGGGTCTACTCTTCCAATCAGTAAGACCTATATCCCTTTAGGTATCATGACTTACATATATAGTGTGATTGATGATCTTAAGAAGTCAAAAGTGAACATCTTATTGTATGATATTCTCTCTTTGAACCAACCCAAATTCGTGAGTACAAAAAGAAGTATGTGAACCCTCCAAATTAATTCCCATGGTTAAGTAAGGAACAAAAATGGAAGGATGGATCTCTGTTCATGTTTGGAAATCAAAAAATGAAGAAGGAAAATAAATTTTGATAGAAACTATTGAATTGGATGAAGGAATTTGGGGTGCAACCACTGATATAATATAAGAATGGGACCTCAGGGCTTTATGATTCTTATCTAACTCCTCCTCCACCGAGCCAATAATTCATGAAATATATAATGTTTGAACCATGATAGTCCTTAATATCAAACAAATACAAGCAGTAAATGAAGAATAAATTGAAAAGTTCCTCGTTTTTCGCACTAGAGAGTAAAAACAACTTCACTGTCATAATACTCGGATGAAGATAGATGTGAAAATATAGAAGATCAAGCATTGAATGCAAGGTTGTAGTTATGGAATATGGAGGACCCTAGGATTTTTGAAATATTGGACATTCACTATCTAGAAGATGCACCTACAACAAGCCACATGGGAGAAGTCCTAATGTTCCCACTATGACTAATGAGTTACTAATCGAAGGCATTTTCGTAACTTTTTTGTAAATTTTTAAATGGAAAGTCCCTCCATAGGGAAAATGAGGAAGGGAGAGGGAAACATATTGTAAGACTAAATTCCTTTATTAAAGACCCCATTTTCTAATATTTTGTAAATGAAGGCCTCATCTTGTTGATTAATACAATTCACTTATCAAGGAGATATATGTATCAATCCAACATGGTAAATTGTTTATATTGTATTGCATGAGTCTCACATGTTGGCATAAATTTATGTGAATGTTGGGACTCTTACAAAAGTTATTTATCGGTAAGTTTGTTTCCCATGGTTTTATATTAGATCAATATATATTTTTGATAAGTATGCAATCATCTTACAATTTTCTTATAATGGAGCAAAGACTTCATTTTATGTTGCTTCTATTCTATTTGGTCTAATAATAAATATCCCCAATCCTCAGTGGATCGTTGTAAGAATTAAATTAAAAAAACAAAAGCACCACTAATAGTAGATAAAAATTACAACTTCTAAAACAATTCTTTACCCTCTAAGTCGTAATTTGATCCATGTACTTGTCACATATTACTATACCAAATGAAATCACGTCTAAAGAAACCATTACAAATCCAGTGTTAATTTCATCTTCTTCTTTGAATTTTCTTACCACCTCCTTTTTTTAAGCTTGAACTATGAATTAAATATCATTAGATAATCCTCTTATCCATGCTCCCAAACTTAAAAATCCTCATCTTGCTTAACTACTCCAAGCCAGTCAATGAGTCACCCATCATATAACATGTGAGTAAGGGATAGAGATTATATATTATGTTTGGAAGGCTAAAACAATAGTACGAAAGTTTTCTATTAGGTATAAATCCCTAGAGAGATATGATTCAAATTATTTCTTTACAAGCCCCCATTGAGTGTTGAAGGATTTTTGGAAAAATAGGTAGACAATTTATTGGTTGGAAGTTTTGGACAACAACTATCATCACCTGTTGGAGTGGGGACCCCTGAGGCACAATTTCTGAAGATGTTTTTGTCTAATTTTGTATGTGTGCATTGTGCAAAGGGAGTCAAGGGGATTTGGGGTGGGTCAAAGTTCCCAATTTTGATGTAAACGGGCTTAAGGGAAAATTGTGGGCCTCAAACCATGGTTTGAGACCATAGTATCTGCGTGCTAGGTGTATATAAATAGATAGATTGCGTCTACGCTAAATATTTCTAATTAATTTCATGATATTGATGTTCAGATAAGTTTATTTTTCTGTAAGGGTTGTTGGGTTGCGTTAAGAGGTTCCTATTTGCTGTGTGAGAAAAGACCTAGCCCTGGCTCTGTGCGGAATTCACTGGCTGTGTGCACGGAAGGGTTTTTTAAAGAACATTTGGTGTATTGATTGACACATATGAAGCTAATAGAAAGGACTGTTTTGAAAAAGTTTACTGTGTTATGCATCCGAATTTTTTATTGTTTATTCTTTGTTAAGATCACATTATCTGTCTTACTTATTGATGATTGCGCAAGGATATTTGATCTGATTATGCATGATTATTGATGGTTAATAGAGGTTTTTATGTATTCCCATTGGTTAATATCTGTATCAGGATCTGTTATGTTTATATGTGCTAAGGCAAATAGAAATTATGTATCATTTTGTTAATGAATGTGCATTTTTTGTTTTTATATTATATTGTGGCGCACTTTTGTATAAGTTCGCATTGGTTTTTTTTTAGTACCACTTCATTATTTTCTCCCCTGGGGTGCAGAAACCTGGTTCCATCACCCCCGCATACTGCTTTGGGTGAGACTTTGGTCTACGGAAGAAGATCACTACAGAAAAGGCCTGTAGTTGGAGGGTTTTTTGGTTTATCCATAAAATTAGAACCTGGGTCAGGACCCCTCAAGCCAAAAAATGGTTATGTTGCTAGGACATCGATCATTTTGAGGGATATTTGATGTTGTGGCATCTACCATGAAACAAATTACAATATTGGCTAGATATAAATATCCTTGAATTTGCGCTCCAAGAAAATATAAGTACTAAGTTATTTGACGAATAATAGGTACAAAAATATATTTATGCAGAAGTGCATGAAATTTTCTTTTGTTCCTTTGCACACGAACTACAAGAGTGGTTTTCATGCTTAGCTGAATTCCACCATTGCATGGTGTAGTTACTTAGTGGACTCCTAAATTTATCTAACAAGTAGAGAATTTTGATAATAATATCACTCGCATGGTATATCATTGGTTCGATCATCTCTTGGGAGGATTTGTGACTGAATTTTCCACCGACTAATTTGTGTCATATTCTGAAGTAGAAAGAAGGTTTTTCAATGGTCCTAGAGGTAAGTTATTGTGCTTATTGAAATTATTGTTGAAACTATTATGTGAATGGGGTTGTTTTTTCAAACATACTTCTTGAATGCATCAAAGAGGCTCAATTACATGCAGTGGAATAATTTACCATGAATATTTTGAAAAATTAATTTATAGCCCTCTAAAGCCTAGATCTCATAGTGAACCTGAACTAGAAATTGCTAGCTCGAGTGACTCTGAAGAAGAAATCTCATCACATCAGAGAACCTTCAGTATATTTCCCACTCCTTCCACTTCATTTCTGATCTCACATTACAGATCGCCTACTCCATCTCCCCCACCACCTCCACCTCTGCCTGAAGTAGATGTTGATGCATTAATGAAGTTACCCAATTTCAAAGGCAGTGGAAATTAGGATAGTGATCACTTCTGGTTTGTAACTGAGGCCATATGGCAGGCTCAGAAAGTTAACAATATTGATATTAGAAAATCACAGTTGGCTACCTCATTCCAAGATCACGCATTAGACTGGTACATTAGGTACGAGCAAGAAAACCCTTATGATACCTTGGAATAAATTAAAGTAGCCCTAAAAGAGCACTTTAAGAAAACTAAGTCATACACGCAACTGGTGACAAAAATTAAGGATATTTGTCATGAGCCTAATGAATCTGTCTAGGAGGTCGATCAGAGGCTAAAGCACACCATCATAGATGGTGGATTTGTTATTGATGATACTTATCATAAGGAATGGTTCATTTCTATGTTTCTCCCACATCTGCGCCAGCCATTAGGCCAGAAAAATATTTCCACACAATCTGAGGCTGTGGAAGTCACAATTAAATTGAAGGCTACCCCAACACCTATTATGCTGGGAACTCAACAGATTCAAAACTAGTTGGAAGCCATGCATCTATAAATTCAAAGTCTGCACAAAGACAAAGGAAAGAAGGTTTGCGCAGAGGTGTGGTGTATAAAAAGACAAAGCTTCTGGGAACCATAAAGACCACTGTCTCGTCTTCAACAATTATCTGAATGTTGGAGGTCCTAGTCCATTGAAGAATCATATGTGGTGCATTATATTTCAAATTGTTAGACTACATGACACAGATTCTTGGCCAAGGATCGGAAAATATCAACCTGTCTTGAAGCAGTTATTTTGGAAATTTTGTTTGTCATTAGGGAATGGTGAGAAACATTGTCATACCTATGATATGATATTGGATAAAGCAGAGATATATAGAAAGTAGGTTGAGCCTACATCACCAGAATCCCCTTTTGGGCACGGAGGATTCCAAGGTAGAGGAAGAGGCTGAGGAGGTGGATCAGCTAGCTGAGGAAGAGGACAAGTCATTTGCTATAATTGTGGAGATGTTGGACATTATGTGTGAGATTTTATGAATCCAGCACGTCAGTCCTGCAAGTAATATAGATACTTTTATCATTTTATAGAAGATTGTCATATCTTTATTGCTAAAATGCAGGAAAAGAAGATGCATACCCCAACACAAAATCTTCTGATGGTTTGGGAAGAAACTCGTGAAAAAGATCCCTGTATGAATGTAGTTACCAGGATTGATGTAGCTACCAATGAAGATAAAGGAAAGCCACTTTCCACTAATGTATGGATCCGCAAAGCACCTAAAAACAAAGAAGGCTTAAATCTTCAGCGCACAAAAGATACCTTTATTGAAGCACAGAAAGAATTTGCAAGAGGAAGTACATCAACATTTGGTAGAACACTGAAGGAAGCAGGGGGAGATGAGGAGATCAAACCATTTCTAAAAGCATGTATAATTTTTTTTTGCAACAAGAAGGTTGTTGAAAATCTACATGCATCGATATATGATTGCGCAAAAAAAAGAAAAAAGAAAAAAAAAACATGGTAGTACAGTGAAAACTCAATAAAATATACAAGAACAAGAAGAGAATGGGTAGGGAGATGTGTATGACTGTGAAAATTGGTTCTTATGAAATTGACCAAGTTATTTTAGATCTAGGATCACATGCTAGTGTTCTACCTAAAAAAACATGGAAGTGCATGGGAGAGCCAAAGCTAGAGTGGTTTATTATCCAGTTGCACATGGCCAATCAACAAAAAATCATTCCCTTAGGGAGGTTGTCACAAGTTGTGGTAAATATAGAGGGTGTTAAGGTGATGGTAGACTTTGAAGTCATACAACTTGTAGATGATATTGATCCCTATCATGCGCTTATAGGATTGGATTGGGCCATTAGCATGGATGGTGTTATCAATTTGAAGAGAAGGAGAATGGAATTTGAAAGAAATGGAGTCAGGGTAATCATTCCTCTAGACCCTGTAGAAGGAAAAAGGTATATTGAACTAGTACACGTTGAGGAGGAGATCAATCAAATCTATAAGCTAACTTTGTGTGAGGAAGACTGGATTAATCCAACAACATATTGGAATATTAAATGGGAGAAGGATAGTTATTATTTTTCAGATTTTGATGAAGAACTAGAGAATTGGCAAGACCGATTTCATTTTTCATCTATGCAATGCTGTAATCGTGTGACCTGATATCTGCATTATATAATATCTGAGGTACATGATTTACCACACTATTGTGGCTCAAATTATGTAAACATGTTTATAGGGTAGCTGGAAAGGATTGTGCCTGAAGGACAGAGACTCCATGCTTTGGATCTTGGCTTGCACACTACTCCAGTAAGATGGTGGGTAACTCATAAGAAAAATATGGGTATCTGGAAGTAATGTGCGTGCATGATGAGGCTATAGTTTGAATATTAAATTATTAAAATGGAAGATGTATAATCTGGAAAAGTGGATCTCGCATAAATTTGGAAAAATGGAATCAGGTATGGGTTGTAGAACCAAGACCCAAATGGGTCCATATGTTTATTCACACGTTGGGAAAGGTGAATACTGAATGGTATTTGGAGAAAGAGTTGCACATAGGAACTAGTTAATGGTCTATGATGATAGAGAGTTTTATTCTTACATTTAGCTTGGAACATGATGACCATACTTTAATCCCATAAATTGTTAATGCAATAATAAGGGAGACTGTGAATTGTAGACAATTGGTACTTGTGGAAGTTAGGGAACCATGCATGCTCAAAGGAACCTTGATGCCCTCACCTACGAATGTTATACAAGAGCATTCCATGACAATCATTGTGGGGTATTACAGAAACCACATTCAAAATTATTATTTGATAACTACACCCATGACCAGATCACTTAGAAGAGGTGAAAATTTCCATTGGGATGATGAATGTCAAAGAATTTTGTAGTTGTTCACGAATGTTACGGACACTACTCAATATGCTTTGAATTACCTGGTCAACAAGCCTGTGTTCGGGGGGGGAATCTTTCAATGGTTCTCTTTATCTCTGGATTATATGCACAGTAAAGTGTGACGCGCATGTGGTATCTGCGCGAGGTGGTTGACTAGTGCGCAAAGGTGTAAAAAACTAGTCATTGGAATAATAAAACTACACAAGACAGATTTATTACCATTTTTGGGAGAATCTAAGATGCATTTAATGAGGGGATTTTTCTATATTAGGGACTCTTTTGTCAGTAATGGAGCCTCATTAATGGACAAGGAGTCGTTGAGGCTGCACCCCAAGTATAAATATGACCTAGGGGTCACAATATTTCCTTTTCTTTCTGAGTGATTTTTGTGCTTTCAACTCTTTTTTTGCCATTGCATTTTTTCCGTTTATGTCTGGTTTGGACCCTAGGTTTGAGGATGCATTGCACCGAGCATGGCTAGGATACGCCATTCCTGAGAAGATGACAACCACGAAACTATGTGATGACCCTGCTACGCCCAAAGTTCCTAGTACAGAAACACCAGTGCCATCTAAAACTAAGAGGGAACTATCACATTGACTATGTAATCATGTATTTATAAGATAAGGATAATAAAATACATTTTGTTGTACTTACCTCATGGATTTCATGAGAAATATTTTGTTATAGGTTAGTATACTTATTCTTGATGTCTATTAGGGTTTTTCTTCTATTTATAAGTGTAATTAGGGTCATGTATATGAAGAGCCTAGTCATTAAATAAATGCAACAAGACCTTGTCATGAACCTTGTGCAAGAATGGCTTGAATAAACCCTCACTCAACGTTGGAAATGAATGATAAATTCGGCCTATACATAGTCACGATGTCAGACTAAATTTTTTTGTATGGTTGGTCTAAAAGGAGGGACAAATTCCCTATATACAACCCAATCTACAACCTATTTGACACCAAGATTTGCGGACTATTCTGTGGAATAAAGTGTAGATTTCAGAGGACAAAAGATGCGGATTTCAGAAGGTGAAAGAGTGAGGATATAAGTGTGGATTTCTGAGATTAGGTAGAAGGTTATAGTGAGGACTTATCTGAGATATGACAGCATATGTTTTCAGATCTTATCTACCAAGGTTATATTGAGGATCAATATACATCTACCATACATGAAGTTGAGACAATGACATAGAGAAGAAAATAGTCTTAAAGGTGTGAATAGTGAGGAAGGTAAATCTATGATTTACCTTCCTAACTTCAATTCAAGAAATAAAGTTACAAGTGTCAGTGCAGGTTGGAGCATAAGATAATTATCAGTGTTAGAGGCAGTAAAATAATTAATGACAAGGTCTTGGAGGCATTCATAGGTCAAGGGTCTAAGTCTTGGTCATGGTACTTGTCTTCTAAAAGGTCTATAAGAAGAATTTCTTGTGGATTTTCCTCTGCAAGAGGGAGAGGTTTTTCACTGGCTCAAGAAGCCTAATTTTGTGTCTCTTGTATTTTGATAATTGACTTGATGAAAGACTAAATAAGATAAGAAGAGAGTACAAAATTAAATGAAATAAGCTCACAGGTAATTATGAAGAAGAGAATTTGTGTTAATGACTAGACCTCCAGATTCTCAACATGGAATCAGAGCTAAGGTTCTTAACACAAGGGCTATTTGAAAAAGAATACACTCTAGGAAGAAAAGATCAAAGTTTGGGCTGAAAAGACAAATCAATTTGCAAGGAAGACTCTCAAGCTATTTGAAGAAATATCTACTATCTCATTCAAGTAAATAATCATTACCATAAAAAATTTACATTCAAGACATTGTTAGAAGAGGACATCATATTTTGAATATATCCTTTATCATCAAGGATCCAAGATCACCTACATTGGAGATTTCAACTTCATCAAGGAAGATGCAAGCCACTCTACTCAAGTAAGTATCAATGACCTTACTTAAATCTGTCAATATGACTTATTGTAAAGAAAGCAAAAAGCTGGTTGGGTTATTAAACTTTAATGCATGGAAGAAGAGGACATATTTGAATTTAATTAAAGATTAAGTTATGGACTACATCGAAGGATCTACAATTCAACCACCAAAACAAGATGCTCCAGCTCATGCCAAGCAAATGAAGGGAGAAATCAGAACCCAAAGGATTCTCAAAGAATCCATTAAAAACTCACTCATTCTGTATGTATAAAAACTAAATTCCACTAAAGAAATATATGAGAAATGGGTGGAGATATTCTCTATGAGTACTATAGGAGAAGTGATATCTCTGAGACAAGAACTATATAAAATAAAATTTTCAAGAGAAGAAAGAATCACTTCATACTTTATGAGCATTTATGAAATAAGAGATCATCTGCAGGAAATGGGAGAATTAATGTCTGACACTGAGATGACTAAAATAGTTTTGAATTCTCTACCAAAAAAATGGGGAAACTTCACTTCAAGTCTAAATCTGAAGAAAGAAGCCACAAAATTCCATGATTTATGGTCTCTATGTAAAATATAGGAAAAAATATTGAAAGCCAAAGTTGATACAGGATCAAGTCAAGGGAATCAAGCCTTTGCAACCATATCTAGGAATAAAGGAAGATTCAGTAAATTTGTTCCTCAGAATAAAAGAAGAAATATGGAAAAAGTACGATGCTTTATATGTAATGAACTTGGGCATTATAAAATATATTGTCCTAAACATGGAAAGTACAAGAGGAAAAAGGAAGAAGCCCATGTCTTAGATATAAAATAAGAACATGATGCAAAGAAATCTAAGAAAGAAGAAGTGAGGGATCTCCACATGATTGAGATCATCTTCTTCTTTATGTGATTCCTATTTTTTGTAAAATAGTATGATATGAAGAAGTGTATATTATATCATCATGATTGAAGCTTGGAAAGATATCTCGATGAAACAGCTCCTGGAAAACCTCACTGATATCAATACTGATGGAAGGAAGTTATCAAGATCAAGGGTCATCATGGAAATAGGTGTTGGCATTTTCTAATGGAGTTCTCTATGAATTCACTGATTAGAAACAAAGAAGAATAATTTCATCAATAACTCTATGCTACATAATTTTGGGATGTCATGAAATATTGATGAAGCAGGTCAAGGGAATGAAGCTCTTCATTCTAGTAAAACTCCTACATGATGCCTGAAATGAAAAAGGTATGAGGTATATATACATTTATATGCTGACACTGGATGTTGTGAAGTCATGTCATATGGTTGCAAGTAATGGAATTCTATATTTAGAATTATGATATATGAAGGAGGATATCTTACAGTGCACTAACAGATGGAATCAACATACTATATTCTCATATGGAATATGAGGTAGTTGTATATGAACAAGGAACTGGAAATTGTAAGTTCCTAGGAATGAAAATGTGAAAAAAGGAAGGGATGATGAAGTGCAACCATGTCAAGAGGAAATTATCATCTGGAAGCCAATAATATGTGACTAGAATATCTCCTAGGAGAATATGTAGACTCTGATAAGAATTCTGGTAAAAAAGAAGATCCTTGATAAAACTAATCATTAGGAGATGTGCCAATCTGAATAAAGGATGATGATGCCTACAGGAAGATGTCATGGTGAAAGATGATCACTGAGGTGACTTTTGTTTTAAAATTTCAAACGTATATGTTTATCTGGATGAATTTGTTTAGGGTTTATAATCATGAGAAAGGATGTAATATTCTTGGAGATGATTTGAAAGAAAGAGGCATGGCATAAAAGGTGGACTGGATAAGAGAGACAGATGAATCACTTTCTAGTAGATGACATGACGCATGAATGAAAGTGATGGATGATCTGTGCCCTATGGAGCTAAAGTTGAAGATTCCTCAATATCGAAATCCATGACATCGAGGGGAGGAATTCTTCATGAGCATTTAGGTGTCTCACCATTTCTACTACAAGTCCCTAATTGAGAGGGAGCTTGGTGATCAGTTTCTTACTTGGAAGAAACTGGATAATTCCTAAGAATGAGCTTAGGTACATTTATTATACAAGAATGAGTACATTCCCTTGTGGAATAGGTCAACGCTGGCTAAGAGGGATAGATAGACACACCATTCTAGTCTTCACTTGGGAAGACAGAATGCAAGATTGGGTAATCATCTAGCATTCAATAATCTTTGAGAATGTGTTAGGGCATTCAATATTAGAGTATTCAGGTACTGATATTATTTTAGGGCTAGCTACCCAAGAGAAGAATAGTCCAAGAAGGTCATACTTTGGGAACACCCAGGTGGAGTATGTACCTTGTAGAGATAATGAATATGGTGTCTATAAGTCGTGTGTCTCGCCAGCATTGTAGCCCATTGTCTCATCAAGAGATGGGGTTGTTAGACAAGGCCTTGAACTAGGAAAATTCTGGTTGATATGATGCTATACAGATGCGATTACCAATCCGATTCTTCTTATGAGATTCTTTAGTTTGAAAGTGACCATGTACCTGTATGAATACCTCCCTAGTTAAGAGGGAGTGCTGAAAAGTGTAACTAGGATCGGTCTTCATATTTACTATGTAATCATGTATTAATAGAAAAAAGATAATAAAATATATTTTTTTGTACTTGCCTCATGGGTTTCATGAGAAATATTTTATTATAGGTCAATAGACCTCTTCTTGATGTCGATTAGGTTTTGTCTTCTATTTATAAGTTTAATTAGTGTCATTTATTTGAAGAGCCTAGTCATTAAATATGTTATAGGTCAATTTGGGTACCATTCCCAATGACCTGGTTAACTGGGAATCATCTCCAGGACCAATGATAAAGGGTATATCATTCCCTATCATTTTAGTTGCTACATGCCCTAAGACAAGAAACAAGACAAATCAAGCAAGACTTTCATCAAGCAAAGGTTTCCATGGTTTGAAGCTTATTACATAGCATATGAGAGCTCACCAACACAGGCTCTAAGGGGCCTAATTGTTTTGCATATGCAGGTAGCCCCATGCAAGGCTGCTCTGCAAAGCACTTCTCGACATTCATAGGTGCGTTGGTCACATTGGGAGCGAAATTCTCATTGTTCCAGAATCTCCACTTGGCCAGTGCCTTCTAGAAGAGTTCAAATGTGTCAAGCTTCGGATCCAAGTGTCCATTTGACATCTACATGACTGGAAACGTGTCTTGCCTATTATTGGAAAGTCATTTATTGCAAAACAACCTACATTTCATCTATAAATTCAACACAGATATAAGTGCTTGAAGAGGAAGAATTTGAGTAGAGAAATGCTGGAGAATTCTCAATTGAGAGCTAGATTTGTGAAGCTACTGCTGGAGAGATTTATACTATGATGATACTTGGGAATGTTTCTGGAAGGTCACTCAAAATTAGTCACTAGGTTGTAACCTCTCCTTCTATCATCAATAAAGAGTACTTCTTATTTTTCCCTATATGCATTTTTATTGGCTTTGATTTCCCATATTGCAAGATCTTGGTTGATGTATATGGTTTATGCTTTACTGATTTAAATAAATAGCTTGAATAGATATCTATATTATTGCATATTTTGTTGTTTCAGTGTTCTTTCTTGCAAGAAGCATTCAGCCCACAAACCACTTGAATTTGAAGCTGCAGCAGAAACGACAGAAGGAGCCATTTGGAAGCGACTGAACAAGTAAGCCTCCAATCCTCTCTGTGTATCTGTTCTTAGTTAGGAGAAATAGTCGTATAGTATTTCACCTATTGTTCTTGACTAGCACCTGTCTAGGGAAGCGTGATTTATCAGTAATTCACAATTCTGGCCCAACAAATTGGCGACTCTACTGGGGATAATTTCTCTTAGTTCTAAGTGTTAAAGCCTATGATTTGCTTTTCTTATCCACCCAGTAGTTTTTATTCACAAATATCAAAAAATTTCAAATCTTAATTTGCAAAATAAGTGTGTTAACAGTGGTTTTTTTTCTTATACACTGCACCCAATGCACTGTTGGTCAAGACACAGTGCTTTGCAGAGCACTCTCTCCCATTTAGGGGTGCGTTGCAGAGCACTGTCTCCCATTCAGGGGTGCATTGCAGATCACTTTCTAGCATTCACGGGTGCATTGCAGAGCACTTTCTCCCACTCAGGGATGCTTGAAGAGCACTGTATCCCACTCAGGGGTGATTTGCAGAGCAATGTATCCCATTTAGGGGTGCTTTGAAATGCATTTTCTCCCCTTAAATACTATGTTGCCTTTTGAAACCATCCAAATTCCTTTGAATTTGTCTTTGAAAATTGATTCAGTTTGTTTTTTGCTATGTTTTGGAAAGTTTCATCCTCATATTGACTAGTAACTCTATATATTTCTTCCTACTTTGACTAAAAATTTGTTCAATGTTTGTTTAAAAAGTTTTTCTTTATCATTGATAAGTTGATTTCAAAGTATTTTTTATGGTCGCTTTAAGAATCATTTGCTTTCGAAATAGGAAATTGTCGTAAAATATTCATTTCCTTGATAGGAGAAATTGTTGTTGAAATCCTCATTTTTCCTTCAAAAGAGAAATTGTTGTTTTTATTCTTCAGTTCTCAAAATTAAAAGGAATTTGAGTTATTGATTTAGTGCATCTAGTTTCTTTTCTGCATTCATAACATTAAGAAAACTGAAAAGAAAAAAATTGATTTGCATGTAGGATTTTTGTGTGTTTTGCTAAAAGGAACATTAGGAAATATGCATTTAGTTTTAGATCATTGATTTGTTTTTTTCATTGATTTTTTTTCTCACAAATTATTTGCTCTCTTCCCTTAGTAGCTAGATTTTTCATTGAAAAAGCTGAAAGTGAAATATTGTTTATCATTTTTAGCTTGCATTTAAGAATTTCATACACATCATCACAGTGAACCTTTGAAAGGCAAATTGTTAAGCAAGATCAACATAAAATTAATCTCAATTTACATAACAATGCATTGGAATCATAACGATAACATTTAGAAGGTCTAGGCTAGAGACGTGTTCCTACATCGTAAAACATAATAGTTGTCGTTAACTTGTCTGTGATAAATTCTAAGTGTGATACCTCACTCCAAGTACGTAAGTATATCGTAGCTCGTCCACGTACTTTCGGTATATGGGGTGGTGTTACAGTATGATAAGTATAAAGGGGTGCTCTCATTGTGCGATTTCGCATCAGACAATGCTAACACAGACTTGGGCCTCCACGTACCTTCAGGTATATTTCAGAGGACAAATTTTAGGTGCTATCCATCCATAGTGAACTAAGTCGGCCACCTTGAAATTGTGATACACTGAACATAGCATTCGGGGAGATTACGTTCCTGTACTTCTTGCTTCGCTAGGAGGTATTTTGCAATTCACAGTTTCTTTGTAAACCTTTTTTACTAGCATTACCCTTTTTTTGTTTATTTGTTTTTGGTTAAAATTAATCAGTAATCGTGGAAGAAAAAAATCCTTTTCCCCGTCGTTCACGTAAATTAGCTTTAAAACCACCTTTACCACCAGAAGTTACTTATAGTAGGCGAAGGCGATCACGGTCTGCCGAATCAAGTATAATTCGTACCTCTGTTGAAGCATCATATTCCCATATACTAGGGTTGGCACAAGCTATTTTTATTCATCCTAGTTCATCTACTATTTCCGAGACGGAGTCCTCATAGCTACGTATGGTCATGATCCATCCAATCTGTGAGACCATACCTCCCGAACCCGACGTTGTTCAACTAGAAGTTGATCCAGATCCCATTGTGCTTTAGGGGAAGTTGTTATTGGTCAAACTAGACATCATCCCTAGGTCCACAAATGAAATAGGGTCTATCATCCCCATATATTTCAGTTTCTATATTCCCTAAGTGGAGAAAATCTTGATCCTGAAGTCGAACAACCGGAAGTTGTTTCTGTATTGGTCACTCAATAATCTATTGTAGCCATTAAGTCTCCCATATCACGTAGTCAACCACCTGAAACATACTTTGCACCAGATGATGAATTTCTTCCACCTAGTTTGATTTTGTTTGAAGAAATATCACAAGATGAGACACCTTTAACACTAACTCATTTTCGGTAGGAGCTTTACTTGTACGAGTATTTTCCTCAATCACCTTCCTTTGCTTTTGTTGATTTTTTTTTTCACGTCGAATTCCCGTAGATTATATAGGGTATACACTGCGTCATTTGACCATGGCTGAGATAACATCCCAGAATGAACCATCTATTTTAGCTACGACAACATCTATTTTTTCTTCATCTTCGATGTTTTGTCCATTGAATTCACCCATGTCATCATTTGGAATCCTATCTGGTTCCTCCTTTATGAGTACTGAACGACTTGATCACTTATTCACATCTTCAGTGAAATATGAAGCTGATCCCATCAATTATTCTCCTTGGTGGCTGGTGATACCACAAAAATTACCCTCTGAAATTTCAAAATTCAATGAAAACCCTAGAGAAGACCCATCAACGCATGTTATAACTTATCATTTGTGGTACTCAACAAGTTCCCTAAATGATGATTGTGTTCGACTATGTCTTTTCCAATGCACAATCACTATTCCAACTACACAACGAGGATGCTTCTTTTTACCGTGTCAACCTCGTTAAAAAATGAAACAGGTTTTGAGGACAATTCTTTTACTGTGTCAAACTCGTTAAAAAAATGAAACAAGTCATGAGGATAGTTCTTTTTTCTTGTGTCAACCTCATTAAAAATGAAACAAGTGACTTTGAGGAAAGTTCTTTTATTGTGTCAAACTTGTTAAAAAATGAAACAGGTCATGAACATAGTTCTTTTTCTGTGTCAAGCTCGTTAAAAAATGAAACAAATCCTCTCCTAATTATGACTAGTCTTCCATCTGATATCGTAAATGAACCTTCATTCCATCCAGGTATTAGTAACCACTAATATACTTAGGTGAATGAAATGAAGCTTGGGGGGCACCTACTCTTGTAGGAGTCATTCAAAACATTCTTATCAATTGCACGCAATCGACCACTGAAGTTCAGGGGAAAAATCAGGCTCAGAGCTCCAAAATGCAAATGGAGATATAATTAATGAACAGATTAGTCATGCAAATTTATTTAAGAATGATTTGACCACAAAGAATAATTTTTCTCCTTATTTTTCAAGTCTTGTTAAAAACGAAAAAAGATTAGAAGCGCACTTTTATCTCTTTTTCTAGCTTTGATAACAACGAAAAAGGAACCCCTGGAGTCTTCTTTCAGCTCTTTTCAGACTCCGATAATGTGAAAAGATTCCCGAGCACTTTTATTTTTCAGCTCGTTAAAGTAAATGAATTGATATCTACTCAACATAATTTTAACCCTTTTCCAGACTGAGATAGATTATTTACAAAAAAGGAATACCTTGGTTAAACATGACCAAATAGGTTCTTTCAGATATTATTTTACACTTTTTTGGATCTGAGAGAAAAATTTATGAGAAAGTACTTTTGGAGATCTATTTCTTCCTCCTTTTTAGACTCTCTAAATATGAAAAAGGACTAGGCTATCACTGTCATTAAGCTCGTTAAAACATAAAATAGCGATGGGCTTGTCAATCTGGCAAGAATCGAGTTTCATTCATCACTAGACTCGTTAAATTATTAAATAGAAATACTTTATTTTCCCGAAGGGTTGAATTATAGATCAAGAAAATGTTATCCTCCTCAAGCTTGTTAAAAAATAAAGTGGTACTGATCGACAAATGACCAGGGAAAATTTGGGAAAAGTAAGCAAAGTTTCTTTTTGGTAGCAAGTCGCTCTTGAACATGACACTTCTTTCACTCCATCTCTGTGACTGTTTGGGTTGGTTAATCATTTTGACAGTTCATTCATAGCTATGGTTCATCATACCTTCACTTCGGTTTTGGGTCAATGCTGTCAACTCATCACAGTGTCATTGATATGTTCAAGATAATTCATCCAGTGATTAAAAACTCATCCCTCTACATTACTTGTAAACCTTCATTTTCATGACCGTCATCCCTGAAAACTGCTATATCAAGTCATACCCTTATCTTTGAAATTAGTAACTCTTGTTTTGCAATAAGGTGACTTCCTGTCGTGACTGAATCAGCCTCGGAAGTTCTTGGGCTGATTAAGTGCAAACAGCCAACACTGACAAGGTCTTACTTCGCCATACAAATGCAAAGGTGAATTTGTTCAACATCAATCATCCTATTCGCCTTATAGAATATGTAGGCACCTTGAGGGCCATTAACATTAATGGTGGTTCTCTCGCATTGTTAATATCTCACTTTATTGGCTGGTAATCAAACTATGTCTTTCCATGTTTGACGACAAATCATATATTTGCATGGCTAGACTTGTACCCGAATGATCGAGTGAACGAGATAAGAAGACCCAAGATCTAGTTTCATTCATCCGGGCTACGATTTCAGGATTTTTGTACACATCATCTGTATGGTGACCTTACATACATATTTTTCATAAACATGAGTTTATGTATACACATGAGCATAGTTGCCGCATCTAAGTAACATTCAATATGAACAACTTTTTAGATCATATGCCATGTTATTTGATTTGTTTTATGTACTGAACATGGAACCCTACCTCATAATTATGAATCAAGAGGATATGTCATGATGTAATGTATTGTAATATTGATGTAGGTGACCACTCCGCTTCATTTCCAGGCTCATCACAATGTAAAGCATCTCAATCAAATTTTCTTATTATTTGGATCTCATGCTTTAGGGGGAAATTGTTATAGGTCAATTTCGGTACCATTCCAAATGACATGGTTAACTGGACATCATATCCAGGACCAATGATAAAGGGTTTATAATTCCCTATCATTTCAGTTGCTACATGCCCTAAGACAAGAAACAAGACAAATCAAGCAAGAATTTCATCAAGAAAATTTCTCCATGGTTTGAAGCTTATTACATATCATATGAGAGCTCACCAATGCAGGCTCTAAGGGGCCTAAGTGCATTTCATATGTAGGTAGCCCCATGCAAGGCTACTCTGCAAAGAACTTCCTGACATTCATAGGTGCGTTGGTCACATTGGGAGTGAAATTCTCGTTGTTCTGGAATATCCACTTGGCCAGTGCCTTCTAGAAGAGGTCACATGTGTCAACCTTCGGATCCAAGTGTCCATTTGACATATACATGACTGGAAAAATGTATTTCCTATTATTTTAAATTCATTGATTTTTAAAAAATCTACAGTTCATCTATAAATTCGGCATAGATCTAAATGCTTGAAGAGGAAGAATTTGAGTAGAGAAATGCTGGCGAATTTTCAATTGAGAGCTAGATTTATGAAGTTATTGCTGGAGATATTGCTGGAGAGATTTATACTATGATGAGGCTTGGGAACATTGCTGGAAGGTCACTTCAAATCAGTCACTAGGTTGTAACCTCTCCTTCTATCATTAATAAAGAGTATTGCTTATTTTTCCCTATATGCATCTGTATTGGCTTTGATTTTCCATATTGCAAGATTTTGGTTGATGAATATGGTTTATGCTTTACTGATTTGGCTAACTAGCATGAATAGATATCTATATTATTGCATCTTTTGTTGTTTCAGTGTTGTTTCTTGCAAGAAGCATTCAGCCCACAAACCGCTTGAATTTGAAGATGCAGCAAAAGCGACAGAAGGAGCCATTTGGAAGCGACTGAACAAGTAAGTCTCCAATCCTCTCTGTGTATCTATTCTGAGTTAAGAGAAATAGTCATATAGTATTTCACCTGTTTTTCTAGACTAGCACCTATCTAGGGAAGCATGATTTATCCATAATTCACAATTCTGGCCCAACAAAATATATGCAACAAGACCTTGTCATGAACCTTTGGGAAGAATGTCTTGAATCCGCCCTCACTCAAAATTTTAAATGAATGATAAAGTCGGCCGATGCATATTCATGATGTAAATCTACATGTTGTTGTATGGTCAGCCTAAAATGAGGGATACATGCCCTATCTATACCCTGATATATGACCTAATTGACACTGAGATTTGTGGATTGTTCTGTGGAATAAAGTGTGCATTTCAGAGGAAAAAAGATGTATATTTCAGAAGGTGAAAGAGTACGGATATAAGTGCGGATCATTGAGATCAGGTACATGGTTATAATGCATACTTGTCTAAGATATCACAACATCTAGTTTTGGATCTTATCTTAGGAAGAATTTACTGACATCACATAGAAGTATTTCATACCATTTTATGTCACCAAGTAATGCAAAGAACCTAAATTAAAAGAAAATTTAAAGGTATTGGACAAGTACTATAAGTGAAAATCTGTTTAAAGAAGGACTTGCTAATTGTACCAATGTTATATTGTAGATCAGTATAAATCTACCATACATGAAGTTGAAATAGTGACATAAAGAAGAAAGCAGTCTTAAAGGTGTGAATAGAGAGGAAGATATATCTGTGATTTACCTTCCTAACCTTGGTTCAAGAAATAAAGTTACAATTGTCAGTCCAGGTTGGAGCATAAGAGAAGTATTAGTGTTGGAGGCAGTCAAAGAAATAACGACAAGGTATTGGAGGCATTCATAGGTCAAGGGTCTAAGTCTTGGTCATGGTACTTTTCATCTAAAAGGTATATAAGAAGAATTTCTCATCGGTTTTCCTCCCCAAGGGGGAGAGGTTTTTCCCTAGCTCAAGGAGCCTAATTTTGTGTCTTGTATTTTGATAATTGACTTGATGAAATACTAAATAAGCTAAGAAGATAAGACATAAGTGCATCAAATAAGCTCACAAGTATTTATCAAGAAGTAAATTTGAATTAATCACTAGCCCTCTAAATTCTCAACAAGGAGGTCCTGATGCTGACGGAGGATGACCTCAATGAAATAGCGAACACTATCATGTCTACGACTGAGGACCATTGGAAAAATATGGAAGTTCAATATAAGTCCAATTTGGAGCATGTATAATTTGGATAGCATGAATTAAAAGTACACACGAGCCAGATTCAAGATAGCGTGATTTAGGCAAGTCAGACCAGCGCGCAACTATTGGATGTTGCTCTACGAGCATTCGGGGATGCACATTTTTTCCACTAGCTCCTACCAAAAATTTAGATGGAAACTAACCAGCGTGTCCAGTTCAGTGGTTTAGTTGATGTGCATATTAATATTTGGGTGTTTTCTACAGGAAAGTTACACCTTCTACATTCAGTAATCACGGACAAGCTTCAGTATAGAGAGCCTACCATGCAGACGGAGAAAAAGGATGCACAACAACAGGCCATGCAAGCACACAAAAGGAAGCAACAAGCAGAAGCAGTTTGTAGAGAAGCAGAGGCCCAATGCATTGTGTCGGAGGCTAAAATCAACAAATTATTCCAAGACATTCCATCTATCCTAGCCATAGTTGCGCTCGCTGAAAGGTTAGAAGAATTGGATGGTGTAGTAAAATCAGCGCACACATAAGTGAAAATAATCCACACAGAGTATGAGCAGCAGATTGCTGACCTCCAAACAAAATCACAGTTGGAGACACCACCAGAGGTTCGCGCACAGCGAGAAATGGAAGTAAAACAAGCAAGGGGAACTATTATTGCTATGGTCACCGAGTGTGACAGTTTATTAAATGAGGCCATGGATGTTTCGATCTCTGTCCAAAATTATCTAGTAGTATAGAAGCTGCGTGACGCACTCAACTAGAAAGAGAAGAAATTTGAAGAAATCAGGACAGTGGTGCCCACATTGGTACTTACACAACACCTTACTCATCTGTAGGAGTGCAGAACAATTCAGAAAGAAATTTATGACTTGCACTGGAAGGAGCACATACCAAAAGGAGCACATGCAACCATGGGAAGAAGAAGCGCTGCAATTATCAAAAGCACTTGACAAAATTTTGAAAATCATTCATCAGACTCAAAGCAACATAGAAATGGTCATTGAGGGGCCTACTACAAAAAATATGGTTCAACAAGTGTAGAGTGTACCAGCGCAAAGTCTTGAGTTACTGCTCCATCTCCAAACTTCTGTCAAAACACTTCAGGCCAATACTAAGGAGTTGGTGCCTCAGTGACTCGAGATGAGTCACATGTTTGTGTTGGGGGCCTATTGGAGTGGGGTCCTCTGAGGCACAGTTTCTGAAGACATTTTTGTATAATTTTTTATGTGTGCATTGTGAAAATTAATTCAAGGTGATTTGGGGTGGGTCAAAGTTTCCAATTTTGATGTAAATTGTCTTAAGCATAAACTGTGGGCCTCAAACCATGGTTTGAGACCATAGTATCTATGCGCTAGGTGTATATAAATAGATAGATCATGTCTAAGATAAATATTTCTAAGTAATTTAATGGTATTGATGTTCTAATAAGTTTATGTGCCTATAAGGGTTGTTGGGTTGGGTTAAGAGGCTCCTGCTCGCTGTGTGCGAAGAGACCTAGTCCTGGCTGTGTGTGGACTCCACTAGTTATGTGCACAGTAGGGTTTTGAAGGAATTTTTAAGGAACAATTGATTTATAGATTGAAATATTTGAAGCTAATAGAAAGGAAAGTTTTGGTGAAGTTTAATTTGTTATGCATCTGAATTGTTTATTGTTTATGCTCGGTTAATATCGCATTATCTATCTTATTTATTTATGATTGTGCAAGGATATATGATATGATTATGCATTATTATTGATGGTTAATAGAGTTGTTTAAGTATTCACATTGGTTAAGATCTGTATCGGGCTTTTGTTGGCTGGATAAATCGATCTTGCAGACAAGACCGATCTCCCTAGTATCAGAAGATAGTCTAGCAACAAACAGACAATTAAATCTATCTTTCTCTAGATATATAATGATTTATAAATAAACACTACAAAAGTTTTATGATCCTACCTCGATCCAACGCTTTTTCATTGTAGTTTCCAGTCACTCGAAAGAGTTATCCTTGAGGACCTGCAATCACAAACAACCAAACATCAATAATACCTGCATAGCATATATTCATAAATCATATCTATTACGGTGATCCAGGAATCCATAAAATAAACAATAAAATGATAGTTTATTGAGAAAAACAAACTTATTTGTATTAACTTTGAAATAGTAGAAGAACCTTACAACCTTTTCAGCCTTGATGTTGAATAGGTCCTCCCGGGGTCCGAAGCAGGAATTTCCTCTACTTTGACAGGTCTTGCACTCTTCTAATTGAGACACACATAGGTATGTAATCTCTCCTCATAAAATCTTAGTTAAAGGAGTATAAATTCCAACATCACTTTACCTCAAACAACACTAAAGCTTGAACTCCCTTTGAGGCTTCCAAATACCTCTTTTTATAGTGAAAAAGAGGAGGTTACAATTCCAATTATGAAGGGATATATTCCTCCTTCAAAGGGATAAGCCCCTCACATCAAGGGGTTAGCTCCTTAAGGCATGGGATACATGAACCTGAAACGAGAGGACTTGCCACCGCAAGATTCCTTCCAAAAGCTTCTAGAAATGACTGAAAGTGATATTTTTGAGTTTACTTGCGCCCTTTTAATCTTTTACAGGGGTCCGCACTCTTAACACAGATAAAGTGCGGTCAGGTTCACAGAAGACATGACCATTGGGTGCGGGACCACAGGTAAGACAAAGAGAAAGTGCGATACCAGAGTTTCAGAAACTTTAAGAGCTTTTCTCTTATTTTTAAGGCTTGACATGAGGAACTGATGTTTTTAGACTTGAACAGGAGGATAGTATGAGTGATAATGCGCACATACAGATAGCAGAATGTCAAAGTGACAATTTGCAGTGCAACAGATTTCCCCCTAAAGTGCGAAGTATGTAATAGATGAAGATATAGTCTGTCATGTATGAAGAGTGAAGTACTTTTTCATTTCAAGGATTTTCCTGTGGAAATCCCAGTTGGAACCTGTAAAAAAATTCAATGCAAAATATATATATGTATACATATCATCACTGAGGTAGGAATTCCCATACTCAGATCAAAACTAACTAGAAAACTAATTTAAAATGTTCTGATAAAGGAATGATTTTTCAATACATTAACAATATAGACATGTGTAGACACAGTATGGACGCAGCCATCTGTTTATGAATATTCCACTGTATAAATGAATAACAAAATTCCTTGTAGCCTGGATGGCAGAAACTAGATCCAGGGTCTCGATTTCCGCTTCTCGAACTAGTACGATTCTATCCATGTGAATGAATGTGTCAATGTAGAACATGGTAGAAACCACTTGATTAGCAGTCAATAATTTAAACTATTAACAAGTGTGAGAGCAACCACCAATAATGTCAATGGTGCTGAAAGTACTCATTACAATCCATGAAATTCAAATGAATGAGATGAAGTCAAACATGTCACAGAATCATTCGATCGAAGGTCAATGATGCAACCTTTCATCGAAGGTGAGAATCCTGCCATTGAGGCATGCATATTTCAAGGTACTAACGATTTCTAGATCAACTTCCTAGATAATGAGTTGTCATCGATAGAAAGCGATCTATCGTAGGCAAGCCCACAACACAAAATCATAGATCAAGTTTTGAAGAAATATATTGGCAAGGACTGACTCAGGGATGGTCAAAACGGAAGACAAATATTTTGCAGATGAATGGTTTGTTTGAAGTGTCCTCTTGAACACAGAACGACACTGTAGATGGCTTGATGACAATTGACCCAAAGCTAATACCCAGAAGCTGGCTGAAGATTTTCAATATGGTTTGATTAACTGTTAGGTAAAGGATTTTCCCAACCTAGGTGAACAAAAGTGTCGTGTTCAAAAGTGGTTAATGGTTTTTTGAATAATCAAAAGATCACAAATAGGTTAGTTTTTCTCTCTTTTCCCCCACCATATCTAGCAAGTATCTCTTTATTTTTGACAAGCTTGAGGAGGATAACATTTGTTTTTTTATAATTTCATCCTTTGGATGAGTCCAACTTAGTTTAATATTCAAACCCTAATAAGGAGTGGTTCATTCCTGTTAAAAATTGAACAGGTGCTTTATTGTTAAATTTTAACGAGTCTAGTATAGGAGAAACTCAGTGTTTTTCAATTTTAGAGAGTCAGAAGAAAAAACTTAAGAAAACTCCATGGGTGTACTTTTTCGTAAATTTAGTCTCTCAAGCCCGAAAAAGGATAAAATAATGTGGGAGATAACTCTATTGACCGTAATTAGTGAATGTATAATTTTCTCGTAAATAGTCCATTTTAGTCCGAAAAAGGGGTAAACTTATACTGAAAGGATGATCATTCATTTACTTTAATGAGTTCGAATAATCAAGTGCTTGGTAATCTTTTCGATTTTTGAGAGTCTGAAAAGGGCTTAAAAGAGGACTCCAGGGTTTCACTTTTTCGTAAATTTTGAAAGAGTCTGAAAAAGTGATAAAAGTATGCTCTTTATTGAAAAATGATCAAATTTCTTGGAAAATCCAATTTCCTGCACAAAAACTCGAAACATTACACATACCTGTTTAAGATAAATAAAAATGTTTTCAAAAATTACGCTTTTAAAGTGAAAAATAAACAAATTAAAAAATTCATTTATTCAAAAAAACTTATAAAAAGGACTTTTCTAACTTCATTTTTACCATTTGAGTTTAGAGTGAAAAGTGAGAACTTTTGGGTAAAAAAGTTCTTGTGAAGATTCTGGAAAATGCGTCTATTGGAATCGAAAACCGTTAGCTCTAGGTAATCCACGTCCTCCTTATCTTGCATTTCATCCATTTACATTTTGTTTTTTGGCTTTAAATCTCATTTTTAAGGGAAAAATAGGTTCAAAAAATCACCTGCAAGGGTCCGCAGGTGCAACACGCAGGACCTACGCACCCCGAATTTTTTCTACAAAGAAAAAAGTCGTGGGTCTGCACCTTTCGCACAGCGCCCATGCATTCCTATGCACTGTGTGTAAACAAAGGGTGCAAACCTCGCGCAATGATTTTAAAAACTTATATTTCTCAATTTCCGCCCAAAATTTTTCAAACAAGTTTGTTCTAATATGTCTTTTTATGCATTGTAGGACGTTCAAAATTCTTATTTGGCGAGAATACAAGCATGAGAATGTAGATGAAGCCGCAATGCTTCATTTTCCCACAATGCAGGCATTGAGAGAATGCGATTTATACAAGTTCTGGGCCATACAGGGCATGAGGGCCCAAGTAGACCTCCTAACATGGATGGTAAACAAATGGAATACTCAAGACCAGTGTTTTGTTGTTGGCAGCCATCGACCCGAAATTGAGCCAGAGGATATATAATTTTTGACTGGTTTTCCCAAGAGGGGTGAACAAATTTCTCTGTTTGGGACTAGGCCAGGTGGCCAGTCTGTCGCTAGTCTTCGACTAGATTTTTGTGATGATCGAGCAGACCCCAAGGATAAACGGATTGATATAAAAACTATCATCTGAACCGAGCTTAAAGTTATTGCATTCACTGTTACTAGACTGTGCAGGAGTGTAACACTACATGTGGCTACTGGATCTCAAATGCGGATTGCAGTAGATTGTTTCCAAGGCACCATTTTCAATTGGTGTGAAGCAGTATTGGCCAATGTGAAAGGCCAAATGACCAGAGAAAAAAATGGAAAGCAAAAAACTTTGGCTATGGATCCATTGTGGTTTCATTTTCTCTAGATAAGGTTACCTTACTGGCTCCACAGCTCATTCCAGTTGATCCAGGCAGTGCCTGAGAACCTCAGATGGTTCGATGGACAGCTTTGATGGCCCGTCACGCTGAGGGCGTAGAGGTTGTTTGATTTACATTTTCATATTTTCATTGGTTGAACAACCAATTTTTTTCTATTGAGGACTTTCGATGCGCCAGAATGGACTTCCGCGGTGACCGAGACATGGTTCTTCCAGCAGGAGAACAATGGGATGATTCAGGTAAAAACCATTTTTCAACATTTTCTAAGTTCTAAAATTTTGTATTTTTAATCGTCCAAAACTAATAATAAAAAGTTTAAATGAAAATGTGGGCCCATGACGACCAGCCACTCTCCAGCCTTATGAGAGGAGACACCCAACTGCAGCAGCACCAACCCCACAGGGCCAATCAACAGATATTCTGACTGACTTGGAGCGTCATCTAGAGCGCTTGACACTAGATATTCCAGAGACTGACATAGATGATATTCCACTTAGGTTACAGAGATATGTGATTGGGGTCCCAGGACCTTTTAGGAAGTTCTTGTTTAGGGTGGCCCAAGCAGTAGTTTCTTATCGTGATCATCACCAGTGATAGGATGATCAATTTTGTAGACTCATAACATTTTTGACTTTTTGTATTATCATTTTTTCCGATCATAAGGTGTTTTTGAACTTATGATCGAAGACGATGTATATTTTTTGAAACACACTTCTATGCAATGATATATCATTATTACCAGCTATCTTGTGTAACATGTTATCAAATGTTGTGTAATTTACTGTTTTGATTATTGCAAATGTCTATTTATCATACTAGAAGCAACTGCATCTGCTATTGTATTTAAACCTCTTGAAATATGTTGATATTCAATGTAATCAAATTCACATTCCAAGAGATGAACTCTCAAAAATAACCATAATAATACTGGATTTCTAATGGCATAAACCCCGTTAATTTGTAATACAACAAGTTTAGAATCCAACCTAACAATCAAACTCCAAATTCCAAATGATATGGACTCAGATAATAACTCAATCACTGCACTATACTCTGCAATTTTATTCGTTTTTTGACCAAGGCTAACCCCATGCATGGATACTAACACATTAGAGGGTGAATATATAACCCAAGCTGCGGAAGAAATGTTTTGTATACTACGACAAGCACCATCAGCAAAACCAATGTACATTTGAAGAGATGTTGACATCTGCAATATCAAGAGTAAAACCCAGATAAGCAGGAATAATGATAAGAGCACACTCTAAACTAGGCACACTTTTCTAATCTAAGACATACCAGCTGTAAAGAAACTAATCTAAAAAAAATCTTCACATAGAATTTAAGCATAATATCTCTTCAAATAAAGCCCATTTCTGGGTTTATCCAAAGGGAATCTGTCAAAATCTATCAGTTCATAGGCCCCTTTTGCCAGCTTTCGCTTAACAATGTAAGGACCATGCCACATAGTTACAAATTTTCCAGCCCCTAGCTTATCATTCGCTTGATTGTAAACTAAAACTAGGTCTCCTTCTGAAAAGTTGCGAGGTGTAACATTTCTTTCATACTGAAATTTCATTCTTTTTGCATGAGCCTCATTTGCTAATGTAGTAGTTCGTCGATTATCATCTAGCTGAGCTAAGTACAAAAAAAAATTCTCTTCTTTAGAAGTAGCTGGGAGTAATTCTATGGCTAATTTAAATGACAGAATTTCACATTTAATAGGTAACACAGCTTCTGAACCATAAACCAATTGAAAAGGAGTGAAACAAGTTGATATTTTTACTGAGGTCTGATATGCCCAAAGTGCTAAAAGTAGCATGGTACGCCAATTCGACTTATGAATATCAATGATTCGTTTGATCATAGTGACTAAAACTTTATTGATATCTTCAACCAGACCATTGGCCTACAGATAATATGGAGTAGAAATATCGTGGAGCAAGCCAAGTTGATCTGTCAGTTCAGTCATCATGATATTGCGAAAATGACTTTCATGATCCGTAATGATAGCTTGAGGAACACCGAATCTAGCAATTATATGATTGAACACGAAAGTTGCAGTAGTCTTGCCGTCTACTGAAAGTGTAGGCATCGCCTTGGCCCACTTAGTAAAATAATCTATCGCTAAGATAATATATGCATGCCCCCCGACGGAGTGAGGGTCACATGTAATAAAGTCAATACCCCACTTTGAGAAAGGACTAAAAACAATTATAGGGTGAAGAGGAGCGGGTGGTGCACGCATTTTACGATAAAAAATTTGAAAATTATTGCATTTCCAGATTGCATAGATACAATCTTTGAATAACGACGGCCAGAAATAACCAGCATGCAATATCTTTTGGGCTGTGGCATACCCAGACATATGACTGCCACATGATCTAGAATGACAGTCATTCAAAACCTTCTCAGCTTCTTCATGAGTAAGACAACGTCGGAAAACAAAATCCGCTCCACGTTGATAGAGTGTATCACCAATAATATTGTATTTTTTGGATTGGAAACATATTTTCCGTCGTTGAGATCGTGATATTTTGGGCCAAAAAGATTGGGTTTGGAGATAAACAATAATATCCCCATACCAAGGATCAAGAGTACTAATAAGAAACAAGGATTCATCCGCAATGGGTTGTTCCACCACAGTTTCAGTATCAGTATGTGGGAAATCACACATCAGTTCAGCAAATACCAAAGATTTCTTTGCCTTGGATTTTTCAAAATCCAAGTCAAATTCCTACAGGATAACTATCCATTTGGAATACTTGCCCCCTAACAACTGTTTGGTCAAGATATACATCATGGGGTTACAGTTAAAAATTACTGTGGTTTTACATAATAAGATGTAGTGACGAAATCTTTGGACAGCTTGGACAGCTGCCAAGACCAATTTCTCCACACGCGAGTATTTTATCTCAGTCGGATGCAGATTTCAACTAAGATAGTAAATCACATGTTCATTGTTGAATTCATCTTCTTGAACTAAAACCATCCCAATGGTGGAATGAGAAGCGGCGAGGTACAAAAATTAATCCTGGTTGTAATTTGGAGGATGCAATAACGATGCATGGGTCAAAACATGTTTGAGTGCATCAAAATATCGATCAGCGATCTCATCCCAAAAGAATGGAACGTTCTGTTTTAACAACCTAGTAAAACCCTTTGTTAACTTGGCGTAGTTAGGAATGAAACGACGTAAAAGTTTTTCTTTCCCTTGCAAACTTTGGAGTTCGCGAAGAGTCAAAGGAGGAGGTATATTTACGATGGCTTCCACCTTCAATGGATCAACACGAATGCCTGCTTTTGAAACTACAAATCCCAGTAAGCAACTTGATTCTACACAGAAAACACATTTGTGTGGATTCAACTGAATTCTATAATGCCTACATCTCATAAATATAGCTCATAAATGGATGAGATGATCGGCTCTATGTGATGAATGAGCAGGTAAATCATCAAGATAAGGTTGCACAATGTGCTTGATGTCATGAAATGCGTAAGACATAGCCCTTTGAAAAGTTTCTCCAATGTTCTTCAATCCAAAGGGTAGTTTGCAATAAGAAAATGTCCCCCACAGAAAAATGAAATTTGTTTTAGGTTGATCAATAGGGAGTACTTTTATTTGATTATAACCGGAAAAACCATCCATAAAGGAGAAAATTTCACTACTGGCACAATCATCAATAATTTGATCGATATAAGGGGTTGGATAATTGTATTTAGGACAAGCTCGATTAATATCCCTATAGTCAATACATACTCTTATCGTTCCTTGTTTTTTGTTGACAGGAACAATATTCGATGCCCAATCAGTTAAAGGAATTGGATAAATTAACCCTGCACGAAGTAATTTCTTGACTTCGGCTTTGATAGCAGCGACTTTTCTTGGATGTATTTGATGTAAGCATTGTCGGACAGGTTTAGCATTTGGGTAAGTCTTAATTTCATGTACAACAATTAACGGATCGATGCCAGAAATTTCTTCATATGACCAGGCAAACACATCACGAAATTCTTGAAATAAGGCTTTATAAGTTTTGATTTCATCGTCTGTATAGGAAGCACCTATATGAATGTTTTCAATAATTCTTGGCTTAACTGAAATGTTAATAGGAACCGTTCGAGAAATATTTTCCAAATTTAACTCAGAATTAGAATGTTGCAATGGATTCTGTGGTTCTTTGACATAATCCGTAGAAAAAATAGAAGAGAAATCATTTTCAAAATGATCTAGCTCAGGTAAAAATGAAGATCGATGATGTAGATCTTCCCATGGTAAATCATCAATAGACAAGAGTTCACGAATTTTCTCATCAGTATGAACAAGATCAGGAAATTTTGTTGTAGCTGAGCTAGATATAGAAAGTGATTCCTCATGAATCACATTCATTGGATCAGTTTCGGTTGAAGAATGATCAGAAAACCATTGTACAGCCTGATATGAAAGTTCAAAGGGACTCATAAGCATGGCGCCATCAAATGAATCCACCTCATAATCGAAAGGCACGATCCAAGGATCATCAAAAGTAACATTATTTGATGAAATCATATGAATATTTGTGATATGAGGTGATATGTTAGGATGAGGAAAGGAAAAAGTTCCCAGTAAATCGAAATATTTAATTAAACCTACACCGACATCTTTGTAAGGGATAGTCGTCTTACCAATGTGTTGAATACTATCTGTAGAGGTTGGATCGGATGAAAAATAAGTCAGTTGGTCGTTTGTAACGATATTTCCTTTATGTGGAAACTTGATAAGCTGAAACACCGATGAAATAATAGCAGTCATAGCATAAGAACAACTGCGACCCAGGAGAAGGATATAATCAAGAGCGCCATCAACCACTTCCACATCGAGATTTATGGTTTTTCCTTCTACCTCTATAGGTAAATTCTGCAAAATACCAAAAGGATGGAACCCTCGACCATCAAAAGCCTTGAGAATTGTCGTAGATTAATTGAGTGTGGGAGAACCAAACGATTTCCAACATTGCATCGACATAATACATGTAGAAGCCCCTTCATCAATAAAGTCCAAAAGCACGGTCCGTTTTTTACTAATACTAGAATCTGGAAAGCCATTTGATGGGGTAGGCAGGGTGCACTATTCTCTAAATCAAAGATTATTAGGTTCGAATCTTGAATATCGATATCTCCTATGGCAGACAAGAGTAATTTATGTTGTGCTGGGCATGATTACAACACTTCCAAAGCCAACATTACTGAAGGGGAAATAGCTAAGTCCTCAATAATGTTGTAATTCTGAGCAGCTCTTGCATGTGTATTGAAAGCTGATTTATGAAGTACACCTTTAGCAAGTGGTTTGATTACTAAGTCTGAGTTGGGTTTCTCGATCTGTAGCAGATCAGAAACAAGAGGAGGTGTAGTTGATGTGTTCGAATTAGAATATTCAGCTTCTTTACCATCAATAGGATTTTTACTACCATAATCTTGCGATCGCATCGCAATCCTAACATGAGACATCATCAGAATGGGCTATTCTGAGGCATTCGAGGAAGAACCAATCATCTTACTATCTTGAGTCAGAAAAGGATCCTTTAAGACAACATGTGTTTGAGAACCTTTAACGAATTTCAAAACCTCTGCTCGATGTGGGCATTATTTGGTAAAATGATCCTCGTCGTAAATGAAACAAGGATAGCGAGGTTTGAATTTTTCATCATTAGATTAATTTTTATCCGTTTTATCTTTTGAATTTTGTTTGTTTTTATTCTTCCCCTTCTTTTTACCACCAGATTTAGATTTGGTCGTAGAAGACTCTACGACATGAATGTTGGCAGAAACTTCAGCAGAAGATTCTCCTTTCAGGGAATCAAGTAAAGTTATTATAGGAGAAGAATTATTTCAAGATTTCTTCTTGATTTTAGTACTAATTGAACCAATCATACCATTAGTCGCATGAGATCCTGAAGGAGCTGCAGTTATTTGACCGTTGGAAGATTGGGGATTTTTTCATGTAAAGTACTTGACTGCGTATAAATGAGGTCAAGGTACTGAGCCTAAGCAATGACTTGCTCTTCAGTAACAACTCCTCCTTTAGCTACATCTTCAGTGATTTTGGGTAATAATTATTTAATAAAACATTCCGACAAAATTTCATCTGGAATGAAAACTTTCACTAAATGCCTTCTATGTCACCATTCGTGAATATGATTAGAAATATACGTGGACGTGGATTGTTTTAGTGAATTCAATGGTTCCATGCCACTGTCGTATCTAACAGGCAACTGAAAATGAGTTAAGAAAGCAGTCGCTAATTTATTGAAATTATTTAAAGAGTCTCATGGTAACTCAATGTACCATTTGGCAGTAAGACCAATAAGAGTTTGTTGAAAAAAGCGTAAGCAAATTGAATCATCAATTAACGAATTATATGCACACCAAAGGTGATAAGTCGTAACGTGATTTGACGGATCCTCTCCTAGCTTACCCTTGAATTTTGGTATATCACTAGGCAACTTATTAGCCATTGGTGGCCAATACGGAAGATAGTAAATTGGATCATTCATAAGGCGCGACAAGTCAGGTAAATATAAATTTGCAATAAATGGTAACTGACGGTTAGGGTCATGAAAAACTTGAGTAATGAGACCAGTTCTAGGAGGAGGATATCTAAGATAACCTAGAATAGAATTTGCATTAGGAATGGTATAACCTCCCGGAAAATCAGGATTAATCGGACCAAACTAGGGTTGTTGAGGTTGTTGATAAGTATAGCCAGGATATGGTTGGTACTGATAAACTGGGTTTTTTGAAACGGGACTGAATTGATACTGTCCCTGGTATGGTTGATAAGCGAATTTTGGTTGACTTGTGGCAACTGTGGCAATCGTACTTGTACCATCTTGTCCTGTAGGTATCTGGACTGAAGTCTGAACTTTAGGTCCTGAATAGGGGACAGAGACTTGAGGAATTTTCATGGTAGCAGGGATAGAAGAAATTGAAGCAGAAATAGGTGTTATAGGTTGAACAGACATTGTAGTAGTTGCAGCAGTTTGAGGTGGATTATGAGGTGTACTAGGCCCAGGCTGCTGAACAGAACTAGGTGCAGGAATTTGAATAGTAGGTTGGACAAGTTGTTGGATTGGACCAGAAACCAAAGGTTGTTTAGGTTTATTAGGTAACTGCAAATTAGGTTGCGTAGTCTGTTGAGTTTGAGATGGATTCCACACCATGTTCATTCCGGGGTATTGTCCCGTAGAAGGTTGTGCGTAAGGACCATAGCCTGGTTGAATTTAGGGTTTATAATTAAATGGTAAATTTCCAGTTGCTTGTACAAATGATTGACCAGAAGGTGGTTGGAAACCTTGAGTTGGGTACTGACCTTGAGGTTGATAACCCTTAGGCACGTACTGAATCTAGGGTTGATAAGGACCCTGAGGAATATACTGATTCTGGGGTTGACCTTGGGGTGTGTACTGTCCTTGAGGTTGATAACCTTGAGGTATGTACTATCCTTGAGGTTTTTCTCAAAAATAATATTGTCCTACAGTTTTTCCTAGGAAGAAATTACCTTGAGGTTGCCCCCCAGGTGGTAATTGACTGCCTTGAGGTTACCCCCCAGGTGGTAACTGACTACCTTGAGGTTGAGGATTGGGAATGTTACCAGACATCATAAAAATTTTCTCTATGTTCAACGTTTCAGTTTTAGCTCCATTAATACTAGATGATAATACTTGTTCAATCGGTCGAGGAGTTGCTCCTAAGAAAGTACCAAAAAGAGTCTGGTACCCCGAAGGAACAGAAGGACCACCGTATAAAAAAATTTCCGGTTTTTGGGAAAACAAAGATGACTCTTCTGACATGATGGATGAAGGATAATAACCTCTGGGCATAGGATGAAAAGGAATTTGAGGTGGTGAAAAATCAAGACCTGGGTTTTCTAAAAAAAAGTTCAAAGATAAATACCAAGCGTCACTCTTAATAGGACTGTAGAAAATGGATTCACGCTCCCTAATATTTAAATATTGTGGGGATTCAGGAAGAGTTACTTCTTCGTCTGGACCGACAAGTTCTTCAATAGAAATAAGGCTAGTAGGAAGATCTTCAGTAATGATATTTCTTACCCTAGGTAAACCAGGATCACTAGAAGTTGGAGTAATAAATCCCGAGGATGATTCCAAAATAGTAGGTTCAGTGTCAGGCTTAGAAATTTCAGGTTCTTCAGCTAATTCACTGGAAGGAGAAATACTACCAGTGACTCCGGAAACTGAAATTGGTTCTTGAATATGCTCTGTTGTTGGTATTTGATGACCAGGATGAACAACTATACATGAACTTCTGAATTATGTTGATCTAATTCTATTGCCACTAAATGATACTAGAGCACGCAACCCTTCAAGTTGACTTGGTGTATATTCAGCGGGCTTCCCCTAAAGTCTCCGGGACTGTCTCGGTAATTCTGCCACGATTGAATATCAATTAATCACCGGAAAACAAAGAAAATTTCAATGGAAACACCTAAAGTCTCTAAAGGAACAAACAAATGAATCACATGCCTAAAAAATCTAAGAGTTCAAACAACACACAAACAGTAACTTCCCATACTAAAAACAATAGTTGGTGATGAAATCTAACTTAGTAGAATTTTAACACAGAAAGGGCGGTTGGAACAGTTACCCTGACAAGCTGCTTAATGAAACAGACTGGCACAAGTTTCTTCACAAACCATCTCGAGTGAAGAGAACCCCCGAGAGAGTCCAAGTGAGTATAGTCGACATCTGCTCCAGGTACAGTGAGATCTTTCCTTCACCGTCACCTTAGGAAATAATATTAAGTTTATGGACATTAAGGTTACCAACAACAAAAAATACAAATGGGGGAACAATCTACGATCCGATTCTACGCGCAAGAGCAGAGTAACAAAGCTCAATCCCCTTGAAGGCTCCTCGACATGGTCAATCCGAGGTTTACCGACAAGTGACCCCAGGCTTCTCAAAAATGGTTAATCAGAGGTTTACCATTTGTAATGCGCACAGATATTCTATCTTTTCCAATGAAATAGAATTTATTGTCTCAAAGGTTCGGACATGATCTCGTGATTAACTCCTTTAAGAGAAGCTTCCTAGAATTTATTAATTACAATTGGATTTATTTCCTACCACAAGATTTATCTACTTGTTTGTTTTTACTATCTTGGAGAGTTAATTACTCCCTACTCCAACATACTAGCCTAAGCTATATTGGTGATAAGAGCCCTAGAAATAGAAAAAATTACTAGATCAATTTTAATTAAGCTTTGTTTTTATGGGTTGTTCTTTAAGTCAATAGGTATGGAAATGAAACTTTGATGGTGTGAAGACTCGACTTCCAAATGCACTAAAAAAGTGCAACTAAAATGATAAGCAATTCATTTTTCTTTCAATTAAGCCTAGCTAAAAGAAAGAGTTCGAGAAATGCAATTTCTTAAAAGACAATTCTTTCTTTCAACATGAAGAATAAATGAAAAGAAAATATTTTTGTTTTTCACTAAGAACTCAAAACGAGACAAACAATCAATGCTCACAATAATTCCCTTTCACTTTCAAGACTCGAAACTACAAAAAACATTTTTTCTTTCAAAAGAGACCTACAAGTTCTAGAAAAGCATTCAAAACTATGGAAAACTAATTTTTAAGTCTAAAAACTTTGAAAATCTAATTGAATAAAAGCTTCAATTTTTTTTTGAGAATTTTTTTCATAGTTTTTCAATAAACTAAGGATTCGTTTGTGAATAATAACAAAAAAATCAAAAAACATCCAGATATGTTTTCTTTGTAAAATGAAATTCAGAACTTATAATAAAGTTGGTTCAAATATTTGCAAAGAGAAGACTAGATCTATTCCTCAAAAAGGATGGATTTCGCAACCAAATCAGACTCATAAAGAAGACAAAAATAAATTGGTGTGATCTAAGGTATTTCAACCTTCTGATCTTTGAGTCACTACAGAGACAAAGTGAAAACCACTCCAAGTATGCAAAACTTCTAGAAAATCACCCAAAACAAAAATACTATTGGAACTCACTCATAAGAAATTTTTGAGAGGAAAAAATACAAATCTGGGTAGACACTAAGAAACCTATATCAAAATTAAACTTAATCTGAAAGAAGAAATATGGAATTTTCAAAAAATTTGACAGGGTTCGTAGGCACCAGAAGCAACAGGTGCGGTCTCGCACTGGTTACTCAAGGAAAGTGCGAACATGCCTGCACTGTGTATGAAGGTAAAGTGCGGTCCCCAAAAAAATTCAAGAAGAACACAAAAGACTTCAAAATTTTTCAAAGCACAGTAAACCTAAGCTACCCAAGCCAGTATACATCATTCAAAAACCAGAAAAATCATTTTCTCAAGTCAAAACAAAGGAAAACCAAAAATCCAAAATCATTCCCTAGTACGGTCGCCAATTTGTTGGCTAGATAAATCGATCTTGTGGACAAGATCGATCTCCCTAGTATCAGAAGATAGTCTAGCAACAAACATAAAATTAAATCTATCTTTCTCTAGATATATAATGATTTATAAATAAACGCTAGAAAGGTGTTACGATCCTACCTCGATACAATGCTTGTTCATTGTAGTCTTCCAGTTGCCTGAAAGAGTTATCCTTGAGGACCTGCAATCACAAACAAGAAAACATCAATAATACCTGCATAGCATATATTCATCAATCATATCTATTACGGTGATCAAGGAATCCATAAAATAAACAATCAAATGACAGTTTATTGAGAAAAACAAACTTATTTGTATTAACTTTGAAATAGTAGAAGAACCTTACAACCTTTTCAGCCTTGATGTTGAATAGGTCCTCCCAAGGTCCGAAGCAGGAATTTACTCTAATTTGACAGGTCTTGCACTCTTCTAACCGAGACACACATAGGTATGTAATCTCTCCTCATAAAATCTTAGTTAAAGGAGTCTAAACTCCAACAACACTTTACCTCAAACAACACTAAATCTTGAACTCCCTTTGAGGCTTCCCAATGCCTCTTTTTATAGTGAAAAAGAGGAGGTTACAGTTCCAATTATGAAGGGATAGATTCCTCCTTCAAAGGGATAAGCTCCTCACATCAAGGGGTTAGCTCCTTAAGGCATGGGATACATGAACCTGAAAGAAGCGAACTTGCCACTGCAATATTCCTTCCAAAAGCTTCTAGAAATGACTGAAAGTGATCTTTTTGAGTTTAATCGCACCCTTTTAATCTTTTACAGGGGTCCACACTCTTAACACAGATAAAGTGCGTTCAGGTTCGCAAGAGACATGACCATTGGGTGTGGGACCACATGTAAGACAAAGAGAAAGCATGATACTAGAGTTTTAAAGACTTTAAGAGCTTTTATCTTATTTTTAAGGCTTGACATGAGGAACTAATGTTTTTAGACTTGCAAATGACGATAGTATGAGTGATAATGAGCTCATACATATAGCAGAATGTGAAAGTGACAATTTGCAGTGCAACAGCTTTGTTCTTTTTATCTGTGCTAAGGAAAACAACAATTCTATACTATTTTTTTAATGACTACGCATTTTATGTAATTCTAGTGTATATTGTTATGTGCATCTGTATAATTTCACATTGGGTTTTGCTGAGGACCACTTCATTATTTTCTCCGTTAGGGTGCAGAAACTTGGTTCTAGGACCCCCCCCCCCCAGTACTGCTTCGCGTGAGACTTTTTTCTATGCAATCATATCACTACCGAAAGGGCCAGTAGCTGGAGGGTTTGTTGGTTTATCCATAAACGCTAAATTTGGGTCACTACCTCCTAAAGCCAACATCGCCCCATTCTCTATACTCACCATCTATTTATTTTCCTAAGCATAATTTTTGGTATATGAAATTTTTGTGTCATTCTCCATTACATGATTAGAAAATATAGTAACCCCAAATATGGCCAATAGACCCTAGTGATCCAAGCGGCTCCAGACAAGCTCAAAATTCAACAGTGGCTATGAAAAAACTCAAAAATAAAAGTTATCATTTTTCACCGAAAATAGGACCAGATTGCAGTGCTCATCGTTCTGATTCCAACAATGTGAATGACACTCAAATCTGAGTTCGTATTCTCAAGATATTCATGGTAAAAAAAAATTTCAAACTAGGCTAAGTGGCAGTCACTAACGGGGCAACAATTTGGCAAAGGGACGGAGCAAGGAAAACGGAAGTCGGAAAGGGTGAATTTTTTGCGTGCTTAATTTTTCCAGTGACCCTTAAAAACTAGTCAATATTTTTTGAATATTATGTTATAATAAAAACAAAACAAAAAAATATATTAAGCGGTGGTGGGTTGCCACTCCTACCAACCAACAACATTATATAAAAAATATTTAAATATATGGTGGCAGGTGGTCAAACACTTCCACCACATGACATCCCACAACATATAAGTACATTGTATTTGTAATGGTAGCACCATATAAATGGGTCGACGGGGTTTGAACCCACACTGGCCGAGAGGCCAGTGCACCCACTACAGTGGCCCAACACTTAAACCAACAGATAAACCACACTACAAAACTCCCAGTAAAATATTGTGTTAATCATCGTTCCAACTGTCTCCACCATGATTATATTTAATTTTCATGCTATAAACCATCTTATACCATAATACGCTAAACACTGCTATTTTGTAACCAAAACATGCCGAAACAATGTTAAGTGGTAGCGGTAGGGGTTCAACCTTGTGACCTCCTCCCACCAATGTTAGCATTCCACCAACGACCTATGGGCTTGTTTTGTTATATCTTCCCAAATACATATTTTAAACCACATTTTCACTCATGCACCATCGTGTGGGGGGAGGGGGGGGCACCAAGTAGGCCAAGTACATGCCGAAGCGGAGGTCGAAAATGAATTAAAGAACCAGGAGCCCACGATGGGCATGTTTTTCAAGGAGGAATATCCCCTAATGAAGTGATGAATCTAAGAGATTCCCTAGAGGTAAATTTTCATAGTGACATAATCATGTCAAATTTTTATTCAACAGAACTAGAATTTCACAGGAAACGTGATCGTGTGATCCATTTCCCCATCTAAAAAATAGAAATTCAAGCAGCCAGCAACAAAGAATCTTTGCAAAATCTTATGGAATATAAAATATTCCCTTGGAAGATGATTTTTAACAAAGGTGGAATGATGCCAACTTTCTAGTAATTTTTCACAGAATTTTCCTCCGAGCAGCAAATTATCTAGCCATCCTTAGGAAGGAATCTTTGGGGTAATCTAAAAGATTCCCAAGGGTCCATATTTCGATAGTGTCAGAAAGTGGACAAGTTTATACTTATTTGACACAATTTCGTACCATGAATTAAACAGTGTAGTCCATTTCATTAGCTGAGCTTTGAATTTTCAGGCCATCTTCGAAAGTGGAGGTAAATGATGCAGTGATGCCATGTCTTTCTTCTAATTTGTTGAGATGATGTTTTTTTTGTTGAGATCCCTAATTACCATTATATTGAGGGATACTTGTATGCCATGTCATGTGAGATTTCATTAGCTTTTCATGTTGAAGGAGGTCACATTTGAGTGAGAGTTCCTATAGGGAGAACGTATTGTGGAGATACATGTCACTTTGGTTGAGGGAATTTATCCTTGTAATGAAAAAGAATATACTATGCAATATGCATCATTTTATGAAGTGACCTCCCCACTCTTGATACCGGGCCCGTAGATGTAACCCACACTAGATGAACTCCATTATTAATTTGTGTGTGTTATTTTATTTGACGGTTTTCATTATGGTGTTTTTTATTTTAAGTATGCACATGTGGTTGTTTTATACTCATTCACATGAAATTCTGATAACATCCTAGAAGTAAAATATCTTAGTTAATTCTAGTAGCCGAAGAGATTTGGATCAAGTTTGATATCAGAGCGGTCTTCTTGATGATGTGGATTGTGAGTGTAGATGATTGAACGTGAAATAAGAAGGTAAATGGAGAACAAAAAATATCTCTACGAGGAACTCCTCAATATGGAACACATGGTGGACATAATGTATTCATATTATCAAGAGAATATGGCAAGAGAGGAACGAGAGAAAGAAAGAGCAGAGGATGATTCTCCATCTACCCCCTCGAGTGATCATTCACCTTCTCATCATCTTCTTGTCATTTAGGCAAGGATATTAATCAGGGCCTTAAATCGAAGAATTTTGACTCGAGGATACTTCTATGAGAAGAAAAAGAGGAGAAGCAGAGATTACAGCTTCAGTTACGAGCCATAGAAGAGGCCTTTCAAAAATTGAAGAACAAAGAATGCTTAGTGAAGCCATCATCACCTGTTTAAAATCAAAAAGTGAGGTAAACAATGTTAATTGTTCTTCAGTTTAATTTTCACATGACGTTATTTTTGTTGGAAACATGGAATAACCCATTTCAGGAACTGACATGAGACTCCTTACCAAGATGGCATATAAAGGAGCAGCACTTGGTGTTAATGGCCAAGGGATGACTTAGATATTGGAGGTTGTAAAGAGACCTCGCTTTGGAGGTTTCAGATACACTGAAGAAGAGTGCTCAAATAGTATCATAAACTTCCAAATCATTGTGAAATCCATCAGAGAAAGAGGATGATTGGAACACATCACAATACTCCCATGACAGTGCACATTGTAGAGAAAGAGCTAAGGAAAACTCTCATCTTCATGACTGCACCAGAAACAACCAAGAGAGATATAAACACTCTCAATATTGTAAAGTTAATTTTTATTACAATCATATTTTTAATGATGAATAGAAATCATGGCATTGAAAACAATGAATTTTTTTGGTTTGCATAACCATGTGGTTGTTGAGTGCTGGAAGAGAATGGCGGCAAGAAATAGGATGAGGTGTGAAAGACCTTATACTTATCAAGGAAGGAATAAGGTTAAGCAGGTTTGGAGGAAGAAGACTTGTTGCAATAATTGTAACAAATCTAGACATCAAAGAGCCACATGTTGGAGGCTCCATCGATAGTAGTGTATCAAGGACAAAACAACGGTAGAGGAACCAGTTGAAAACATTTTTGAACAAGTGAATCCACCACAAGGGGATGATGACCCATTCACTTTGATAAGTGAGAGGTGGTTTTACTAGATATGGTATTTTTTCATGGCCACATATTGTAAATCATGTGTTTCTATTTAAATTGTGAAAGTGATTATGTGTTTCCCATCGCTTATTAAAGAAATGATGATGTTTTGGCCTTTTGTTGATAGCTAGGGTATTGGTTTCTATTATGATGTAAACTTGACCAAAGAGTGTGTCTGATAAACTCTTGGAAAGTATGGAAATTCTTGGGTCATGATTGTTCATGTAATTTATCATGTCCTTTTTTAATATTGTACTACATGTTTGCAGAGGATGCAGGTGTCGGCTCATCACTTATGACTCTGGAGAATAAGGATGAAGGAGAAGGAAGTATGGAATGCCAAGACACTTGTGGTGTAGACAATGTAACACAATAGTTGTGGATTATATTCATTCTTTTGGAGGACCAAAAGCTCCTTAGTGGGAAGGAATTATCCAAGTAGCTCCAGAAACACTCAGGATTTAGTAGTGGCTATGGAAAAGCTCAAAAAAAAAGTTCTCATATCTTGCCAAAACAAGGACCACACCGTAGTGCTCATCGTCTTGATTCCAATGGTGTGAATGGCACTCAAATCTAAGTTCATCTACTAAATATATTCACAGTCAAAGTTTGGGTCAAACTAAGCCAAGTGGAAGTCACTATCTAGGAAAAAATTTGGTGAAGGGATGGCGCACCAAAAATAGAGGTCAGAAAGGGAAAATTTATCTCCTACTTAATTTTCTAATGACCTTTAAAACTGGTCGAAATTTTTTGAAAATTATGTTATAATAAAATTATAAAAAAATATATATATATATATTAAGGGGTGTCGGGCTTCCACCCCTGGCCAGCCAATGACATTATATAAAAATATTTAAATATACCCATGGAATATATATACATTGGCATTGTAATGGCAGCACCATATAAAATGGGATGGCGGGGTTTGAACCCGCTTCGGCCAGGAGGCCGACTCGCCAATTATGGCGGCCCAACACTTAAACCAACACATAAACTACACTGCAAAACTACCAGTAAAACATTATGTTGATCATCGTTCCAACGGTCTCTACCATGACTACCATTACTTGTCATGTCATAAACTATTATATACCATAATATGCTAACCTCCATCGATTTGTAACCAAAATGCGCCAAAACAATGTTAAGCAGCAAGGGCGGGGGTTCAACCTTTGCACCTCTGCCCACCCAAGTTATAATTCTGTTAATGGCCTATGGGATTTTCATGTTATATCTGCCCAAATACATATATTAAACCAAATTTTCACTTATGCGCCATTAGGGGGGAGCAACGAGGAGACCAAGTACGCATCAAAGTAGAGGTTGAGAACCGAGTGCAGAACTTGGAGCCCAAGATGGGCACCGTTTTCAAGGAGGATATTCTAGGGTCCTAGAATATTCCACAGAATATTCCTTGATGTAGTGAGGAATCTAGAAGATTCTCTGGAGGGCGATTTTTCACAGTGACAAAATCATGTCAACTTTATGCTCAAAAGAACTATAATTTCGTAGGGAGCATGATGGTGTGGTCTGTTTCCCCATTTAAACATTAGAAATTCAAGTAGACAAAAGCAAGGAATATTTTCATAATCTTGTAGAATCTAAAATATTCCCTTGGAAGCTAATTTTTTACAAAGGCAGAATGATGCCAACTTTACAGTCATTTTTCATAGACTTTCGCAAGGAGCAAAGTGGTGTGCTCAAAATTTTTATCTGAGTAGCGGATTTTCCATCCATCTTCAGGAAGGAATCTTTGGGGGGATCGAAAAGATTCCCAAGGGTCTAGATTTCGACAGTGTCAGAGAGGGGATAAGTTTATAATCGTTTGCCATGATTTTGTGCCACTAATTCAATGGTGCAGTCCATTTCATTAGCTGAGCTTTTCATTTTCAGGTCATCCCCGAAAGTGGAGGTAAATGATGTAGAGATGCCATGTTTTTCTTCTGATTTTCTTACATGATTTTTTTTTTGTTGAGATCCATAATAAACATTATGTTGACGGAAAATTGTATTCCATGTCATGTTATATTTCATTAGCTTGTCATGCTGAAGGAGGACCCACTTGAGTGAGAGTTCCTATAGGGAGAATATATCGTGGAGAGACATGCCACTCTAGTTGAGGGAATTTATCCTTATAATGGAAAAGAATGTATTATGTACTCAGCATCATCTTGTAAAATTTAATGAAGCGTTCTCCCCACTCTTGACACTAGGCCTAGAGATGTAACCCACTCTGGGGGAACTCTATTATGAATTTATGTGTGTTATCTGATTTGATGGTTGTCATTATGGTGTGTCTTCTTTGAAGTATGCACATGTGGTTGTTTTATACTCTTTCACATGAAATTATGCTAACATTGTATAATAAAAATATCTTTGTTAATTTTGATATATGAAGAGATTCAGATCACCTAGCTAGTTCAATATGTTGTTGTGGCTCCCAGACTTAATCACCCACTACCTAAGAATCTAGAGAAATTCCTACTGAATTTTAATCCCAACAAAGGTTATGCTTGATATGATAAAATTAAGAAATGTATTCCTTTTTTGTGTGGCTTGTGAATGCATGGAATGAATATGTAGTTTTTCACTTATTCCCATATGCTTTCAAAGGAAAATCTTCCTCTTGGTACTTTCCCCTAACCCTTGGGACAATTTTGGGTCTCTCTTCCTTGCAAAGTTTGGATAAGCTAAGACTCTGGCTAATGATCCATATTAGATAATTATTATTTTTCATCCATATCAATGCTTTCATAGGGGGGAAACAATGAAGGAATTAACTCAAAGGAACACTTTTACTGGTAGGACCCAGTTTGGAAAATTGGGGTCTGAAACCTTTCAGGAGCATTTCGAGCTATCAAATAGTGTTTTTGATGGTAAAATTTTTATCTTCAACATAAATTATTTTTTTCTTATTATATACATATATTCCTTTCCAACATTGCAAGAATTGCCTCAATCAAAGTCTGTATGCAAAAGTAACGACACTCAAAATTTGACCTTCCTATTTTCACCACCATAATATTGGAAGATGCCACATTATCCTCGATTATTCATGGAAAATGGGATAGCCACATGGTTTTTATGGAGAAGAATCTATAAGATCCCATATTTTAACTCTAGTTAAGATTTGAGTTTGTAAATTCTAACCATTGGTAGGCTATTTTCTTGTGTTATAATCGGGCCACTAGGAGGAAAATGAGTTCCATTATTTTCAAGTGCAAGTGTTCCAAAGATAAGAAAAATATACGAGAGGAATAGGCAGAGAGAATATAGATAGGATTTGTGCATTGTATTATCCCATGGGCCACAAGCCTTATTTGTGCTCACGACCATTTTCTATTCATAGAAAGATAGTAGAGAGGACTCACCTTCCATATATGTTTTCTACCAAAAAGGTTTCCTAGGTTATATCTCGTGTCAAAACATGGTTTTTGAGATTTTATTTTTTTGTTCTCTATTTTCTATATAATTTTTATTTTCATGCATACGCAATTAACAATATACCACATATTCATAAATCTAAAGAGTAATAAACCCTCATAGTCTAGATTTTGGATTTTTAAGTATAATTTATTAGATCTATTGCTATGAATTTACTAGTTGAATATCCATGGTATTCTACAGATCATATTGTATCCTTCAAGAGTCATCTTAGATTAAAATAGGCCCTAGGGATAAATAAAATATATTTTAATTAAATATTTTGAGTCCTCTAGAATAAGATTCCCCAAGTGTCTCGACCAACAGATGGAGTGGCCATCAAATTTAACACCTTTGGCTTGCCACTTTCCATGGCCATGTTTTTCAAAAGAGTTTAAAATGATACTTTACAAGAAAATTTCTAGTTGTTTGTTAAGGTTGAAAAATATCTTGTGAGTGTTCATGGGAAAAAACTAGTTGACAATGATAAATCATTGACCTATACTAAACAACAAGGAAATCATTATGATAATGTTGACTCAAAGGAAACTTCATTTCTTAACCTTTCAGATATGATCATGCTAATAAGGAATATAAAAAATAAATACATTGATTTGGAAAGGGAATCTAAATAGGGCACACCCTAATATAAAAAAAAAACCACTTTCAATAAGTAAAATCCACTAACCAATAAGACTGCATCCCCTTGTAATTTTTCCCAATTGTAGCATACATTGGATATCTTGAAATCCTTGGAAACTAGTTTAAGCTCAAGGAAAGATAATCATGAAGGAGATAACTTAGCAGATCATGAGCATGATGAAGAGAAACCGAGATAACATCCTTGATCCATAAATGGATTGCGGGATGTTCATCCTGTTAGTGTCAGTATTTTCATCCTACCATCAGTGATAAAAATCCTATTTTAATATAATTTTAGGATTCCCACTTAGAAAATTTTATTCATTCCACTAGGTCATGCAAAACTTTACTCACTAATGGTGGCCCTAATTCAAAAAATTTCACTTTTTCCAAATTTCCATTACTTGTTGGCTCAATTTCGAGGCTTGTTGACTGTACATCATCCATAAAGCTAATGTCATCATGAAAACCACTCTTTCGAAGTCTCATTAGGTCTTTAGGGGTTTTTCAAGATTTCATTAGGTTTCTAGGGTTTTTTCCAAGGTCCAATAAACACACCATTTCCATGGCATAAGTCCAATAACATCTCTTTACCATGTAAAGATGATTTTCAAAGATGTAATTCTAATCCCAAAGTTGTTATTTTCATCCTAGAATGTAATTTTTATTCCAAAAATATGTAATTTTTTATTTAATTTGTAATTTTATGTCATTTAATATGCAATAAGGACAAGGTTCTCAAGCTACCAAGTCTGAGTTATACATGAAAACAAAGCAAATATCAAAGTGCAAAGAGTTCCTAGTCCATCAAAATGATAAATTGTGAAAGGAAAGAAGTCAAAATGAAAGGAATAGTTACAAAGGTTTTAAACAAAACCAAGAAGGAAAAATGGGCCCCAAAGCTCAAAAAATCCAATCCATCAAGCATAAAGCCCATTCAAAGATCAAATGCCATTAATTTTCCCTCTATGTTATTAAGCCATCACTCACATAGCTCAAAAAATTGAAATTGAAGGGTGAAAGGTCGAAATTGTTGGAGGTGCTTCTCACCTGGAACAAGGCGCTACACATCGAGCCAGAGGCACTGCACATAGATCCAAAAGCATTGTGCATAGAGCCATAGGTGTTGTGCATAGAGATATAGGCCTTGCGCATAAAGCAGAGGCACTGCACACCTCGCCAATTTCACTTGCAAGCTTCCAAACTTCGTGAAGGTCCTCCAAACATTCAGAAAAGGGTTTCTCCACTTCCCAGAAAGTAAGTAAGACATCATTATGCCCTCCTTTAATTTCTCAAGTGACAATTTCATGGTTTTAATATTTTCATGAGAAATCTCTAGTTTTCCAAGATAGAAACCCTAGTTTCTCTTCCTAATCCCAAATTTGATCCTTGAAGACCCCTTTTACCCTTCCCTCATCAAAATAATCCCTTACCCCATATCCCTAATTTTTTCCATCACATTCTCCACTCCCTAAACCTATGTTTCCCAATTCATCTCCCTAGGGTTTCTATCCAAGACACTATGGAAGAAGAAAACAAATAATTATGTGAGGAAGGATAAAGTGAAGAGAGTAGGCAACACAAAGGAGGGAAGAACCTCAGACTTGAACCTACAAACACCAAAGAACTCATGGCCTCTCCCATGACTGTGACATGTTTCAAGCATGTAGGATGATTTTAATTTTGTGAAAAAATACAAAAGGTCTAACATAACCATGTTTTGAGTAGGCTTTTCATCTCTAATCTTCATGATATCTAGGTAACCCTTTCTAGTGTCACTTTCATATTATCCACATCCATTATATAATATGCCACTAGAATTCCAAATGTTGGTGAAAAGTGGTACAAGTAAAAACATTTGGACAATCATCAATATGACCCATATATCAAGCCAAGGCACTATAATGAAAGAAAAAGGTTATTTCCTTTCCCTTACCTCCTAGATAGGTATGCCCTTATGATGAAAATCATCATGAGGTACTTTTCTTGTGAAGGAACGTTCTCTAGACTCTACACCTTTCATATCAAGTTATTAATGCACTTCAAAAGGGTCAAAATGCTCAACATACCTTATTTTCTCTTCAAGGACATTGAAAAAATGACATACATTGTTCAAAAGAGAGATTATGACAACCAAATGAGAAGTAATTTTCACCAATATCTCATCAAGATGATTTTCCTCCATCACCTTGATAAATTGAACATCTCATGGGAAACTTTCATAGCTAATGAAATCTTCACTACTCTACCAATTCAACATGCTCAAGCTATGCCTCCACCATCTCATCCTTCCACATCCATTCCTACATCTCAGACCACATTACTTGATTTTTCATCAACTGAAACTACTTCACCCATTTCACCACCATAATCACCATTTCACACTCATATTGGGTCATCCAGCATGGTTAAGAACAATGAGCTTCAAAAGACCAAAGTGGCTGAGATAGAGACATTGGAAAAAAAATATTAGAGAGGTCATAGGAAAGTGTTTTCTCCATAGATTGTGGAAGGTGCCTTGCCTTCTTCATTGGAAAAGTAGGTAGACAAAGGAAAGAAAAATATGACAGAGGCATATATTCAGGAAGAGATTAGGCATGAGCAGAAAATCTTCATGAGACAAAAATGGAGTTTAACCTTGTTGACTTGAATCAACAAGATGATTTTGAGATCACTATAACATTCATCAAGGAAAAAGAGACCAAGATCAAAGAGCTACAAACTGATCTTGATATAACTAGATTTTTCTTTACCTTTCTTTAGAAGGAGAACCAACAACTAAAGACCAAACACTTCATTAATGAAGTGAAATTCATCAAATCTCGAAGAAAGGCAGAAAAAGATAAAGTCTTGCTTGAAGAGACACTAGAAAATATGTTGTGCTATATGAACCAGAATAACAAGTTACAATAAGAAGTCAAAGGACTAGAGGTTTGAAGAGAGCCCTAGAACTATAAAGGTAGAAATAAAGAGAACTAGCAGATGAGCTCACTCTTAATGAATAATTTGCAGTGGTAATCAATGAGAACTGGGAACAATGGCTTGATAGGGCTAAACAACATCTTGAGAAGTCCCTAGAGAAAGAAAAAAGGGATAATGATATTCAAAGAAGGATGACAAAGCACTATGCCAAGAAAAACAAAATTGCAAGGTCAAAACTTAAACAAGCCAATGCAAAAATTGAAACCTTGACCATGCAAGAAGAGAAAACAAGGCTTGATATCCTTGCTGAAGCCTCACTCTGTGCCTAATCATCATCATCAACCACCATTCAGCAAATTTTGGAAATTTTTTATACATTTTTGCAAAATTTTTAATTTTTTGTGCATTCTTGGACAATCATGTGACAGTTGGATTGTTAGATGCACAGCGCCCTAGGCATTGCCCACTTGTTTGCGGCATATTTTGGTGAAACGAAGACCACCATTGGATTAATAACAGGGAAAAGATGCAAGAAGCCCACTTTTTTGGCCTTGTTTGGTCAAACTGGCAGGTAAAAGAGTAAAAAACCCTTCAAAAAATCACAGTTTTTCTTATTTTTTCACCTTGGCATTGTGCATAGAGCAGTCTTGGGAGAATAAAATTTTGGGAGTTTGAATCAATTCAACTCTGCAAACCAAGCACCTATTTGGAAATCAAATGGATAATATTTCTAGTGAGCTATCCTAAGATCTATTTGGACATTGGGAACCCCCTCAAAAATAAACTTGAAGATGGCGTTGTGCACCTAGCAAGGCACTGCGCACCTGACACTGGCGCTTCTCACCTGTCCAATGTCTAATTTTTCTCATTTTTCTCTGAAATTTTGATTTTCACCTTGATAAATCATGAATTTAATTATTTAATTGATGGAAGTAAACGTAATTATGATGTTTTTACACTTACCTATGGTAAATACATTAGGTGAAAATTTTTTATGACATGTAATGAATCAATTTGCACAAAGTGAGGGATGAGTGAGTTTGACCTCACTACAATCTAGGTATTCAACTCATTTTTTGGTGGAACACCTCCTCAACTTGGGAATTCGACCCCTGAGGTTGGGAGATGTTTTTTTAGGTCTATATCATGTAATTTTTGACTCAATTCATAGGTTGGATGTTGATGCATTGATTATAGACTCTAGTGTAATCTATTTGGCAGGAAATTAATGAAAATGTTGTAGCTATTTCTTTGGGATACCCATGGTATGGAAATTTAGCATTGTTATTCTTATGTCTCATTATGTATGAATTTTTTGTTTCATGATTCATTTCATTTCTATAATCTGTTGGTTTTTAAGTTGATAAACATAATACATCTCTCATGCTCTATTTTGGGAAAACCTTCATAGTTTGTCCATCTTCTTCAGTTTAGAAATAATTCATGCTTAGCCTTTCTCTTTCTAGCTCCTCACCTATCTGATCCATCCCACTCAAGAAACCCTAAAGTGTTAGGTTTTCTACCTACCTTTCCCCATTGAATCTCTGCAACCCTAATCCTATTTTCCCTGACCTAGCCTCTTTGACCTAATCCTCATCCAGCAACCCAAATCAACCAAATCAAACCCCCGTACTTATACCTAGACTAAAACCCTAATTCATCCAGCCCTCTTGGATGTGACATTGTGGAGAGAGCCCTCTCCGGCTTGGTAGGGCTAGCTACCAAGCTAAAATATTGGTATGTGGTTACCTCTATTGGGATTTCTTCTCTGTAGCAAAGTCTGGCGGTGATAACACATACCTTCGTCATTCAATACAGTAAGGAGTTCCAGGCATATACTTCCCTAAGAAATATTTTAATCTACGATAAATAAAACTCCATCACCTATCACTACACCAATCACAACCCTTGATGTATACTCTTTCAATTGGAAAGACCCATATCTTGTTATGAAACTAGCTCTAAAAATATAATAAAAGAGATATCAACACCTTATAAATCAACCACTTTGAGGGGGAAACATCCTTTACATTACATAAATGACCAATTCTTGGATGATACAAATGAAAAAACCTCCTTTCTATATATAGGAGCCCATGGGGTCACAATATAATCCTATCTGACCTAACAATAATAATGTAAGGGCACAACAATAACATTAGTGGGCTTTTATGTGGCATGATAATAACAATATGGGGACTACGGGGGTACAACAATAACAATAAGGGGGCTACACTAACGACAATAAGGGGCTATACTAGTAACATGGGGACCTAACATGCCCCTCTCCTTACCAAAAGTGTTGTCCTCAATGCTTGAGTATCTCTGGGTGCTTATGTATAAAATTCTCATCCTCCCATGGAGAATCTTCAGTGGGTAAGTTCTTCCACTTGACGAGATACTCTGAAATTGATCGATTCCGTAGCTGTCGAGTTCTTTTTTCCGTGACCTCTTCAGGTTCCAATATGATTTTTCCTTCCTCATCAAGTTCTGGAAATATTGTTTGAACTAGAAGATTTTCACATATAATACTAATCATGAAACATGAAGCGGTGCTGAGTTAGCAAAACTCCATTTTATTATAATACCAATCTTTTGCAACACCTTGTAAGGACCATAGTAGCGTGATAAATTATTATCCTTTTTAGCTTTCTTAATTTTTTGTATGGTATGCGTGCAATAAAAATACCAGGACTCCTACATTAAAACTACTCTGTTGTGATGTTAGTCTACTTTATTGTTTCATTTGATTTTGTGCCAAATTTAGGTTATCCTTTAAGGTTGGAGAACTTGATTTTGATGATTGACGTAGTGATCTTCCACTGCTTGAACCTTATAATTTTCTCTTAAATATGATGTGATGGATGATGGATGATATCCATAAAGTTCCATAAATGGGTTCATTTTTGCTACGGTATGGAAGGAAGTGTTATATCACCATTTAGCCAGAGGTAACAACTTGACCCGTTGTGTTTATTTATCAGATACAAAAAAACAAAGATATCCTTCCAAACATTTGTTCACTATCTAATTTTTCCCATTGGATTGAGGATGATAAGATGAGCTATGGGCTAGTTGAGTACCCAAACAAGAAAATAATTCCGTCCAAAAACTTCCAGTGAAAATGGGATCTTTATCTCTTACAATAATCTTTCAGTTTCCATGTAGCTTTTGAATTGTTTCCATAAATTCAGTAGCAACTATACTTGATTTAAATAGATGAGATAATGCACAAAAGCTTGCATACTTGGTATGTCTATCAACTACCACCATGATGGCACTTTTTCCTTCAGAATTGGGTGAACCTGTGATAAAACCCATTGAAACCTCCTCCCAACATTGACTTGGAATGGGTAAAGGTTGTAGCATACCCGGGGTCTTCATTGTGTCAAAGTTATTTTTCTGTCAAACTAAACATTCTGCCACAAACTTTTGAATATTAGATTTAAGGTCATCCAAAGAAAAATATTTCTTCACCCTATGGTAAGTTTTTAAAAATCCTGAGTTTCGTCCTATGGGAGAGGTGTGCAATTACAAAAGAACGTTTTTCTTTAGTTATGAATTTTTACAAATATATTAGCGATCTTTGTACCATAAGGAAAAAATTTTCCAACCAAATGTATCAGATGTACTAGGATATTGATGCAACTTTTGAATGAGTGTCCATACTTCTTCTTCATTCTTCCATTCCTCCCTTGCTTCGGTTATCCAATCTGGTTGGATAATAGAAATGGTACAAAACAATGCTTCAACATCCTTATCCTTTCTTGAGAGTGCATCTGAAACAACATTTAGCTTCCCTTTTTTGTAGATGATTTCAAAGTTATAACCCAACATATTTGTGACCCATTTTTACTGCTCTTCTAAATATAGTCTTTGTTCGAAAAAGCTTTTAAGACCATCATGATCATTTTTTACCTTGAAGTGTCTTCCCATTAGGTAAGGTCGACATTTCTTTAGTGCATGTAGTATTCCCAACATTTCCTTCTGATAAATAGCTTTCTTTAAATACTTTCCTTTGATTGGAAGACTTAAAAATAAATGGGTCTTCCTTCTTCCATTAAAACAACACCAATTCCATTTCCTGAGGCATCACATTCCTGATAAGGTTACATGAACTACGGTGTAGCTAAGGCTGGTGCTAGGTACATTGCCTCTTTAAGATGTTCAAAGGCCTTAGTTGCTTTAGGAGTCCATGAAAATGCATATTTCTTCAATTATGTTGTTAGAGGTGCTGCTATTCTCCCATAATTCTTAACAAACTTACGATAATACCCTGTTAACTCGAGAAATCCTCGCAACTTATTTATGGTTGTGGGGACTTTCCATTATTTAATGGCTTTAATTTTGTTAGGGTCTACCTTAAAACCCTCGTGAGATACAATATGACCCACCTCTTGTACTCCAAAGAAACATTTGGAGCTTTTTTGCATATAATTGTTTCTCTTGCAATAGTTTGAGCACCCTGTCAACATGTTGAACATGATCCTTCCAAGACCTAGTGTAGATTAGTATATCATAAAAAAAATACTAGCACAAATTTTCTGAGGAAGGGTTTGAAAATTTAATTCATCAACCCTTGAAATGTAGAAGGTGCATTGGTAAGGCCAAACGGCATGACCAAAAATTCATAATGACCCTCATGAGTTTGAAATGTTGTTTTCAGAACGATTGGTGAGCCGAATGACGATGTAACATCAAACCAAGCTTTGGAGCCCAAGGACCCAGCCTTCGCGGACTCATAGAGGGCTCTCTCTATTATATATAAAAGATATCGGTGTGTTTGCTTGTGGTGTTTTGATATTAGGCTAGTTATGAAGTATGTTTTTTGTTTTTTGTTTTTAAGTTTGTGAGGGATAAAACTGATCAAAGATATAAAATGGGTAACAAGAAGTTAGATCAACTGGGCTATGGGGTCAAAAAGGTCAAGGAAGCTATGAGATGATGATGCAAGGCTGCTGTAGGGCCAATTTGATTCAAGGTAGAAAGGATCTTCAGGCAAAATGGAGTAAATGGACATCAAGTTTGTGAATAACAAAGAGTTTCAAGCATCACTGGTTTAATAGATAACATAAACTTGGTAAAGAAAACCCTTAATCATGCAACATGTAACTATAAACTAATCAACACATCGAAACAAACATTCCAGCCATGCATAGAAGTATAAGACCCTCTAACTTTGGGAAATGGCTATCAGACTTTGGGGAAAACACTTAAGATGGACTAACAACTCAAAATACTATGCCGAAACACCTAAACACAGTCTTTAAGTTATTGGGCACTTTGACAAACAAGCTTTCATAGTTTTAGGCAAAGGGCTAGATCGGGACTAGGCCTCCTTGGTTCAACAAGATGATAAGCTAATCAGTCAAAGAGATAGTTTTATGGAAAGAACTATGGACAATCATAGGTAGGCAGGGCACACCATACATCCTACTCAACATACATAGAACTTTTGAATAAAACTAGCAACAATACCTTAAGTTACTAAAGAGCAGTTAAGAATTCTTTAGTATAACTAAGGAAGAAGAAAACATAAAGCTATGAAGATTCAGGAATTTTGAGGTGCCTCCATGGGCATATCTCAAAATTAATCTCTACTGATCTATAGCAGCAAGAAGCATGTATCATGAATGAAAACTAGAGGACAACAAAGCAAGAAACACTATACCATTCTACCATGTCATGGAATCCATCAACAATCCTTCATCATTCATCAAAAGCATCCAAGAGGCAGTCCAAAATCATAACACAAGTATGTTCTTCAAAGCTCATATGACCAATATATTGATTCTTCTCTCAAGTTCAGCCTTGTTTTACAATGAAGGCTTGTGGAATAAATAGGCTCAAGTGAGGAAAACCTCATGGTGCAACTAGCTATCCCATTGGCCTAATCAAAATATCTAAACTTGTCCTTGAGGCTTTGCAAAGCCCAAGGCACAAAATATCCCATAAAATATCTAAAAAATGCTAAAAACGGAAATTATATTGACTTTACATCATTTTCCAAGTGCAAAAATAGCTAAACGGACATTTGGAAAAAGCAGATTTTTGAGGTTCAAAAATTACAAAAATACTTCAAATTTATATCGAAAAAAGGTCCCCTGACTTTCCGGACACATTTGGAAGCCTTCCTGGTGTCGAAATGAAGCTCATGATGGCTCGTTCGAAAGATCTCTATGTCTTATTTCCGGAGAAACTGAAATCACCTCAATCATATGCCCAGAAGACCTCCAACTCTGTACCTGTGTGTAAAAAGCCAGGAAATAGCAGACGCTGATATGACGGGCAGAATGTGCAAAAAGTGAGCATTTTTCGCCATTTTGAGGGGGCGAATGATCTCCAAATGCTCTGACAATCACTGAGAACCTGATCCTAGAATTATGGCATCAATTGGTATCATCCTTCTCCCTTGAAAAATCCTCAAACTGAAATGGCGAAATTATGAGTTTTCGACCAAAAACCCAAAAAATGCCAAAAAACAAAAAGTTGTCGAAATGGGCCCAAAAATGGCACGCATGACCCTCAAGGGTCCCTAGCAAAATTCTCCAAAGCTGAGGCCAAAATGTCAAGAGCTGATGTGTCTTTCTCCTCTTTCCGTCCCGAGCGCTTCCCCTTTGCTTTCTTCAATTTCTCTTGGGTTGCCTTTAGTTTGCGTCGGGCAAACTGATTCAACTTCTGAAAGTGATGTGTCCTCTTTCTTTGTAGCTCCAGATCTCTGTTTTCTCTTTCAAGCTTCATATCCAAGTGTTTTTTGGCTCTTTCAAGCCATGCCTCTTTGTTTCCTTCAATTTCCTGCTCAAGGAGTGCAGTGAGAGGAAAGGCTTGGAGATGGGCTTGCTCTTCTTCTTTCTGCTTTTCCAAGGCTCTTTTAAGCCCCATGGTTCTAGGCCTCTTCCGCCTAGGCTGTTCTTCCTCTTCTTCCTCATCAAAATCATCACTGAGTTCTTCTATCCTCGCTTGTGCCTTGGCAGCTTCTTGCTTGTATTTAATTGCCCTTGCCTCATGAACTGCTGTGTGAACATTCATCTGTTTATTTTGTATTTCCAAGAAGTGGTTGAAATTCCTTGCCCGTTGAAGATCCTCCTCTAATGCCAAAATTTTCCCCTCTTTATGGATTAGGAGGTTTTCAAGAAGGCGAGCCTCATTATCACTGTCATCGCTTTGGATTGGGATGACAGCCAATGCACCCCCATGTTTTGTACTTTCTCCAACTTTGCTTTTCCCTTTCAAGGCCAATCTTGCACTTTTCCTCCTTGGCATGCTAGTAGGTGTCCTTTTGGGCGATTTCCGTTTGCTAGGAACAACCTTGGTCACTGTTAGAGTGGCAGCCTTAGACCTTTTCTTCCTTGCTGTGCTGAGCTTTTTTCTTTTGGGAGGAGGAGAAACAACTGATTTACCTTTGACATCTTATTGAAATTGCTACTCTTCTTGAGGCTGCTGGATGTTTTCTTCTTACTGTTCACTTTGCTGCTCCTGTTCGCCAACCTTAACTTGTTGTTCTACATCAATTCCTTGTTCAATTTGGGTTCCAACTTGCTGCCCTTTTTCACCAAAATCAAGCTGCTGCTGTGCTTGGATTTCCTGCTCATTTTGTGGCTCAAGATGTGGCTCAATTTCCTGCCCAAACTGTTGTTCCTGTCCTTCAGTATCTAGTTGTTGTTCTTCTTCTTGTACCTGTTTTTCATCATCTTCCTTTCGTTGCTGGCCTTCACCACTGTCCTGCTGTTGTTCCTCATTTTCTGTTTGCTGCTGTTCATCCCTTTCCTCTTGCTGTTGTTCATCTCTTTCCTATTCTTGTTGTCTACTCCCTTCTCCTTCTTCCTGCTGTCTTGACTGTTCAGTGGTAACTTTGAGCCTTCTAGGAGTAGGCCTGCTGGACAAAGGTATAGGGCGATGAACAGGCTGAGTGGGAGATATATGGACGGGAGGAACAATAGAGAAATCTGGATGACTGATGAATACATCCTATGGAACCTGTTTCTTCTCTAGCTGGTGTAGGATGATAATCTTGATCAGAGAGTGATGGAAAAGAGAAGGTATTTGCAGAGGTGGGGCCTTCTTTTGGACTGTAGATGCCATCTTCTCGATGCTCTTGAATAAAAAGTAAGAGAGGTTTAGTTGCTTGTTTCTAGTAAAATGCATCAATAGGCGGACATGGTATGCATAAACTCAATCAAACCTCCCTTCACAAGTAAAATATTTCATTATGACTTTCATAAGAGGAGCATAGCTGTCAAGAAGATATGAAAAAGGGAAAATAGCAGTGAAAGCATCTCTATGCTCAGGCTTGATGAAAGGCTTGTAATCTTCTAAGTCAAGATGGGCCTGTTTGAACCATTTTTCGCCATGATATGGAATCTTGGTGGACTTGGACACTGATCTTGGAGAAAACTTGAAATCAATATCCGCTACCCTGAAATGCTTGTTCTGGAACCTCAGGCCGCATAGGTGTGTTAATGGCGAAAAAATTTTCACTTCCTGTATCTTCTGGCAGAAATCTAGGCAACCTACTTCATGGAAGTTGAAAAGGACAGATGGATGAGCATTAACCTCTTCTGTAGAGATTGGCTCATATCTTTTATGCAGACCGCTCCTGCTGTCTTGCCTTGGAGGCATTTTGACCTAAATATGCTTTGGAAGAAACAAACTGCCTCACTGTGTGTAAACTGCCCTTTGGAGTCAAACTGTGTCAATGTACTGCTTTGACAGAGAAACAATATGATTTGGATGGTTGCAACAAGTTTCCTTACAATACACAACTTCCTCTCTCTTAAAAAGTGGCCTTCCACCTTTAAAGTATCTCTGTCAGTAGATTTCTCAATAAGAGACCATATAGTGAGAAGGAGACAGACTGCTAGGTAAATTCCCTGTGCAAAGTGTTAGGAAATCACCTTGTTCTTGTGAAGTTTTAGAGGTCAACTCATTTTAATCTTTGCCCATGGTAGACTTTGCAATCATTAAAAACCTGCCCTGTCTAAGGTGTCAAACATTCAACAAACTTGCCTATGGTGCAATCAACCATTAGTATGATTAGACAGTCAATATCTCAGTTCTGAACAAGGTGACAGAGTAAAAATGCTCCAAAAGTTCAAACAAGCCTGCAATAGTCTTCTCTTTTCAAAATAACTAGGACCTCTGATCAATATAACACCCCTGGCGATGTAGGAAACAACCTTTGATTCTACCTAAACATCCACTTATCAAACCAGCTCGAAGAACAAAATTTAGTCAAGCAACTGCACAGTGAAAACTGTCTTTCTATGAGGAGCAGGAACAACTTTACCCTGTAGCTTTCAATCTATAACTGCTCTTTGAAAACAACCCTTTTTTCTGATTATACTTCACTGTCTTCTATAAGTATGTCACTTCATTAAACAGAATCATGCATATACAAGGTAATTCCCCAGTGTGAGCATATAGCCAGACTTACTGATAAGGAACAAAGTGACACAAATTGAGAGGTTTCTTTAAGGTGGCAGTCAAGGCCTTGCAACAGTCATATTAAGTACATGGTCAACCATTAATTCCTTTTCAACAAAAACTGCTCTTTATGCTCCACCTTTCCTTAAGTTCAGTTTTAATAATACATACTATTTTTACCCTTTGAGCACCTTATTGTTCTTCAAACATTTTTGCAAAAGGAAACACCTCTAACTACAATGGTGGTATTACTGACTCTTTTTTACAGAAATGAAAACCACACACTATCCTTTGTCCCTTTGATTACAAAGGATTTTTCAGAAGAACACCAGTGTTCATCTCATGATCATTTTGTTTCAGATAGTGGCAGACTATTTTCACCTTCAGAAACACCTCATTTTTCCTCTCTGTTTTAAACAGTACACACAACTAACAGATTTTGACCATGTTCTATCTCAAGTTTGATGGCAAATTGCAATGGTTACTCGTGATAGTGCTCAATTTATCCCTTTGGTGTTTGTTTCTGACCTCATTATCACATTAAAACCTCACTTTTATAAACTTGAACAGTGGTTTTTTTTAAACCCTTACAGCACTTTGCAGTTTTGAAACCGAGGGGGAGAGCATATAAGAATACCTTCAAACTTGATGAAAATCCCTTGTGGAGCGCCGGAGGTAGCGTTGCGTATGAGCTGGAGGTGCACTGGAGGTTTTAAGCCTGCGCGGCACTCTGCAGAGAAAGAACGTCGTGCACAAAACTATCCGGGCAACCTGTCGGGTTGGGGTCGGGCGCCATGTACAGGCGCGTCGCGCACGCGTACAGGCGCGTCACGCGACAGTCTACCGCCTGTGCAAATTTCCTTCCAGGCGCGTCGCGCGGTGTTTAAACCCAAAAAAATGTGTGCAAAATGCTCAAAATCGTTCCAGTCTTCTTCGTTTGGTGCTGAGAACGTCAGAGGAAAACTCACTTGTGATTTGAAAATGCAAATTCATCCCTCGACTTTACTCTTATGTCATTTCAAATTCTTCAACGGTCACCTTTATCATTTATTCGAAATGCAAAAAAGAACTTATGGTTGGCCATTTTAACACAGCAACTTCAAATTTGAAAAATAACCTAATGACCTTCAGACCATCTCTGCCATTGTGTTAATAATGCTGGTGATATTCATTATGTAACGTAACCCCTCTTTAACACTGTTTAAAAAACCTGAAGACTATTCTGCTACTTGAAAGAAAAAGGTTTATCTTTCATCTTTCTTTGACAGTTTCGGTCTTTGCTTGCTTTCTCAACTTCTTTCTCAAATGCAAGTGTCAAGCATTTGCTGTACTTATTTGGATTTTCCATGGCCCTTGTTTCAATTACTTCTCTGCTCAAAACAGTTTATATGATATCTCTGTCCATTTAAATAATGAAACAGCTGTGTTTGTTTCAAACCATCCAAACCCTGACAGTATGTCAAATGACTTCTTTGCCTGTAAAGGACATTTCGCGCTGCGGGGTATTCTTTGACTTTTTGATAGAGATTCTTTTCCCTTGCTTCAACACAAACTAACATCTTGCTCTTAATGCCTTTTTGGAACTAAATGATGCCCACTGTGACTGAAATTTGACTAAGGTGTAAATTGTAGTGGTACCCACCTAGGCCTGATCATCATTTGTCTAAGAAGGTGCTTTCTTTTACAATATTTTCTCTGCTCCTAGTGCTGATGTGATATCTCTGATATTTATAATGACAGCTTTGTACTTGTTTTGAAAGCCTCTTCGAAATCTGAGAGTATGCCCAAAATCCTTTTGTACTTTATAACCCTATATACTAGCTGCAGTATCTCTTGGGAAAACCAGGCTCAGATTTTACTGTCAACTTAGGACAAACTTATTTTGAAAAGGCACTTGTTCCATAAATGGAATTACTTCCAATAATGCCATTCTTTGATTAGCTTTGCATGCTGCCCTAGGGTTTTTAAACTTCAGATCTTAAGAATTTCCTGTCTTTGTATTGAAGATGCAAGTATATAATATGTGGACAAATTTTTGGCCTATTTCATAGATACAAAAGCTTTCATCAGACATCTTCTTCCTAATGACAAACTGAAAATACCAACCTACTATATCTGAAGAAAAACTCTGTCTTTGTGGTGAGGTGCAACTTGCAACAACTGGATTTGCACCAGCGCTTTGATTAATAGTAAAAAGTCCCCTGTCTGAGACTGTATGCCATTTTCCTCCCTCTTCTTTATGTTCATCCAGAAATCATGAACTGTACTTCTCATTTTAATAGGAACAAAAGAACGTACAGGGGTCCTTTCACTGAAGTATTTCCTTGTTTAAGACTAATTGAAGCTATGCATCTTAACACCCCTGGAGAGATATTTGTTATGATAGCTTTGATTTAAGAGTCTCTTTTATGCTCCCTGATGATGTCTGAAACTTCAACTGATTCTCTTTATCAACCAGACACTCTTCCTTCTCTTGTCTTGCACACTTCAGATCTTAGCATTGTTATAATCATCATTACTCACACTCAGAAAACCAGAGTCAATGTTTCACTGTTAAGTAAAAAGCAAACCTGGGCTTTTGAAATCCTTAAAGTCAATACTAGCCAGCGCCCTCTGCTTATAGATGAAGGAGGCGCCCTAACCCTCTTCTTGTAAATGAAGGAGGTTCTTGGCCACGACAAATTACCAGTTTGTTGTGACAGTGGTGTCTTTCTCTTACTGTGATTTTCATGCTGAAAGGAAGCTACAAGGTCTTGATGAGTAACTCTCTGTCTTGCAGATATATCTCAGGCTCATGTTCACATTTGAGAAGCAGATGTTCTTCTAAATGTGCATTCAAGAATTTTCTCCTGAGATGAAGTTATATTTCCTGTCTTTATAGAATCTATAAAACACTGTAAAACACCTAATAATCAGCTTGAGACTGTGGTCTATGCAGTGCTGAGACCTAGGGGTATAAGTGGCGTGACTTAGAGCTGTGATCAAATTGATTTGCAGAGTGGGAGGTCAGTCATGGTTGGTCCGTAGCAGATGGAGGTTTTTTGGCTTTTTGATGGTTGCCAAGGGTAAAATTCCTTAAAGCGCCACTTCCTAACTTAGGGGAGGCTTTTGAAACAGACTTGGATTTTTCTTTTTAGAGCTGATGGGCAGACCAGTAGGGATGAAGCTAGAAAAGATGGTGATAATGGGTTTTAACTTTGACATGGGCAAACTGAAAAGTAAGAGGGTGAAAAAAGTTTTATGAGGGTTTTCTAGATGACAAATTGACATATGGAAATCAGCTTCTAGAAAACTCAGCTATGGATCTAGTCATCACTAACAAATGAAAAATACTGATGACTAACAGTGGCTCCATTTGGGGAGGGCAGCTCCTCATCAGGAGGTGTCCAGAATTCAGATTTTTGGCTTATGAAGACCAGTGCCTTACCCATTGGCGCAAAAATTTACCCTTCTTTGATGTTATTTCCGAAAAGTGACAGCATGTTTAACATCAATGATCCTTCTACCTACCCCACTATCTTTTCTATCATTTTTTCTTCTCTTTGGCGCATTTGAACTAGCAGCCTTTTGACAATGTATATTTTTCTTTTTGCAAAATGAACCTATCTATTTCTACTCTTATATCTGCCCGGAGTTCAGATTAAACTGATGAACTCCTTCATTACTCTACCTATGCTAGATCGATTGTCAAGATTAAGCAGTTTGACAGGATTTTTTTCTCTAATCTAAAACATGAAATTTAAAATGATCAAATCAGGATTAGGCAGTCTGATTTTTCATGCATTTGCGGCATAAAAAGACAAGCTGCACACAAATGTTATTTTGCAACAAAGGGAAACTAGACAAGCGGGGCTAAGATGTACAATGTATTTTTCATCCCTCGCTTCTCTCTTTGGTTCTTTTTTAGGCATGTGGAACCAGAATCTCTCCCTAATCTAAACTCTGTGATAAGTCAATATTACACAATGTTGACTATCTTTGCACTCACTAACTTATTAGCAAATAAATTGAAACATGCTCAGCTATGATTAGGCTAGATAGCTGAACAAGACATTGAAGTACTAGTAGCGGAATTTAGACTTGCTCGCTTTCTGAAAGACTACTTTTGGAACATGGGGCCTTTGTTTCTATCTTCACTTGCCCCCTTTTCTGTTTTTTACTGTTTTTGACTTTTCTAAATTTTTCAATATTTCAAACAATGGTATGTACAATGACTGAAAGTGTTTCAAACTCAGAAATCTTGGAAATGACGGAATTTAAGCATCTTATCCTCATAAGGATCTCCTCTCACCCTTGGCCCACTTAACTCTTGAAAAGAAAAATTTGGGAAGTTTTCTCTCTCTAACATGACACAGGGATTCATGCAAGAATCTCTGAACAGCCCGGTATCTTCCCGCTGTACCTCTTTGAATATCTGATTTCCACTCCTTTCCTTACTGTACATTTTCCTCAAGTAATGCGTGTACTCTTGGTCATTCTTGAAATAGATAATGACATCATCAAGGTATGCAAAAATGCAGAAATTTAAAACTGGGAACATGGCCTTCATGAACAGATTTCTGATATTGGGTGGTTTTGCAATTTTGAACTTGAAATTAGATCTACCTCCCGCAAACTGGAAAAAATCTTTAAGCTGTCTACTTTGCAAGGGAATCTTTTGAACATGACCTGAAACACCATTTTGCGAAAATACATGATTAAAAGCACTTTTAATTGATGAATCATGGTCTTGGGTAGAAAAAACATGATTTCTGTTATAGGGATATGCAGTATTATTTCTAAAATCAAAGCAGACTCCATGACCATCTGTTTTATCCCTGATTATTTCAGTTTGTTTCAGATTGTTGTGTTTTCTCTTGTCAAAGTTTTTCTTTGAGGGAAAGGTAGTGACACAGTATTTTCCCTTGTTTTTCCTGTAGAAATTGGTATTTCCCTTGGTGCAGTTTTGCTTTGTTTGAGTTCTTCATGGCGAGAACGGAAGATGAATAGCTGATAGCTGCTCATAAGAAGTTTATCAGGTATCTTTTCTAGATTTTGAGCTGCTGGGGCTATAGTCAAGGTTTCATTTGCAGTGGATGATCTATATGATGGTATATCTTTGAGGTATGGTAGAAACATTAAACTCCCTTGCTCCCGGGTTCCGAACAGGTTTATGATGTGTAAGTCTTCTAAGGCCTTTACCTGGAAAAAATTTCCGCAAGTTATTTCTGATGCTTGACTAAGGTTAGAGTAATTTGCTTGATAGTACATAAGGGTTTGTGATTCTTGCTCTAATCCTACTTCGGAAAGGGAAAAATTACTTTCCTCAAGACACATCTGTTCATGATCATGGTAGTTTTGAGCGTCTAGTTCATCATAAGGCACCAGGGACAGCTGATGTGGTGGATCTAAGTTTATATCAGTTTCTTCTGACTCTTCCTCCATGTTTTCATCAATATGCATAATGAAAGAGTTCAGGTCGGAATGCAAGGAACACATTGGAATGTTATCTGGCCTATCTTGACTGCTAATCATGTATTTCATGTGTGATTCTCGGTAGAGGATTCTGGTCTGGCCGAACACAGGAATGGTGGCGTATGACATGTCTAGTTGAATATTCCCTTGGAGTTTGGCTCCCCAAGATCTGGATAGAAGCATCCCGTACTTGGGAGGAATGTCTGCCACTACTATATCCATAATTAGATGTTTCGCAGGTATTTGGGCCAGACTAAAACAAAGGTCTTTGATCAAACCCAGGCATTGGACTCTACTTGAATCAAATGAATACAAGTCTTTGTATGGTCTTGTGATTTCTAGGCCTAATCTTTCCATTACTACCTTCGGCATAAGATTATGCGAGGCGCCGGAGTCTAGCATGGCATTGTGGAGGATTTGGTCGTGGATGTTTAGGCTAATGTAAAATGGAAGATTATTTCCTTCTTGGAATTTTCCCTCTATCTTTGGACCAAACAATACTTTAGGAGTGTCATCAGCCAGATTAACAGTGTTTGCATCATTCCCTAGATTTAAGACTTTTAGTACTTGGTATTTATAAGAGTTTTGGGCAATGATTTTAGTAAGAAGCATGGTGATCTTGATCTTGGTGATTTCGCCTTAAAAACTGAAAGGAAGTTGAAGTTTAGATATGTTTGTTTCAGTTTTTTCAGCCACGACCTTCTCTATGTTCTGAGTTTGTTGGCTTTGTTTTGGGATTTTGTTTGCCATAGTTGCTTCGGAAACTTTTGTGGAAGTACTCAGAATAGCTGAGTTAGGACTAGTTTGGGTGACTTTAGCTTTGTTTTGGTCATTTTTCTCCACCTTGATTTTGTCACTGCTTATTGCTTTCTTGAGGATGGTATCAGGGGTCTTAGCAGTATCTGAGTTACCTCTCTTGGAATTATCTTGGTTTCTTTTGCTTCTAAGGTCATATTTCCTGTGAGCCTCTATAATGGAATTCTGAAAATCTATGGCAGGGTCGTTGAGATCTTCATAGTTGGTCTCATCCTGATCGGGAGAAAAGAACGCTTGTTCTTCTTCTGTGAGGTACACCTCACTCTCATTATCAGATCCTATGAGGTTTAAATGATGTTCATCAAGAGGTTTTGTGTCCCTGTCATCCTCTTCCACATAGTTTTCATTGAAAGGTGGCCTAATTTGTTGGTCATTTTCCCTTGGTCTGTTTTGGGGCTGTTCCCTCCTAAAGTTTTGGTTCCGGTTTCTGTTTGGAGGGTTTGGCTAGTTGTCCCTAACAGGAGCCTTTTCATTTATCCTTTCCCACATTTTGGCCATGGTTTTTACTAAGTCATCTATTCTAGGATCTAGGGAAGGTGATGAAGTGGAGACCTCATCTTTATATGTGACCTTTCTTTCTGATCTAGTCCTAGCTCTTTTTTCTGCTAAGTTGGCATCTGCTTTTATGGCTATTTGTTGCATTTCTTCTAAGGTAGGGGGATCCTTGTCTCTTAGATGATATGTCATGTTCGGATCGAAACCATCGGGGAATTTTGCCAAGGCTAAACCAAGTGGGGGTTTGAAATGAGGTGGGAGGGAGTTATATACACTGTTGAATCTAGTGCAGTAAGCTTGGACACTTTCCCCATTTTCCCGTTTTAGGTTGTTATATTCTGACAGGATTTGAATGGGGTTTCTTCAGATTTCCCACCTATTTCTGAAGACTTGATGTAGTTCTGGGATATCGTGGATACTATTTGGAGTTAAGCTTTTGAGCCATGTTTTGGGTTCACCACCAAGACTTTGGGCGAATATTCTCATTCTGACGGTCTCGTCTTGTACCTCCAGGTATTCATAAGCATCAGTCATCCTACTTATATGCTGTTGAGGTGTAGTGGTGTCTTCTCCGGTAAAGTGTGGGATTTTGTCTTGATATTTATTTGGGAGAGGAGCCAAAGGTGGTGGCAACACCAAAGGTGCATACCAGGCTGCCATGACGGGAGCTAATGGATGATGTACAAGATGAGGACTAGTGGGATGAGATGAGGTGGTTTGAACAGGTGTGGCGGATGAACTTGGACAAGTGATCTGGTTTTGAGCAGATCTGGGATGGTAGGAGCCAAACTGATAGAGAAGCTGGAAGTCAGGAGGAGTGGTTGGTGAAGCTTCTCTACTAGGACTCTGTGGTGGGCCTAGGGGTTCAAGATCGTCAAATTTTATCTTACTATATGATTTGCTTCTGGGAAGAGTTTTTGATGACTCTAATTCAAAAGGTGAATCTGGTAGGCTAGTGAGATGTTTAGGTACTGATCTTCTTTTACGGATGGATCTACCAGAAGCTAGATGATCAGTTTCGGAAGCTTGCCACAGAATCTTCTCTGGGTCATCTACTATGATAGGAGGGTTTGGGTCTGGATTGGATCTGGTGTTAATTCTTCGTGAAGCCAGATTTTGGATCCAGAGTTTAGAGAGAATGGTATTGGTGAATGCTCTGGATGAGTGGTCTTTCTAAAGTTCTACTAAGGTGAAGGATGGTCAAAATAAAAGGGATGGATTAGTGGAGTCGCCAGGTGGAACTGGGTTGTTTTTGTGAAGATAGCTATGGTCCACCACTGGTAACTAATCTGGAAATGTTTTGGATTTTCTGAGTTTTATGTGCAGCCTATGGTTTACAGTATCCTAGACTTGTTTCAACACTTTGCTAGGGTGATGAGAACAAAAAGAGTTTACTCTAAATGGGTCTATGGGCTGCTTGCTTGTTTAAGTATCTAAAGGACCAAAGAGTCTATAAGAGTTTGCTAGACTATCATGTACTCAGTGTCTCACCATCTCCCGTTATGTTAGTGAGCGATGGAATAGGTCTATCGGATAGTAACCTAGAGTTTGGTAAAATAGTAAGGTCTATTAGAGGTTAGTGGAGTCGCCAGGTGGATTATATTTGTTTTGAGATAGATATGTATGGTCCACCACCAATATTGACAAAAACCAATCTAAGGGAGTGTTTTTGGGGTTTTTTGAGTTTTATGTGCCTACAAGGTTTGGAAGAGTTTTCTATAACTGACTCATCATTTTGCTAAGATGGTGAAAGAGCTATTTTCTACTCTTCAGACAATATCTAAATTTACTAAGCTTGACTGAGACTTCGGGAGTTACTAAGGTGTACTTAGATTTTCACTAACTCGGAAGGTCCTACTGTGAGTGTCACTAAGTTAGTGAGCAGTGGGATAAGTCAATCAGATAGTATTCTTTAAGGTCTCTTAAGGTCTAGGGAATCTAAGATTTTAAACACTCAGAGTCCCACCGTGATCGCCATTATGTTAGAGAGCGGTGGGATAAGTCAATCAAACAGTATTCTTAAAAATAAGGGACTTCTAGAGTTCTAAGGTGTCCTTAGATTGTCACTAACTCAAAGTCCCACCGTGATCGCCATTATGTTAGTGTCCCGTGATTTGGCCGATTGGTTAGCCAAATGACGATGTAACATCAAACCAAGCTTTGGAGCCCAAGGACCTAGCCTTCCTGGACTCAGAGAGGGCTCTCTCTATTATATATAAAAGATATCGGTGTGTTTGCTTGTGGTGTTTTGATATTAGGCTAGTTATGAAGTGAGTTTTTTTATTTTTTGGTTTTTTAAGTTTGTGAGGGATAAAATTGATCAAAGATATAAAAATGGATAACAAGAAGTTAGATCAACTGGGCTATGGGGTCAAACAGGTCAAGGAAACTATCAGATGATGATGTAAGGCTGTTGTAGGGCCGATTTGATTCAAGGTAGAAAGGATCTTTGTGCAAAATGGAGTAAATGGACATCAAGTTTGTGAATAACAAAGAGTTTCAAGCATCACTGGTTTAATAGATAACATAAACATGGTAAAGAAAACCCTTAATCATGCAACATGTAACTATAAACTAATCAACACATCGAAACAAACATTCCAGCCATGCATAGAAGTATAAGACCCTCTAACTTTGGGAAATGGCTATCAGACTTTGGGGAAAACACTTAAGATGGACTAACAACTCAAAATACTATGCCGGAACGCCTAAACACAGTCTTTAAGTTATTGGGCACTTTGAAAAACAAGCTTTCATAGTTTTAGGCAAAGGGCTAGATCGGGACTAGGCCTCCTTGGTTCAACAAGATGATAAACTAATCAGTCAAAGAGATAGTTTCATGGACAGAACTATGGACAGCTTATAGGTAAGCAGGGCACACCATACATCCTACTCAACATGCATAGAACTTATGAATAAAACTAGCAAACAGAATCCTTAAGTTACTAAAGAGCAGTTAAGAATTCTTTAGTACAACTAAGGAAGAAGAAAACATAAAGCTATGAAGATTCAGGAATTTTGAGGTGCCTCCATGGGCATATCTCAAACTTAATCTCTACTGATCTATAGCAGCAAGAAGCATGTATCATGAATGAAAACTAGAAGACAAAAAACAAAGCAAGAAACACTATACCATTCTACCATGTCATGGAATCCATCAACAATCCTTCATCATTCATCAAAAGCATCCAAGAGGCAGTCCAAAATCATAACACAAGTATGTTCTTCAAAGCTCATATGACCAATATATTGATTCTTCTCTCAAGTTCAGCCTTGTTTTACAATGAAGCCTTGTGGAATAAATAGGCTCAAGTGAGGAAAACCTCATGGTGCAACTAGTTATCCCATTGGCCTAATCAAAATATCTAAACTTGTCCTTGAGGCTTTGCAAAGCCCAAGGCACAAAATATCCCATAAAATATCTAAAAAATGCTAAAAATGGAAATTATATTGACTTTACATCATTTTCCAAGTGCAAAAATAGCTAAACGCACATGAAAAAGCAGATTTTTGAGGTTCAAAAATTACAAAAATACTTCAAATTTATATCAGAAAAAGGTCCCCTGACTTGCCGGACACATTTGGCAGCCTTCCCGGTGTCGAAATGAAGCTCATGATGGCTCGTTGGAAAGCTCTCTATGTCTTTTTTCCGGCGCAACTGAAATAAACTCAATCTGATGCCTAGAAGTCCTCCAACTCTGTACCTGTGTGTAAAAATCCAGGAAATAGCAGACTGCTGATATGACGGGCAAAATGTGCAAAAAGTGAGCATTTTTCGCCATTTTGAGGGGGCGAATGATCTCCAAATGCTCTGAAAATCACTGAGGACCTGCTCCTAGAATTATGGCATCAACTGGTATCATCCTTCTCCCTTGAAAAATCCTCAAACTGAAATGGCGAAATTATGAGTTTTCGACCAAAAACCCAAAAAATGCCAAAAAACAAAAAGTTGTTGAAATGGGCCCAAAATTGGCATGCATGACCCTCAGGGGTCCCTAGAAATATGCTCTGAAGCTGAGGCCAAAATATCAAGGGATGATGTGGCTTTCTCCTCTTTCCGTGCCAGGCGCTTCCCCTTTGCTTTCTTCAATTTCTCTTGGGTTGCCTTTAGTTTGCGCCGGGAAAACTGATTCAACTTCTGAAAGTGATGTGTCCTCTTTCTTTGTAGCTCCAGATCTCTGTTTTCTCTTTCAAGATTCATCTCCAAGTGTTTGTTGGCTCTTTCAAGCCATGCCTCTTTGTTTTCTTCAATTTCCTGCTCAAGGAGTGCAGTGAGAGGAAAGGCTTGGAGATGGGCTTGCTCTTCTTCTTTCTGCTTGTCCAAGGCTCTTTTAAGCCCCATGGTTCTAGGCCTCTTCCGCCTAGGTTTTTCTTCCTCTTCTTCCTCATAAAAATCACCAATGAGTTCTTCTATCCTCGCTTGTGCCTTGGCAGCTTCTTTCTTGTATTTAATTGCCCTTGCCTCATGAACTGCTGTGTGAACATTCATCTGTTTATTTTGTATTTCCAAGAAGTGGTTGAAATTCCTTTCCCGTTGAAGATCCTCCTCTAATGCCTCAATTTGCCCCTCTTTATGGATTAGGATGTTTTCAAGAAGGCGGGCCTCATTATCACTGTCATCGCTTTGGATTGGGATGACAGCCAATGCACCCCCATGTTTTGTACTTTCTCCAACTTTTCTTTTCCCTTTGAAGGCCAATCTTGCACTTTTCCTCCTTGGCATGCTAGTAGGTGTCCTTTTGGGTGATTTCCATTTGCTAGGAACAACCTTGGTCACTGTTAGAGTGGCAGCCTTAGACCCTTTCTTCCTTGCTGTGCTGAGCTTTGTTCTTTTGGGAGGAGGAGAAACAACTGATTTACCTTTGACATATTCTTGAAACTGCTGCTCTTCTTGAGGCTGCTAGATGTTTTCTTCTTGTTGTTCACTTTGCTGCTCCTGTTTTCCAACCTTAACTTGCTGTTCTACATCAATGCCTTGTTCAATTTGGGTTCCAACTTGCTGCCCTTTTTCACCAAAATCAAGCTACTGCTGTGCTTGGATTTCCTGCTCATTTTGTGGCTCAAGATGTGATTCAAGATGTGGCTCAATTTCCTGCCCAAACTGCTGTTCCTGTCCTTCAGTATCCAGCTGATGTTCTTCTTCTTGTACCTGTTGTTCATCATCTTCCTTTCGCTGTTGGCCTTCACCACTGTCCTGCTGTTGTTCCTCATTTTCTGTTTGCTGCTATTCATCCCTTTCCTCTTGCTGCTGTTCATCTCTTTCCTCTTCTTGCTGTCTACTCCCTTCTCCTTCTTCCTACTGTCTTGAAAGTTCAGTGGTAACTTTGATCCTTCTAGGAGTAGGCCTGCTGGACAAAGGTATAGGGCGATGAATAGGCTGAGTGGGAGATATATGGACGGGAGGAACAGTAGAGAAATCTGGATGACTGATGAATACATCCCATGGAACCTCTTTCTTCTCTAGCTGGTGTAGGATGATAATCTTGATCAGAGAGTGATGGAAAAGAGAAGGTATTTGCAGAGGTGGGGCCTTCTTTTGGACTGTAGATGCCATCTTCTCGATGCTCTTGAATAAAAATTAAGGGAGGTTTAGTTGCTTGTTTCTAGTAAAATGCATCAATAGGCGGACATGGTATGCATAAACTCGATCAAACCTCCCTTCACAAGTAAAATATTTCATTATGACTTTCATAAGAGGAGCATAGCTGTCAAGAAGATATGAAAAAGGGAAAATAGCAGTGAAAGCATCCCTATGCTCAGGCTTGATGAAAGGCTTGTAATCTTCAAAGTCAAGATGGGCCTGTTTGAACCATTTGTCACCATGATATGGAATCTTGGTGGCCTTGGACACTGTTCTTGGAGAAAACTTGAAATCAAGGCCAGGTACCTGGAAATGCTTGTTCTGGAACCTCAGGGCGCATATGTGTGTTAATGGCGAAAAACTTTTGACTTCCTGTATCTTCTGGCAGAAATCTAGGCAACCTACTTCATGGAAGTTGAAAAGGACAGATGGATGAGAATTCACCTCTTCTGTAGAGATTGGCTCATATATTTTATGTGGACCGCTTCTGCTGTCTTGCCTTGGAGGCATTTTGACATAAATATGCTTTGGAAGAAACAAAACTGCCTCACTATGTGTAAACTGCCCTTTTGGAGTTAAACTGTGTCAATGTACTGCTTTGAGAGAGAAACAATGTGATTTGGATGGTTTGCAACAAGTTTCCTTATAATACACAACCTCTGCTCTCTTAAAAAGTAGCCTTCCACCTTGAATGTATCTCTGCCAACAGAACTTTCAATAGGATACCATACAGTAAAAAGGAGACAGAATGCTAGGTAAATTCCCTGTGCAAAGTGTCAAGAAATTACCTTGTTCTTATGAGGTTTAGAGGTCACTCAATACATCTTAATCTTTGTCTCAAGGTAGAATTTCCAATCATTAAAAACTTGCCCTGTCTAAGGTGTCAAACATTCAACAAACTTGCATATGGTGCAATCAACCATTAGTATGATTAGACAGTCAATATCACAGTTCTGAACAAGGTGACAGAGTAAAAATGCTCCAAAATTTCAACCAAGCCTGCAATAGTCTTCTCTTTTCAAAATAACTAGGACCTCTTATCAATGTAACACCCCTGGCTATGTAGGAAACATCCTTTGCTTCTACTTGAACATCCACTTATCAAACCAGCTCGAAGACCAAAAGTCAGTCAAGCAACTGCACAGTGAAAACTGTCTTTTTATGAGGAGCAGGAACAACTTTACCCTGTAGCTTTCAATTTATAACTGCTCTTTGACAACAACCCTTTTTTCTGATTATACTTCACTGTCTTCTATAAGTATGTCACTTCTTTAAACAGAATCATACATATACAAGGTAATTCCCCAGTGTGAGCATACAACTAGACTTACTGATAAGGAACAAAGTGACACAAATTGAGAGGTTTCTTTAAGGTGGCAGTCAAGGCTTTGCAACAGTCATACTAAGTACGTGGTCAACCATTAATTCCTTTTCAACAAAAACTGCTCTTTATGCTCCACCTTTCCTTAAGTTCAGTTTTAATAATACATACTATTTTCACCCTTTGAGCACCTTATTGTTCTTTAAACAGTTTTGCAAAAGGAAACACCTCTAACTACAATGGTGGTATTACTGACTCTTTTTTTACAGAAATGAAAACCACACACTGTCCTTTGTCCCTTTGATTACAGAGGATTTTTCAGAAGAACACCAGTGTTCATCTCATGATCATTTTGTTTCAGATAGTGGCAGACTATTTTCACCTTCAGAAACACCTCATTTTTCCTCTCTGTTTTAAACAGTACACACAACTAACAGATTTTGACCATGTTCTATCTCAAGTTTGATGGCAAATTGCAATGGTTACTCGTGATAGTGCTCAATTTATCCCTTTGGTGTTTTTTTCTGACCTCATTATCACATTAAAACCTCGCTTTTATAAACTTGAACAGTGGTTTTTTAAACCCTTACAGCACTTTGTAGTTTTCAAACCGAGGGGGAGAGCATATAAGAATACCTTCAAACTTGATGAAAATCCCTTGTGGAGCGCCGGAGGTAGCCTTGCGTATGAGCTGGAGGTGCACTGGAGGTTTTAAGCCTGCGCGGCACTCTGCAGAGAAAGAACGTCATGCACAAAACTATCCGGGCAACTTGTCGGGTCGGGGTCGGGCGCCGTGTACAGGCGCGTCGCGCGACAGTCTACCGCCTGTGCAAACTTCCTTCTAGGCGCGTCGCGCAGTTTACCAGGCGCGTTGCGCGGTGTTTAAACCCAAAAAAATGTGTGCAAAATGCTCAAAATCGTTCCAGTCTTCTTCGTTTGATGCTGAGAACGTCAGAGGAAAACTCACTTGTGATTTGAAAATGAAAATTCATCCTTCGACTTTACTCTTATGTCATTTCAAATTCTTCAACGGTCACCTTTATCATTTATTCGAAATGCAAAAAAGAACTTATGGTTGGCCATTTTAACACAACAACTTCAAATTTGAAAAATAACCTAATGACCTTCAGACCATCTCTGCCATTGTGTTAATAATGCTGGTGATATTCATTATGTAACGTAACCCCTCTTTAACACTGTTTAAAAAACCTGAAGACTATTCTGCTACTTGAAAGAAAACGGTTTATCTTTCATCTTGCTTTGACAGTTTCGGTCTTTGCTTGCTTTCTCAACTTCTTTCTCAAATGCAAGTCTCAAGCATTTGTTGTACTTATTTGGATTTGCCATGGCCCTTGTTTCAATTACTTCTCTGCTCAAAACAGTTTATATGATATCTCTGTCCATTTAAATAATGAAACAGCTGTGTTTGTTTCAAACCATCCAAACCCTGACAGTATGTCAAATGACTTCTTTGCCTGTAAAGGACATTTCGCGCTGCGGGGTATTCTTTGACCTTTTGACAGAGATTCTTTTCCCTTGCTTCAACACAAACTAACATCTTGCTCTTAATGCCTTTTTGGAACTAAATGATGCCCACTGTGAGTGAAATTTGACTAAGGTGTAAACTGTAGTGGTACCCACCCAGGCTTGATCATCATTTGTCTAAGAAGGTGCTTTCTTTTACAATCTTTTCTCTGCTCCTAGTGCTGATGTGATATCTCTGATCTTTATAATGACAGCTTTGTACTTGTTTTGAAAACCTCTTAATCAAGTCTTTCCTTCATTCTTGTTTATAACCTTTGTCTGTGACAGTATAAGACTGATAGGTTACATCACTGAGTTGAAAACCTGTACAGAAGAACAACATAAGTCTGAATTACCCAACAAACATTCAAGTTAATTTTGCTCTTTTTCCCAGGTTTTTCAACTTGGATCATGGCACCTCTATTTATGTGAAAGATGCAAGTATATAGATGTGGGCTGAAATTCCCCAGCCCTACTAAATGCAAAACATTGAAAAATATTTTGATGACTGACAGAAATATAATATATGGAGAGAAAACTCTGTCTTGTGGTAGGTTAACCTATATATAATTTGGATTTGCACACGGCCTTTAGATTAATAGTAAAAAGTCCCACGTAGAAGAGGCGTATGCCATTTTCCTGCCTCTTCTTTATGTTCATCCAGAAACCATGGACTGTACTTCACATTTCAACAGGAACAAAAGAACACACAGGGGTCTTTTCACTGAAGTATTTTCCTGTTTAAGACTAATTGAAGCTATGCATATTAACAACCCTGCAGAGATGTTTGTTATGATAGCTTTGATTAAGGAGTCCCCTTTTTTATGAGCCCTGATGATGACTGAAACCTCAACTGATTCTCTTTACAAAACCACACACTCTGTCTTCTCTTGTCTTGCACATTTCAGATCTTAGCACTGTTGTAATCATCATTTACACTCAAAAACCTAGAGTCACTGTTTTACTGACTAGTAAAAAGCAAGCCTGTGCTTTTGCAATCCTTAAAGTCAATATTGGCCAGCGCCCTCTGCTTGTAGATGAAGGAGGCGCCTTAACCCTCTGCTTGTAGATGAAGGAGGTTCTTGGCCATGAAAAATTACCAGTCTGTTTGACAGTGATGTCTTTCCTCTACTGTGATTTCATGCTGAAAAGAAGCTGCAAGGTCTTGATGAGTAACTTTATGTCTTGCGGATATATCTCTGGCTCATGTTTACATTGAGAAGCAACTGTTCTTCTAAATGTAGATTCAAGAAATTTCTTCTGAGATGATGTTATATTTCTTGTCTTTTCAAAATCCATAAAACACTGTAAAAACACCTAATAATCAGCTTGAGACTGTGGTCTATGTAGTGCTGAGACTTAGGGGTGTGTAAGTGGCGCGACTTAGGGCTGTAATCAATTTCATTTGTAGAGTGGGAGGTCTGTCATGAATGGTCTGTATTAGATGGAGGTTTTTGGCTTTTTGATGTTTGCCAAAGGTAAAATTCCTTAAAGCGCCACTTCCTAACTTAGGGGAGGCTTTTGAAACAGACTTGGATTTGCCTTTTAGAGCTGATGGGCAGACCAGTAGGGCTGAAGCTAGATAGGATAGTGATAATGAGTTTTAACTTTGACATGGGCAGACTGAAAAGTAAGAGGGTGAAAAAAGTTTTATGAGGGTTTTCTAGATGACAAATTGACATATGGAAATCAGCTTCTAGAAAACTCAGCTATGGATCTAGTCATCACTAACAAATGAAAAATATTGATGACTAACACATACGTTCAATTTCACCCTTTTGGAGGTAAGGATATTTGTAAGGCTTGATGTTTGGAGGAACACTTCCTAGAATCAAGTGAATAGCATGATCATGATCACGAATAGGTGGAAGTCCTTTGGGATTTTCAAACACCTTGGAATGATTGTCCAAGACTTTTTGGAGATATGGAGAAATAGATGATTTTGATGTTGGAACTTATAGTGAGCATAATTGTGTAGTTATGCCTCATCGTTCTATATTCAAAAAAAATTTCATAACATTAGAGCTTATTATCTTTCCCAACTTCCCTGTGATACCCCACAATTCAACTTCCTTTCCTTCCGAAAAAAATTTCTTGAAAATTTATTGAAAATTAAAAGCTACTATCCCAAAATATTGTAACCATTGTACTCCTAGTACAACATCAGGACCTCCCATTGGAATGTAAAGCATTGGAATATTCAATACATATTCCCCCATGGTTAGCTTGATATTATGGCATTTTCCAAAGAAATTTATAGTCCCTCCATTTGCAACCATCACTTGACACTCTAGTGTTGGGTATAGGAATCAATTCAATTCCTTGGCTACCTTACAACGAATAAAATTATGGGTAATACCTGAATCAATCAACTCTATTACATTTTTATTCTTGATATTTCCTATCTTGAGATTTTGAGGAGTGGTAGATCCTGCCAGTGTATTAGAGGATATGGTTGGACTCATTTATTCTTTCTCTAGGGTTGGTTATTGGTGTATATCCTCTTCTTTTGAAGTTTCTTGCTCATTTTATTCCTCCTCTTCACAATATATGTAAAATAATTTCTTCTCAGCACACTTAAGACCTTTAGTGCATTTTCTATCAAAAATTTAGGAAATCCCTTTTTCTATTTTTCCTTCCAATTGTTGTCATGTCAACCTTGTAGGTTGTGGAAGTCTAAGAGTAGCAACACTTCCATATTTACAGATGTGAGTGGTAGGGTTCCTTGTCGCCATAATTTTACTTTCAATTTTTCTTGTCAACCCGAATGCCTTCTCCAATGAATCAGGTTCCGAAAGGAAAACCTCGTGTTGGATGTTATCCTTTAAATTCCCTATGAATATGTCAATCATGTGTTCCTCTAGAATATCAGTTACCCTTATATTCAATTTTTGGAATTTCTCAATGTGCTCCACCATTGAACCTTTTTTTTTGAGATTTATCAATTGGCTAAATAAGGTGTTTCTCTTTGTATCCTCATAATGTGCTATCATTTCCTCCGTAAAAATTGACTAAGTGACAATTTTTTTACGAGAGAAAAGCCATCGATACCATACAAATGTATTTTTTTTTTAATGTAAAGTTGCAATGCATAATTTTTGTGTGTTTTGCACATTATGTAGATCAAAATATTTCTCCATATGTAGTATCCATGTTACGGGATCATTTCCATCAAACTTCCTCATATCCATATTAGGAATACAGTGGATCTTCCATCCAACATTAGAGTTTATGAAATCACGATTAACATTTATTTTGTTCTCATAATGAGTTTCCTACACTATGTTTTCACCATTAGGAATCATTTATTGTATCAAATTTTCCAAACCTTCCTTCAAACCTTCCATTTATTATTTTACATCATTCTTCATGTATTCCAGTTAGCTTCCATGTCATCCATGTTAGCTTCCATGCCATCCATGCCATTATTCAAACCATCCATATTAGCTTCCAGACCTTTCTTCAAACCATCCATATTAGCTTCCACGCATTTCTTCAAACCATCCATCTTAGCTTCCACACCTTTCTTCAAAACTTCCATTTCATTTTTTGTTGCTCTTTGTGAGAACGATTTTTTTTTCACTTTCTCTTGTAATTTGGATATATCATGTTGTACTTCTTCCTCTTCATGAGTCATAGTAGAACCTTCTAATGGATTAATGGGTGTTGAATTATTCTTAGGGGGGATTTTAGAATCCAATACTGATATATGTGCTTCAATAATCCCTTGGAATCACTTCAAACCGTTTTTCAAACAAGACTTATGAAATTTGAAAAAAGCTTCACAAATTTTTCTTGCTCTTAAGGAGCTCAATATTGAAACTGATGTGTCTCTGTAATTTCATATTCCTGAGATTTTATCTTCAGTACTTTAGTATTCCTATGAATCTTATTTCCAATGCCACAGGTCTGACCTGATTTGGATTCTTCAAGAAAAAGTTATTCCCAATCTCACAGAATGACCTAATTGTGGACTATTTCAGTAGAGTGAACTTATATGGATGACACATGTCATTGTTTCCTCCTTCAGCTATAAAATGGATACACCAGAAACTACAGTCTGTTTACTTTTGGCCTCTTTTTACAGAATTCCAATATGATGATCATAGAGTTATGATGATTTTCCCAAGGTCACCTTTTGAGATGAAATTTGGGAGCCTACAAAAAACCTAACTTCCACAGATCATATCTCCAAAAATATTGGAAACCAAGATCTGAAATTTTTACAGGACATTCCTTAGGATTTCTTTGCAAATGGGTTTTTTTTAAGCTTCTGAATCTTCGCACAAAAAATGCTATAGCGAAAATGCCATGATGACCTGTTTGAAGTAGCGAAAGCCTAGAATCCAAAGCTCTGATACCAAATGTTATGAAACCAGCTCCAAAAATAGAAGAAAATATATATGAATTCCTTAGAAATTATCCACTTCAAGGGGGAAACCTCCTTTACATTACATAAATGAACAAATTTTCGATGATTCAAATGAAAAAACCTCCTTTCTATATATAGGAGTCCATGTGGTCACAATATAATCCTAGACGACCCAACAACAATAATGTAAGGGCACAAAAGTAAGAACAATGGGGTTTTATGGGGCACAATAATAACAATAGGGGGACTACAGGGGTACAACAATAAGGGAATACACTAGTAAAATAGGGACCTAACATATCCCTTTAGGTATAGTGACTTATAGATATAGTTTGATTGATGATATTAGGAATTCAAAAGTGAACATATCATTGTATGATATTCTCTCTATGAACCAATCCAATCTTATGAAGGTAATTGAAAATACCATTAAGATTTCTAAGTCAATAAATTCATCTCAGAATGTCTCCTAGGACAACACCTCTTTTGAAAATAAATTGGAAATCGATAAATACACTCTGATAGGATAGAAATTTTCCTCAAAGACACCTGCTTTTGTATTAATCGTTGAATTGTAATAAGAATGTACATAATTGCATGGTTTATTCTAGATCCTTGAATAATTTCATGCCCCTAGTAGTTGCACAAAACTAAAGCATCCAGCCTAAAAAATGCAACACCTGCATTGTTCAGGATGATCGGTTATTTTGTTATTGTGCTAATAATTATTCCCCAAGATTTTCCAAACCATTGAAATTTTTGTAGTTGAAAATACTGATCATTATGGTTTTGTAGTTGAAAATACTGATCATTATGGTCTATTTCTTACCTAATATTGGCCATCAAAATTGAATGGTTATTTTACCACTGAGTGGTCCCACCTATGTTTACCTGATAAGGGACAAGAGAGTAAAATGTAGATGATGAAATATATATGAAGTATGTGGTGACCGATTTGGAATCCCCTAATGGAACTATTTTGTTTAATGATTCTACTCTAGGGAATTTTTGTGTCAACACTTATTTTGGATACCTTTAGGTAGATTCATCCCCTTATGTGGATTCATCAAGATATCTAGAATTAGTAAATTGTTCACAACTTTCATACATTGATTATCCCACACCAAATTCAAATGTATTGGATGTAAAATCAAATGTCGATTTCATGTCTTTATTTTTCAACAATTCCAATTCTAAGGAAGGTTAAGGTGAGGGTGCATTCTCATATATCCAAAAGGAAAAAAATTCTCATCGCTTGTATATTGGAGTTCAAGTGGAAAAACAACACCATGGAATATGGACCTTTGATTCAAGTACTAAAGAAAGTGGTGGACCTTGATGCGAAGTTCTTAAAGGTATCCAGTGACTCTGAAATTATGGTTAAACATGTATGAAATTTAACTCATTGTATTTTAGGTCATTTAGAAAATAACCATCATGATGTATGTGTTCACAGTGTTGGAAGTATGCGAACAAGGGAGTCTCCCTCGTATGAATTCCTAATTAGAGCTAACACAATTTCGAGTAGGAGCCCCAATTTGATAATAAGGCCAGTTTCCATAATATTAGAAAATTTACTTGGCTGCAATTATCAACATAAGATATTATACAAAAAATATTTTAAACAAGAAATTAAGTTGACACTATGAGGCATACAACTATAATGCATATAAGATACTTTAACGGCAAGGATAGAGAGAGTGAGGATCTAGAAGAAAAGTAATAGTACTATCCTAAAAGAGACATACATAAGCATGGTAAGAAACATTGATTAACCTGAAAATTAGTTCACAATATAACAACGATGATAAGAATCAAGTAACAATGCACATTCAATAAGATGCATACTTAAGCCAATGAAATAGTTCATTTTCATTAGTATGTGTTAATATAAATATATACCGAAAAAAAATGAAATAATAATATCACAATAATTCACAACATGTGCATGAAAGTGCACCAACTCTGACAGATTCATATATTAAGTGAAGTTCCCAAGATACAAAATTACAATTTTGCCACACTAGCCCCAATAGTGGATCATTAAGTCACCACTTTCTCCTCCAAAGAAATATCTTCTCTCTAATTCCAAATTAGAGAATCATTGAAGGTGAAAGGTCCAAATTCCATTGTATTTAGATATGAGGGTGTATTTATAATAAATTAGGTGATTCTCTACCTCCCATGTGAAAGAAGAAATAAGAGAAGCTTTCCACTATGGAAATATTGGCTATGGAAGCCATAAAATGCAGACACCCCTCAAAATCCTATGCGATATTCCTTAATGAATTGTGGTTACAGCTTTAGATCAAAATCCTAGCATAGTATGGTTCACTCCATTTCCAGGACTACAAAATTTTTATTGAATTATTATAGTGTGGAGGAAAAATCTAGAATGGTTGAGTTCTATATGCACAATCTAATATTAACCGATATGAAATTTTGGGATGATGGATTTTTCCTCTTGGCTCACTCTACTAAGATTCAACAAGATGATGATCCTAGTGAAAATCAAGCACCTACACTAGGATGGAGCCTCAGGCTATTTTTAGTTGGAAGTATATTTTTAGAATGTATGAGAAAATTCTATTTATAGATGATTTCTTTTTATAGATGGTGAGAAAATTCTATTTATATATGATGTTCTATTTTTATATGTATGTGCGATTTCTATTCATCGATTGCATGTCTATCTATAGATGCATGTTGACTATTATTATCCATTAATAATAGTTGGACAATAAACATTAATCAATTCTCAATGAGCACTTGGAAATAGTTAATTGAAGTGGAAAATCAGTTAGCTATAGGAAATTTTAGTTCAAAGGTTGGTTGGTGGGACATGCAAGTGGACTTCGTTGTAACTAAGTGATTCGAAGTTGTAACCGAGTTGGATGTGTATTTATGTGAGTTTTAAAGTATTTTAACTTAGTTAAGTGAGTTAAACTCAGTTGTGCTAGTTGTAACTAAACATACAATACTAAGAGATCAGTGAATTAATTATTTAATTAATTCACAATCAATGGTCTCACATGCAACTAAATATTTTCTACTGTTAACTACATGCATGTCACATCCAGTGGAGACCCAGTTGAGATACAGATGAAAGGGATAGTTTGACTATCAGTTGTGACATTAGTGGGTGCACTCATGCAACCACACACACATTGGAGATTCCAATGAGGATTGCGCAGTAAAGGCAAGTAGGATATCATTCATTCATGGATTGTGATCAGCAAGGATTGTGCAGTGGAGGCAGGCTGTCAGGAGGCAATAAATTGGCACATGTATTTGTCAATTTTAGTATGACAGTGTGAGACAACTGTATATTGTATTGAGAGCTCTTGGATTAGATTTTTGTACGAGATTTTTTCATGATCCATGATATATAAATAATATATGATAGTGGGGTTTTTAGCTTTATTCTTTCACGATAAAAACATATGTGTTATGCGTGATTGATCTTTCTTCATTTCTTTTCACTTGTTAATCATGTTTTAAATTTCCGCAAGAATTTTTTGTAGAAGCGATTATGTATTTAAAATTGGCATAAAATTTTTAGATCAGGAGAATCCAGGCAATACATAATTTGTATTAAAAATTCTACATGGTATCGGAGAACAGAAGATTGCAATTTTGAAGTAGGAGCTAATTTTGTTGGTGGAAAAATTCGAATTTGCTGCATGAATTTCTTGGTGCGACAGTTGAGTAAACATCGAAATGGCTTGCGGCTAGAGTATGCACTAAAGGGAAGCTCGAACTACATTTCCTAGAAGGAAAGTATGGAGGCGGTGCTTGAAGATAATGGCTTGAAGGAATTCATCGACAATGATGTTCCTAATCCCACTTCGATGAATGTTGCATTACTTGATGCATGATGGAAAAAAGCAGCGAAGGCGAGAAGGATTATGTTGGAATGTGTACAAGACCACATTGTATCAAGCCTTTATGGGAAAGCCACTCCATATTCTATGTGGAAGGCTTTAACGGTTATTTTCCAAAGCAGCAGTGACCATATGAAATTGGCGCTGAAGGATAAACTCAAAAAGATCAAGATGGAAAAGGGCAACAATATTCCAAAGTATCTCAGAAAGTTTGTTCAACGTTCAGATGAACTAGGGAGTGTGGGAATCACTTTTTCTGATGAGATTTGGTGAGCTTGGCTCTCTTGGGACTTCCTAAGAGTTGGCACAATTATGAATACTCTGTCAATGGACAGGAAAAAATTCCGGATTGGGAACGATTGTGGTCAGATCTAGTGCAGGAGGAGTTTAGGCAGAACCCAGAGATGGCTCTTCATCAAAGCATGATGATGAATAGGATTGTGCTTTGGCTACCAAGGAAAGGAAAGGGAAGGGGAAGAAATTCCATTGAAATCTGAGTCTAAAGGCAAGAAGCTAGATTTTTCGAAGGTGAAGTGTTTTCACTGTCACGAACATGGGCATCTCACCACTAACTACCCACAGAAGAAGAAGAACAAGAAGGTTGCTGGAGCTGCAGATGGTGAGGCCCTTGCCTCACAATTTGAACTTTATTTCTATTTTATCACATGCATGGTGTCAAGTGCATTCAGATCAATGTGGTATCTTGATAGTGGTGCTTCCTTGCACATGACGAGAGATAAGGAGCTTTTCAGTGACTTGGAAGAGAAAGATCTCCAAATGCATATAGAGATGGGAAATTATGGATGATATAGTGCAACTAGAATTGGTACCATTACCTTTGAGAGGGAGTCAGGTAAACCCTTTCAATTGAAATATGTTATGCATGTTCTAGGTCTGAAGAAAAACTTGGTCTCAGTCGCGATGTTGGAGGACAAAGGCTATGACGTTGTTTCCAGCGATGTAAAAGCTTTCCTATGACATAAAACAATGGGCCAAGCCAAGAGGATAGGGATTAGAGTTAAGAATATCTATAAGCTAGAGGTGGATGGTTGTGCTGTCATGATGGGCAAGGAAGAAAACGTGGTGAGCTGGGATAAGGGAAAATTATGGCACAGGCAATTGGGACATCTTCATCATGGAGCCTTGAAAGTCATGCAGCAAATATCTACTAGACTTCCAATGGGAACACTTGATCAGTTAGATTAGTGCAAGGGTTGCACCATTGGGAAGTATGTAAAGTCCACATTTCATGAAAAGGATAACTGTGCTTCAGTGATCCTAGAGAGAGTTCACATAGATGTGTGTGGACCATTCTTAGTTGCTTCAACAACAAAACACATAAATTATGTTATTTTTGTTGATTAATTATCTCGTAAATGCTGGACCATTCTCAGTTGCTTCAACAACAAAACTCATGAATTATGTTATTTTTGTTGATGACTTATCTCGTAAATGTTGGATCTTATTCATGCAGAAGAAGGATCAAACATTCTCAAAGTTCTGTGAGTTTAAGCCATTGGTGGAGAAAGAGTTGGGGAAGCAAGTGAAGGCTCTAAGGAGTGATAATGGTGGTGAATACATCTCTAAAAAATTCAAACACTTCTGCAGCAAAGAAGGAATTCAAAGAGAACTCACAACGCCTCATAACCCACAACAAAATGGGGTGGCAGAGAGGAAGAACATAACGATCGTGGGTGCAGCACGTGAGATGCTGCATGATTAGGGCCTACCAATGAATTTGTGTGTGGAAGCATGCAACACTATGTTTTATGTGAAAAAATGTTGTCCTCATAGAGTACTTGGAATGAGTACACCTGAAGAATCTTTCACTGCTAAGAAACCAGATGTTTCTCATTTTAAGATTTTTGGCTCATCTATTTATGTGCATGTGACCAAGAATGAAAGGAAGAAGCTGGAGTTGATTGGTGAAGTTGGGATATTTTTGGGGTGCACAGAAACACTCCATAATTATCATGTGCATTTTCCTAATAGTAAGATGACTATTATGCGACGGGATATAAAATTTGATGAGGGGAAAGCCATGCAGTTTTCGCTTCAGAGGGAGCTAGACTTACATGCAAAGAAGGAACTCCTACATCCCAATGATGAGTCTCTAGATGTGGATCAGCCACAGGAGGAGGTTCATGGAGTGGACGAGTTCACTCACACAGAGCCAAACATCATAACTCGCAGAAGGCATACCACAGAAGTTGATAGGCTGAGACTTGATGCTCTGCAGAATGTAGGAGCCCCTACTTCACAACGCAGACAAAGATAGTCTCCTAACTGATTTAATGGAAACATGGCTCTCATGATAAAATGTATTGTGACTAAGCCATATTCATTTCAAGAAGCAGTGAAGGAGCCCACATGGGTAGATGCAATGGTGGAGGAGTATGACGCCATTGTCAAAAAAAATGCTTGGGAAATTGTTCCAAGGCCGGTTGATAAATCAGTGGTAGGTTCAAGATGGATATACAAGGTAAAGAAAGCTTCTGATGGGAGTGTTAAGAAATACAAGGCCATATTTGTGGCCTGAGGCTTCTCACAAATCGAGGGGATTGATTATGAAGAAACCTTTGCACCTGCCGCACAATATTCTTCCATAAGGACCATCCCTTCTCTCTAAGCGCAGATGGGTTGGCACATTCATAAAATGGATGTGAAGACTGTGTTTCTCAATGGGATCATTGAGGAAGAAGTGTAGATTAAGTAGCATGAAGGATTTGAGATCTTTACCAGTGAGTTTCATGTGTGCAGACTCAAAAGAGCATTGTATGGGTTGAAGCAAGCACCTCGTGCTTGGTACACTTGGATAGATAGCTATTTCACCAGACTTGGCTTCACGAAGAGTGAGGCGGATGCAAACCTATACCAAATTTTGGTGGATGGTAAGCTTTTAATCATTTCTTTTTATGTTAATGGTTTAATACTGACTGATGATGAGCAGCTGATACACTCATGCAAGGAGGACCTTGAAAAGGAGTTCGAGATGAAGGATATGGGCCTCCTTCATTGTTTCCTTGGATTGGAAATATGGCAGTGAGATGGTCAAATTTTTTTGTCTCAAGGCAAGAATGCAAGGGAGATACTGGGTAAGTTTCACATGGAGGGCTGCAAACCCATGGATACTCCTCTTCTAGGAAACTAGAGGAAAGAGGATGCTACATTTGGAAAGGTAGTGGATGCTATTGTCTATTGACAGTTAGTGGGTTCGCTAATGTATTTAGTGAATACTAGACTGGACATATGATATGCGGTGAACCAGCTTAGTCAAGCGATGGTCAAGCCTACCAAGCTCTTTTGGAAGGTGGGCAAGCATGTCCTGAGATAATTAAGGGGCACATCTGAGTATGTATTGTGGTATAGATAGACGGATGAGGTGAATTTTCATGGCTTCGCGGATGCAGATTGGGCAGGCAACACAACGAACATAAAGAGCACATTAGGGGGGATATTTAGTATCATATCTACAACTATTTCTTGGTACAACAGAAAACAGAGATCTGTGGCACTCAGTTTAGTGGAAGCAGAATACATGGAAACAAATCAAGCTGCATGTGAGGCTATCTAGATGAGAAAGATCCTAGTTGGTTTGTTTGGTTCTCATTTAGATCGTACAATGATTCATTGTGATAATCAGAGTTAAGTTAAACTCTCAGTTAATGTTGTGTTTCATGATAGATCTAAGCATATAGATATATGGTATCATCATATCAGATATTATGTGCAGTGGAAGATCATGTTGCTTCTGTACATTCCTACAGAAGATCAGGATGCAGATATTCTGACAAAGGCGCTCACTAGGACCAAATTCGAATACCATAGAGACAGAATCAGGGTGAAGGATAATCCATTTCTTGTTGAGAGGGAGTGTTGAGATTCAACAAGATGATGATCCTAGTGAAAATTAAGCACCTACACTAGGATGGAGCCTCAAGCTATTTTTAGATGGAAGTCTATTTTTAGAATGCATGAGAAAATTCTATTTATAGATGATGTCTATTTATAGATGGTGAGAAAATTCTATTTATAGATTATTTTCTATTTTCAGATGTATGTGTGAGTTCTATTTATAGATATCATGTCTATTTATAGATGCATGTCGACTATTATGTTCCCTTAATAATAGTTGGAAAATAAACATTAATCTATTCTTAGTGAGCACTTGGAAATTAGCTAGTTGAAGTGGCAAATCAGTTAGCTATAGGAAATTTGAGTTCAAAGGTTGGTTGGTGGGACATGCAAGTGGAATTAGTTCTAATTGAGTGATTCGAAGTTGTAACAGAGTTGGATGTGTAGTTATGTGATTTTTAAATTATTTTAACTCAATTAAGCGATTTAAACTCAGTTGTGGTAGTTGTAACTGAACATACACTAGTGAGATATCAGTGAATTAATTATTTAATTAATTCACAATCAGTGGTCTCACATGCAACTGAAGGTTTACAACTCTTAACTACATGCATGTCAGATCTAGTGGAGATCCAATAGGGAGATAGGTGAAAGGGATAGTTTTACTATCAGTTGTGACATTAGTGGGTGCACTCATGCAACCACACACACATTAGAGATGCCAATGAGGATTGTGCAGTCAATTCAAGCAGGATCTCATTCATTTAGGGATTGTGATCCAGCAAGGACTGTACAGTGGAGGCAGGCTGTCAGGGGGTAGTAAATTGGCGCATGTATTTTCCAATTTTTGTATGACAGTGTGAGACAATTTTGTATTGTACTGAGATCTCTTGGATTACAGTTTTGTATGAGATTTTTTCATGATCCATGATATATACATAATATATGATAGTTGAGTTTTTAGCTTTATGCTTTCTCGGTAAAAACATCTATGTTATGTGTGATTGATATCTCTTCATGTGTTTGCAATTGGCGATCATGTTTTAAATTTCTGCAAGAATTTTTTGTAGAAGAGATTTTGTATTTAATAGTGGCATGAAATTTTTAGATCAGGAGAATCTAGAAAATACATAATTTGTATTAAAATTTATACACACTCATTAAGAATAAAGGAATAAATATACAAAAAGAGTCATGTCTCGGTAAACTAATGAACCCCTATGGATCAAAGCATAATTGAGAGCCCCTCACCTTGTCATCAACAATCGTAGTTTCACTCTAAAGACCATAGATTGGCACTAATTTATATAGAAAAAAAAGGTCATATTGCACATTGAGGAAATTTCCAAGTTGCTAGGAACCGAGAGTTTTCAAGCTTAATAGAGGAGGTGGCACTCCTTACCACATATCCCTCTCTAGAGAGACTAAGGAATGGCTTAGAAAAGAAACCCTTGTATAAAAGAATAGTTCAAAAGTTGAAGATCAAATGGATTAGGCTTAAGTTCAACTATCCTTTTTTATTGGGGCTACAATAAATAAAAGAGAAAGTAGAAGAGCAATAAGAATGGATAGAGATAGAAAAGAATGCAGGGTTCCACCCTCAAGAGGGCACTCCATTAGAGATTCATGGGGATTCAGGGTTGCCACCAGGGCTATGAATGAAATGAAATTAAGTGTCTTATTTTCTCAGAGGTTGAGGAATGCCTTCAGTAGGTGGTTAATTATGGGCCTCATTAGCAGGTATACATCAAGGCCCATCTTACCATCCTTCAAAATGCATTTACCTCTCTCCTTGCATTTGATACAACATTTTTTTATTATAATGTATTTATTAGGGAGATTAAGGAATGTCTATCATTTATTATGGCCTAACATGATTAATGTGCAGGAAAAGGGTGCATTTATTTTCCATAAGTATGTTGGATGTAGCTAGAGGAAATGTAGGAATCTCATTCCCTGCATTAACTCACCAACCAACTCAGTTTCCTATTGGCGAAATTACTCCACTCATTAGTTGTGAGGATATTAGGAGGCTAGATCCACTTTTAAAGGGATTTTGGATGGAAGTATCTCTCCTTCCAATGAGGCTCCTCCCTCACTCATTTTTTGTAAATAAAGGAGCCAAGATCTCAATAGAATTTGATCCTTTAGAGGATCATAGTGACTGCTAGAGATAGGAGCTTGTACTTTCCATTTTCACTACAATATTATGTACTTGAGCACTTTTTGATATCAATGAGAGGAAAATTTTTTCCCTTAATTATATTGTGTTCTAGAGGTGTGACTACCCTTGGGTTAGGGCCCAACCCAATCACTATAATCCCTCTCCTTTGTAAATTTTTATTATGAATATTTATTTTCTGTACTTAGTTTAGTAATATTTTCCTTCTTGCAAGCTTTGTTTATATGAAAAGTTTCCTTTGAAAATTTTTCAATCATCTCTACAGGGAAGCGTGATTGTAGGAATTGTATTGGAAAGCACAAAATCTATATTTCCTTTCAATGCAATTGTTAGATCTTGAATAAAATTAAACCCATCCTTTCCTTTCTATCTTAATTCTCTGCAATCGGTATTGTTAGCATTCTTTAGATCATGTTTTGCAAGTGAAAAAATCTTTGTGGTGTGCAGGTCATACTATTGGTTTTCAGGGTGTATAAATTTCATTCTCACTCCTAAACCTAGCATCAGTGTCATCTTTCCATCATCATCAACTTCTTCAAGCGGTTTTCATACAGAAATATTAGGACATATTTGTTATAGGTCATTATTTTCATTCCCTCCTTGTGCAATATGGGCTCTTGAGGAGTACTAGGCTTGGAAAGGACTTCCATAACCTTATCCCACCTTCCACTACCCTTCCTCAAATGCAGATCACATTTTAATCCCTTATAATTCTCTCGGATCCAATCATGTAGAAAAACATGCAATCCTGTAGCATCATGTAGTAATCACGTAACAATTTTGTAGCTTCCTATATCAATCCTATAGCACTGTGCATAACCCCTCAAACTTGACCGAATTTTTTCTTTCAGCTTGAATTTTGTCTCTTGTTCCTTCATAATGCCTCATAGGCCTAAGAACCAAGCTTGAGGAATATCAAAGACCACTTATGACCTTTCTTCTCATATCTATAGTTTATTTCTGCAATTAGGGTTAGTGATTGAGTTCATGAATTTAATAGCACATAAATACTTTAATTTTTCGCTTCTTGACGCAGTTATTGAATTTTGTCATTAGCATAGAGTCTCATTTGAAAGAAATAGTTTAGGATTGATTTCATGCTATTACTTGTTGATAATTTGGAGGGTTGTAGGTTAATACAAATTCTCTTCTTGATAATTACTTGTGACCTTACTTATGATAATTATGTCTTCTCTTCTTTTAGTTTAGTTAATCTTTCATCATGTCAATTATCAAAGAGCTCAAGACAAGAAAGTTAGGCTCCTAGAGCCAGGGAAAAACCTCTCCCTCTTGGAGAGGAAAACCCACAAAGAATTCTTCTTATAGATGTTCAAATGACAAGTACCATGACCCAGACTTAGACAATTAACCTATATGTGCTTCCAAGACCTTGATCTTCACTTTTCATATTATTATAGATGAATTTCTTTACCTTCCTCACAATTACTATCTCTTCTCCTTATGATCACTATCTCAACCACTGCAAATTCTGTTTTCAAATCAACTGCCCTTAACAATAATGTGTCTACTACTTTCTTTGCCTTATGGTTTGTATTATGTCTATACTTATCCTTTATGGATTCTTCTTTGCAATCCTCTTCCTGCACCTCTCTACAATTTTCTACTTCCTGCACCTTTCTGCAATCCTCAGTTTTAGATCCGTAATTTGTACAGTCACTTATCTGCACTATGTGTTGTCCCTTTTATGCATTATAGTTAAGAGATAATACCATTGTAGGTTCATTTTTTATCTGCACTTATTCCTCGCTAGAGTAGGTTACGGTTATATGTTAACCACACTTAAAAACCTTAGAGAATTTCGTAATGTAACTTCAGAGTTGTTCAATTATTTCCTTCCAAAATAGTCTGCAACTTAACCCAAAATTTTCTCTATCTCAAATGAACTGCAGGTATGGGTATATATAGTGGCATGCCCTTCTATTTTAGGCCAACCATTCACCATCATGTAGGCTGAATTTAACTTATGTCCATAGGCCGACATGGAGGAATTTTATTCTAGCGTTGAGAGTGTAGATTTGAGCCTCATCTTAGTAGCTAATTCTTCATGATATCATGACAAGGTCTTGGAGCATAATTTCTAGACTTGACACTTCATATACATGATACTTAATTATAATTTTATGCCTAGAAGACTCAAACCTAGTAGACATCAAGAACAAGTCTAACTACATAATAAAAATCTTGCTCATTGTTGGGCCTTGAAATTGTCATTTACTTCCATTACATTTTCACTTATATTTTCATATTATCACCTTCACTCCATCTCCATTTCATTACATTTACCTTAGGATTAAAATTATTGGGTTACATTTATGTTTTTCCAAACTTTATTAATTCCTAGTATTTTTAAGTGAATTTGTGGTTAAAAATTAGAAAATAATATGCACATACTTATACCTAACAAGTGGAATGAGTTTGTTTCCATGTGTAGGTCAAAAAGAAGCTTCCAAAAGACTCTTATGTGGCCTCTTAAGGCCAAATTAGAAATTGGATGGAGAATATCATGGGATCATAAGGATGTGTCTCGTTTCCTATTTGTATTGTAACTCTAAAAAGACATCTGCCTTATCACTTCCTATTTGGATTGTAACTCTAGAGATATAGAGAGAGATTCATGGACTCTCATTAATGAGATAGCTTCTCATATTTTGTATAAATAGGGGAAACTTTCTCCTATCAAATCATGTGTAAAAGTGGAGTTATGCTCAAGCTTTAAATACATAATTAGATTGTGACACCTTACTCATGAATGTTCCTTCATTTTGACTTGGTTTTGCTTACATATGGAGCATCTCGATTTACCATCTCTCATACTTTTAGATCAGCTACCTAAAATGTGTGATATTTACTTGATTTTATAGATTAAAGTTTATTTTCTTTCTTAGTATTAGTTTTAGAATGACTGTGTAATATTTTCTTTTCTAAAAACATTTCAAAAAGGATAGATTTATCTATTTTCCAATTGGATTAAGTTTGAGGCAATAGAGCTTACAGTTATTTAGTTTCCTTTCATGTTCTGTTATTTACTTTCTTAGATCAAACTATTAATTCATTATATAATTGAATGTTCTAGGCTAAGAAGGTGAATTGTCATACTTCCAAATTGGGTGATTGAATGTTAAACCTATACAATCATTGAGCTTTACTTTTACATGCTTTTATATTTCTTTTTAGATCCTCATTCAATTGTATAATTGGGTGTTCTTAAAGATCATTTCCAGAAGGTGATTTTATCATATTTCTAAACTAAATACTTGAATACCTAACTTATGCAATTATTGAGTTTTCCCTTTGCATGCTTTAATTTCTTTCCTAGATTTAAATGCTAAAGTATAATCGGTTGCTTGTGCACCATCTCAAGAGGGTGATTCTATCATATTGGATGCTAGAGTGATTGAACGTACCTTAGTTTTTTTCCTTTACATGCTTTGAAATTCTTTCTTAGATTAAAATTTCAATTCCTGCAAGTTTGATTGTGCACGGTATATTTTATTTTGAATTTGTTTTCTTTATTTTCGTTACTTGATTTCATAGGTTAGTTGAATTTCATTTTCATTATTTGATTTCATAGATTAGATTAATTGAATTTTTTTATTTTGTAGTTAGATTGATCTAAACTGAAAGACAATTTCTAGCACATACAATGCACGCATGCTTCACAATTTTAATAAACCCTCGGGTTGACAAATTAAATGACAATTAATCACTTTGCCCCAACATTTTGATGTCGTTTTCGGGGAAGTGTGCATAGGAGCTAGCTTTCAGTATAGAGTGTATTTTACTTTTATTTTTTACTAACAATTTATGGACAAAGGATCTAGAATGCAACCCAAAAACTACATTGAGGAATGGTATCAAAAAGCGATTGTGCCACAACATTCATCAATTCTTTAAGAGATCCTTGTGGAAAATCAAAAGGTCAAGTCGATTTCACATATCCTTTCAAACAAGCAGGTAGACTTTTCAATTTTGGATATGAATATTTCAAATATTCTAATCCATAAATGGCTTCATTGGAAGCATTCATATACTTAAAAATAAAAAAATATAAAAATTAGATAGATAGAAAATATAAAAATAATTTTTTATAGTTTTTAGGATAAATTTTAAGTTTTGTGGTGCAACAAGAACAACCCATATACTAACCCTTGGCAGGAAATATTTGCAATAAAACAAATGATTGAGAACAAGGAACACAAGCGAAGATCACGAGTGATAATTTAAGGTATGAGATCAATCATTTTCATTTTATTTTTGCAAATTTTATAGAGGAATCGATTGATAAAATCTTGACTATGCTAACAAAATAAAAAAATCTCAATTATGCTATCCTTTTGCACTTCATGTGAACTAGAGGATCAGAAGAAGTTTTTTTTTTTTTTTTTAGTATATCGTAAAATCTAAAATATTTATTTAGCTACAAAATGCAGTTCTGCAGCTAAATTTTTGTTTCCATCACATGATTTAATTTGATTTTATTTTTCAATAAACTTTAAAATTTAAAATTAAAAAAATAAATAAAAATAAAAAATAAAACCAAAATAAAATTGTCAAATTACTTTTCTTTTAAAATTGTTTTGTTTAATTAAAATATATATGTATATATTTTAAAAATTTAAAATGTATCATACATAATTTTTTTAAACAAAACTAAAACATTTTAATTAAAAAAATAATAAAAAAATATAGTAAATGAATAACAAACATCATAATCCACTATATGTGATAAACAAACAAAACAAAACTTAATTAAAAAAACAAAACATAAAAAATATATAGTAAAAAAAAACTTTTCAAAATAGCGAACAACAATGGCAATGGCCTTTGGGTAAAACAAAAACCAAAGAGGCCAAGATCCCACACAGCCCTTCAAAATCATAAACTCGAACCTGTTATTGCTTCTTATGTTTATGAAGTGGATCTGACTCCTCAAGTTCAAGAAGCAACAGTAAAATGAGCAAAAGAAATAGTAAAAGTCAATTTATTGAGATGAACAATGTTTCTTAGTTGTTGGACTCTTGCACTGCCTTTGAAATTGCTAAACAAGTTTCCCCTAAACAAGAACACTGGTTAGAACTCATGTAATTCACCTCTGCTGTTTGTATTCATATCTAACATAAAATTATTTCATTGCTGCAACAAAGAATTTTAATTTCTAGAAATGTATAATCGTTAAAAATACCCGATATTAACCCTATTTTAAAACAATTTTTTTGAGAAAACCGAGGTGAATTAGGAAAAAATAAAACATTGATTTTTTTGGGAACGGGGTCAATTAGGTAACACGCAAATGATTTACTAGATTTCGTAGCCATTTGGGAGAAACTCAGGGTTCTTCAGAGCTCCTTTTTGTAGATCGCGTGAGGAAAAAACGATTTGTTTTGAACTGTTTAAACATGGCAAGTTTAAAGAAGAAGAATCCAAGTTAATAACAAACTGTGCCCCACATGGAAAGTGGTCTAAGGTTCCAATTTCATTTAACAAATTTTATTTTAGACACATATGTGGCTCATTCCCTATGTGTCTCATCATTAAAAAAATAAATAATAATAATAATAATAAATATATATAAAAAAAGGAATATATATATATATAAAAAAATGAGAAATAAAAAAAAATTCATATACAATTGATTTATTGAAGCAATTTATAAGGCTGAAAATACTTGCAAAATTTGATTGAAATAATTTTTCATGCAAGTAATTTTTTTTACCGCTTCGAATATTTTTGACAACATGTTTTTGCATCATTGATGACGATTCAATTTTATAGTGACTTGCAGAACAATTGCAATAATATTTAGATGATTTCTGAATATTTTGCATTAAAAATTATAATATTGTTGTTGTGAAGCTTTAAATTGCAGGACACAGTGAATCTTTGTGATGCAAATCATATTACTAGGCACATTGCATGAAGTCATCTGACAATAGGGAGTTGATTTAGTTTTCATGGTTATTTCTTAAAAATGGATTGTTATCAATATCATGAATTGGAAAGAATATAACACTTTTGATTTTTCTTTAATCTGTTTCACTTGACATTCAATTTTATGCATAAGAACTAGAAAGGAATTGACCACTTCTTTTTTAACACACTTATGTTCTTTATGTCAAGTTTTTTTTGCAAGTTTCAGATGATTGAATCATCATTGAAGAAAAAAAATTGTGCACAATTGGTCTTTGAAGGACCGATTTCATGAGAAACATAAGAACAAGTCCATTTCCATATCCATCAAGACCATTACCTTTCCTCCCTTTTGAATTATAAATCCAACCAAGAAATTCAAGGCAAGCCACATTTATTTTCCCAACAAGAGTCAGTTGTTCATTTTCCTTTATTCACATACATTTTCCATTACTTTTTGTCTACTCCTAACCCACAAATAAAATCAAGAAGCTCACTTACGTGCTTATTTCCCATTGTCTTTTTCCATTGTCATCTTCCATTTCCATTTTCCTTCTCCTATCCTTTTAATTTCACAAATAAACCTTGCTTTAATGAAAATTATTGAGTCCATAGTCCTTTGAGTCTAAAATCCTTACAAAAACACCTTGAGGCTTGCATGAATTAACTGGAAGTCTTCTTGCTAACAAACAATGGGAATACATTAATTTCCCTTCTTCATTGCATCTTCTAGGTACTCGACAACAACAAAATTATTCGTACCTAGAAAGATGTGTTTGGCATCTTGATTGTCATTGTCATCAATGGTGAGAGTTCTCGTGTTGACTAGTGGCATCCATTAATGGCCACTAATTCAACAATTTCCTGCTATGTTAGACATTAGAACATCTATTCACATAGCAGGAATTATGCCAATGAGTTTTAAAGACATGAAGACTATCATTTTTAGCATTTTGAAGCAAATAAAGAAGATATGTAGGTACAACAAATCAGCACCATTCTGGAGATGCAGAATCAGATGGCAGTTGCAGAATTGAATGACAGCAACAGAATCAGATGACAGCTACAGAATCAGAGGGTGGTAATAGAATCATATGGAAACTGCAGAATCAGATGGCAACTGCAGAACCAGAGGAGAGCCATAGAATCAACATCATTTCGCAGTGAATTCGACAGTTTTAGTAGAAGCAATAAATGTTCATCTTGAATATTTTATCTATAACTTGTACAACGACTTGAAGAATATAATGATAATAATTTTGCAACCACCACACATGTAGCTCATCCATTTCCAAAGGATAAGTTAAGGTATGTCATTTTCTAAATTTTTACCATAGAATTCCTTGAAAAGCTAGAATGATATTTTTGGAAAAAACACTTCTTTTCCTCTCTTCATAAAATTTCCAATACCATCAATTGGGGGGGGGGGGGGTCAAAAGACCACATACTTTCAAAATATATTAACTATTTCATTATTATGAGCATACAATGGTTTTTCAAAAGTACTTAAAATATAATTGGATGAAAATATAATCATGGTTGTCACACAAGAACCATCCATGATGCAGTCCAATATAAATATACTTTGCAACAATAATCAAATTATCATTATGCAAAGTTCAAAGATGAAAATTGAATGCAACAACAAAATATGGTTGAAACACAAGAACCAACCATGTTGCAATTCAACTAAAAGACTTTGCAGAAGTATGAAGTTATCAAATGATATCATGCAAAGTTAAGCCAAAGCTCAAAGGATAAAAAGGAATTAATGTAATATATTGCATGAGGACAAGCAATAGCTTCAGTTGGGGGGTATGTTAGGCCTTTAAATTTTCATTTACTTCCATTACATTTTCAATTATATTTCCATATTATCACCTTCACCCCATCTCCATTTCATTACATTTACCTTACCATTATCATTATCATGTTACATTTATGTTTTTCCAAACTTTATTAATTCCTAGTATTTTAAGTGAATTTGTGGTTAAAAATTAGAAAATAATATGCACATACTTATACCTAACAAGTGGAATGAGTTTGTTTCCATGTGTAGGTCAAAAAGAAGCTTCCAAAAGACTCTTATGTGGCCTCCTAAGGCCAAATTCGAAATTGGATGGAGAAGATCAAGGCATCATAAGGATATGTGTCCCATTTCCTATTTGTATTGTAACTCTGATAAGACATGTGCCTTATCACTTCCTATTCAGATTGTAACTCTATAGATATAGGGAGAGATTCATGGACTCTCATTAATGAGATAACTTCTCATATTTTGTATAAATAGGGGAGGCGTTCTCCTATCAAATCATGTGTAAAATTGGAGTTATGCTCAAGCTTTGAATATATAATTAGATTGTGGCACCTTACTCATGAATGTTCCTTCATTTTGACTTGGTTTTTCTTACACATGGAACATCTTGATTTACCATCTCTCATACTTTTAGATCAGCTACCTAAAATGTTTGATATTTACTTGATTTTATAGATTAAATTTTATTTTCTTTCTTAGTATTGATTTTATAATTACTGTGTAATATTTGCTTTTCTAAAAAAATTTCAAAAAGGATAGATTTATCTATTTTCCAATTATATTAAGTTTGAGGCAATAGAGCTTACAGTTATTTAGTTTCCTTTCATGTTTTGTTATTTACTTTCTTATATCAAACTATTAATTCATTGTATAATTGAATGTTTCGAGCTAAGAAGGTGACTTGTCATACTTCCAAATTAGGTGATTAAATGTTCAACCTATACAGTCATTGAGCTTTAGTTTTACATGCTTTTATATTTATTTTTAGATCATCATTCAATTGTATAATTGGGTGTTCTTAAATATCATTTGAAGAAGGTCATTTTGTCATATTTATAAACTAAATGCCTGAATACCTAACTTATGTAATTATTGAGTTTTCCCTTTGCATGTTTTAATTTCTTTCCTATATTTAATGACTAAAGTATAATTGGTTACTTGTACATCCTCTCAAGAGGGTGATTCTATCATATTGGATGCTGAAGTGATTGAACTTACCTTAGTTTTTTTCCTTTACATGCTTTGAAATGATTTCTTAGATTAAAATTTCAATTCCTGCAAGTGTGATTACGCGCGCTATATTTTATTTTGAATTTTTCTTTCTTTCTTTTCATTACTTGATTTCATAGGTTAGTTGAATTTAATTTTCATTATTTTATTTCATAGATTAGATGAATTTGTTTTTTGTTATTTTTTAGTTATATTGATCTAAACTAAAAGACAATTTATAGCACATGAAGTGCACACATGCTTCACAAGTTTATGAAACCCTCAGGTTGAAAAATTAAATGACAGGCAATCACTTTGCCCCAACTCTCATGAAACCAATGAAGCAAGTACACCAAAAATACATTTTATTATATTTGACATCTTCTTTACATATATACATGTTTACATAGTCAACATGAAGACCAACCTAGTTACACTTTTCAACACTCCCTCTTAACTAGGGAGCTATTCATATAGGTACATGGTTACTTTCAAACTGAAGAATCTCATAAGAAGAATCATATTGGTAATTGCATATGTATATAATTATATCAACCAAAATTTTCCTAGTGCAAGGCCTTGACTAACAACGCCATCTCTCAATGAGACAATGGTCTACAATGCTGGCGAGACACATGACTAATAGACACCATCGTCATTGTCTCTCCAAGGTACATACTCCACCCGCGTGCTCCCAAAGTATGACATTCTTGGACTATTTTTCTCTTAGGTAGTTAGCCCTTAGATAATATCAGTCCCCCATTACTCTTATCTTGAATTCCTTAATACATTCTCAAAGAGTATCGAATGCCAGATGATTACCCAATCCTCCATTCTATCTTCCCAAGTGAAGACCAGAAAAATGTGTCTATCTCTCCCTCTCAACCATGGAGGACCTATTTCAAAAGGGAATTTACTCATTCCTATACAAGGAATGTACCTAAGCTTATTCTTAAGAATTACCAAGTTTCTTCCAAGTAAGAAACTTATTATCTGGATCCCTCTTAATCAGGAACCTCTAGTAGCAATGGTGAGACACCCAGGTGCTCATGAATAATTATTGTCCTCGATGTCATTGATTTTGATATTGAGGAATATTCAAATTTTAGCTTCATAGGGCACAGATCATCCATCACTTCCATCCTGAGTCATGTCAATTATCCGAAATTGATTCATCAGACTTCCTTTATATTTTCTATTGTTATGCCATGCTTATTTCCTTCGAATCATCTCCAAGGATCATACATCCTTTGTCATGATTAGCATCCCTACACAAATTCATCTAGATAAACATGAACCTTTTAGAAAAAAGTTACCTTATTGATGATCTTTCACCATGAAATCTTCTTGTAGGAATCGACATCCTTCATACATATTGACAAAAATCCTAATGATATGTTTTTGCCAAGGGTCTTCTTCTTTACCAGACTTCTGTCAAGAGTCTACATATCTTCCGAGGACATATTCTAGTCACATCTTCTTGGCCTCTGGACGATAACTTCCTCTTGACATGGTTTCATTCCATGATCTCTTCCTCTCTACACATTCTTCATTCCCAGGATGTTACAAATTTTCCAATTTCTTTTTTATGTACAACCACCTCATATTCTATGAGTTCATATTATGTTTATTTCATATGTCAGTGCACTGAGAGATCCTTTTTCATATATCATACTTATAAATATGGAGGTCTATTACCTGCAACCATATGACATGACTTCACAGCATCCAATATTAGCATATATGTCTGCACACCTCATACCTATTTCCCTGAGTCATCCTGTAGTAGTTTCTATAGAATGAAGAGCTTCATTCCTTTGGCCTACTTCATCAATATGTCATCACATCCTAGAATTATGTCACCATGATGACCCTTGATCTGATGACTACTTTACTTTAGTAGAGATATTTTCTAGAATTTGTTTCACTGAGAGCTTATTTCATGCTTTTATTCAGATGCTTATTAATGTACATTTCTTTCTATTATAAAATCAATCATAGATCACTTAAAGAGAAATATGATCTCAATCATAGTAGATATCTATCTCTTCCTCCTTCTTGGATATTTTAGCATCAGGTTCTTCTCTTTCATTAGTGACATGGGCTTCTTCATTTCTCCTCTTGTCCTTTTCAGATTTAGGACAATCTCTTTTATAATGCCCAAGTTCATTACATCCAAATCATCGCACGTTTTCCATATTCTTTCTTTTATTCTGAGGGCCAAATTTTTTGAATCTTCCTTTCTTCCTGTATGAGGCTGCAAAGGCAATATTCTCTTCACTTGGTCTTGTATCATCTTTGGCCTTTAGTCTTGTTTCCTTTATTTTGCATAGAGACCATAAATCATGGAATGGAGTGGTTTATTTCTTCCCATATAGACTAGAAGTGAAGTTTCCCCATTCCTCTGGTAGATCATTCAAGACTATTGTTGTCATCTCTGTGTCAGACATCACTTCTCCTAGTTCTTGCAGTTGATCTCTCATTTTAGAAATCCTCATAAAGTATGGAGTGATTCCTTCTTCCATTGATAATTTCATTTTGTATAGTTCTTGTCTTAGAGAGATTGCTTCTCTAGCTGTAGTCATAGATAATAGCTCCACCAATTTCTCATATATTTATTTTGCAGTCTTTATTTTTGATACATAGGGAATGAGAGAGTCTTTGATGGATTCTATAAGAATCCTTTGAGCTCTAATCTCTCCCTTCATGTACTTGGCATGTGCTGGAGCATATTATTTTTGGGGTTGAACAGTAGATCCTTCGATATAGTCCATTTCTTCGTCTTCATTTAAATTCAAGTCTGTTCTTTTCTTCCATGCACTAAAGTTTGATGACCAAACCATCATGTTGCTTTCTTTACAATAAGGCATCTTTACTGATAGGTCATGAATACTTACTTGAGTATATTTGATTGCAGCTTCCTTGATGATGATTGAGAATGAATTGAAGGGTTTCCTTTCTTCAATGTTGTTGTACTTGAACCCTTGATTATAAAGACTATCTTCAGAAGTTAAGGTTCTCTTCAAACAATATCTTGAGTGCAAATATTTGATGGCAAAGATTATTTTCTTGAATGAGTTAATATTTTGAATGAGAGAGGAGATCTCACTTGAAGTAGTCAGATAGTCTTCCTTGCCAACTGATTGGTCTTTCCAACTCCAAACTTTGATCTTTCCTTCTTTGAGTGTATTTGTTGACAAGAAACCCTTATGTTCAACACCTTAGCTCTGATACCATTTTGATAATTTGGAGGGTTGTAGGTTAATACAAATTATCTTATTGATAATTACTTGTGACCTTACTTATGATACTTATGTCTTCTCTTATTTTATTTTATTTAATATTTCATCAAGTCAATTATCAAAGAGCACAAGACACGAAAGTTAAGCTCCTAGATCTAGGGAAAAACCTCTCCCTCTTGGAGAGGAAAACCTGTAAAGAATTATTCTTATAGATCTTCAAATGACAAGTACCATGACCTGGACTTAGACCCTTAACCTAGATGTGCTTCCAATACCATGATCTCCACTTCACATATGCTTATAGATGAATTGCTTGAATATTAGGATAGTAAATCATAGATTTACCTTCCTCACAATTACTACCTCTTCTTCTTATGATCACTATCTCAACCTCTGCAAATTTTGTCTTAAAATCAACTGCCCTTATCAATAATGTATCTACCACTTCCTTTGCCTTGTGGTTTTTATATTTCTATACTTCAAAGTATCCTTAGATTCACATTTCAACACAGTGATATCATTGTACCCTTCCTGTAACTTTCCTTATTATCCGTAGCCTGTACATTGTTCTTCTTTACAATCCTCTTCTTGCACCTCTCCACAATTTTCTACTCCCTGCACCTTCCCACAATCTTCAGTTTCAGATCTGCAATTTTTACAGTCACTTATCCTCACTATGTGTTATCCCTTTTACGCATTACAGTTCAGAAATGTGACCGTTGTGTGTTGAGTGTTTATCCGCACTTCTTCCTTGTTGGAGTAGGTTACGGTTATATGTTATCCACACTTAAAAACCTCAGAGAATTCTACAATGTAGATTTAGAGTTGTTCGATTATTTTTCTTCCAAAATAGTCTGCAACTTAACCCAAACTTGTCCACAATCTCATAGGATTCCGTGAATTTTCTCTATCTCAAATGAACCATACTTCTACGTATATATAGTGGCATGCCCTTCTGTTTTAGGCCGACCATTCACCATCATGTAGGCCGAATTTAACTTATGTCCATAGGCTAACATGGAGGACTTTTATTCCAGCGTTGAGAGTAGCTTTGAGCCTCATTTTAGGAGTCAATTCTTCATGATATCATGACAAAGTCTTGGAGCATAATTTCTAGACTTGAAACTTCATATACATGACACTTAGTTATACTTTTATGCCTAGAAGACTCAAACCTAGTAGACATCAAGAAGAAGTCTATCTACATAATAAAAATATTGCTCATGAAACCCATGAAGCAAGTACACCAAAAATACATTTTATTATATTTGACATATTATTTACATCTATACATAATTACATAGTCAACATGAAGACCAACCTAGTTACACTTTTCAACATTACTTTGTGCATATAGAATAGGTTTATTTTTTGCAATAAGGTAGGCTTTTTATTTCTTGCATTTTCATTTCTTGCAATTAGAATATAATTTCCTTTTATGCGCATTTACAATTCTTATAGAAATAGTTTAGAATTTCCTTCTATAAAAAATTTACATTTCTTTCAAATATATTAACATCTCCTTTTTTTCATTTCTTGCAAGTAGATTAGAATTTCCTTTCATAGAAAACCTAGACTTAATGTGCAAAAATGGTCTTTGTATATGTTGGTTTGATCCTGATCTGAAATCTCTGATTTAACGAGATTATCCAAGATCTTTATCCGGTTGATGTTAGTAGAATTGCATGAAAGAGAGTACAAAAACCATATGTGAAAACACCTAAAGAAGAAGCAACATAAATGAGACCATAAATTCAATTCAAACAAAATTTTGATAATGGAGTTCATTTAATGTGGAACATGTCTTCATTAGAGGAAATTTCAGCCTAACTGTTGTCTCCTAAGGAAAAATAATAAAATAAGAATTATGAATTTTGGAGGGAAAAGAAGAAAACTAATTTTTTAAATTGTATTGTTGGCTTATCTCCTTATAGGTTTACTCAAATTTCAAGTGTAGACACTTGTTGGATGCAAAATTAAATTTTTCATCCAAGGAGTACCCATCATGCATACTTTTGAGAAGACTCATATTGATAAAAATTGAGTATACATTAAAAACACATATTGAGCACAATTTTTTAATGCATCTTCAATTTGTATCAATGTTTTTAATCTCAAAAGTATGCATGATGGGTACTCATTCGATGCAGAATTTAATTCCACATTCAGCAAGTGTCTACACTTGAAATTTGAGTAAAAGTATAAGGATATAAGCCAAAAATATAATTAAAAAAGTAATTATTCTTCTTTTCCTTCCAAAATATTTACATGTACCTCTTTTTAAATTTAAATGATTTTGATTACTTTACATATTATGACATCAAAATTACGTGAAAATTTCATGGGCACTTTTACGCTAAAATTTCCTCTAACGTGGGCCCTACTTCAATAGTGGGGAGGTTATCTCCATTCATCTCATAAAAAAGAAAGGAAATTATATCGAAAATACATGATTATACCTCTATTTATGGGAGTGACTTGAAATTCAATTGCCTAAATGAAAAAAATCATAGTACCAGTAGATCATCATTCTCTTGAGACTTTTGACTATAAAAATGACCTACGTCTAAAAGACGCATTATTGTCTTGACCTCAATGCCTAAAAATAATGATGAAGACAAGTTTATACCATGAACCCTAAATTTTTCTACCCAAATGCAAAAACTGGTTGCACCATTACGATCCTTGCAAAATTATAGTTAAAAGGAGTATAAATTTGGCCACATTCTAACACGTTCAATTCTAGCCCCAGAGGGAATCTTCAAGATTCCTCATAGATTCTACATGGAATATTATCTTTCTAGAAAAATGTGTCTGGGAAAGGTTCAACCCTCTTAGTTTAGAGCACATCAGGGTTCCACCATCATGGTTCTAACCTCTGTTATGGGTTTCAATTAGAGATTTTTCACCCACTCACATCCACTCATGGCTCCCCCACTCCTGTCCCAAATGAAATGGCTCAATTTAAATAAAATGGTGTTGGTGGATGTTCCAAAGTGCCCACACGGTGCGTTAGTTGGAACATTTGTGTTAAGGTTTTTTTTGGCCCTAAGGGTCATGGGTTCAAAACTTGTGGACCCAAAAAAAAATTTGGTTTTTATTATACTAAAAAGGACCATTATATAAATAATATGTCTACCATTAACATTAAATAAACCATCGACAAACGTACCATATATGATCATTAACTATTCCTCCTGTTGTCAAAACAAATATTCCATTTGGTGTTTGGTTCCAGCCTTGACGGTTACAGTTAATAAACAAAACATTCTTATTTGAATGATCGCCAACTCATGACCGTTAAATTGGTACATAAATCAACCCTACACGGAATGGTGAGGTAAAAATTTCGCCATGTGTACGTTGTCTAATTGTTGTCATTAGTTTGGAACCATTTGTTCTTAAAAAACATGTGATCACCCATTAAATAAATATTTCCCACAAAATTGGAGTCATAAATGATAACCATTGGGTTCCATTGTGGCATTTTGTTATGACCTTTTTAACAATCGCCATATTTATCAGTGACATGTGGCCACTTTATGGTAACCATCGGTAATTCTGGTTTTGACTACCCAATTACGATATTAAACAACATATATCATATACTTAGGTTCTGCCAAGTTGGAACAATGTCTCCCAATAACATTTTAACCGTTCACTAATTTTGGCACCAAATATAACAAATGTGACCGATTTGTTTCCATTTGCCAAGTTTCACCAATGTAACCAATGTTCATTGTTTAGTAGGTCAGGGAAAAAATGGCCTCCAAGTGGGTGCCACATGGAACCATAATATTGGGGCATGTGGCCCCACATTATTGGGCCACCTAACCACGACCGAGTCTTGTGGGGTATCCCCACATTTGGTTGTGCCACCTTTTTTAGCGACGACTAAAACCTTAATTATATTTGTCGGACCTCCACCAAATTTGGCCACTTTTTGGCTAAAATTCCAAACTAGAGATGCTTCAAATTTAACTAGAAACTTGTTAAACTTGTCCTCAATCCAACTTTGACCAGAACTTTGATTGGGTATAACTCCCTCATACAAACTCTAATTGAGGAGTTATCTCCATCATTGGAATGAGGATGGTGAGCTCTTTGATTTGGTATTAGTTTCAAACTAATATCAGGACTTTGATTTTTTAGCCATCAAGGATACACCTTGATCATATCTGCCCACTGAGGATATTTTTTTCCTCCAAATGCATAAATATTGTCTTCATAACAATTTTTTCTGAAAGGCCACCTTCCCTTCCCTTCACCTTTGTACCTTAGAACTTGGAATGATGAAATTGACACCTCTATCCATATGCAAATATGTAGCTTCTAATGCATGTCCAACTTAGAAGATCTCAAGAAATAATATACATTCCAAGAGTTTATAGAACATTCATATTCAAGTTTAAAATAGAAAAAATACCCCATTTTATCTACCTAAAAGTCCAAAATATCACCATGTTGCATTCATAAGTGATGTTTGAAATTCATCACTTTTACAATCATTTTCGCAACATGTGATTTACAATAGTGGCTATGCTCAATTACTTAAAGGGGCTACCCATCTCTCACCTAACTAGGCCAATGGGATTTATTGCTGTAGTTGTATTCCTTGTTGAATTGTTTCATTGGATGGTTCCCTCATAAGTTCTTTCATAACATCTTGGTCCTTCTTTGGGCATATCTCTGGATGGAGCTTCCATCATGTGGATTTCTAATGTCCATTCTTGTTGCAATGGCTGCAATGGTTTTTCTAATTCGAAACTTTCCTTATATCATTACTTCTTTGTGGTCGACATAACCCTCCTTGAATGGTTGTCTCTGGTGTAAGTCGGGCAATGACAAATTTCCTTAGTTTTTCCTTTGAAATGTTCACCTCCCTTTAGAGATGACCTACAATCACGATTTTTGGAATGGTGTGATGTAGCCTCATCATACATTTATTTAGACTCCCTTGCTTATGTGGCTTTGGCATGTCTTTCAAATGCGCTAAAATCATCATCATAACGAGAACATAAAACTGAAGAATCACCAACTTTTTTTACCTCAACCATTGATTTTGAAGGGGGTGATGATGGATTCACTAGTCCTTCGTTCCACTTAAATTTTTCCAAGGTCTCTTTTGTGGCTCATAAATGAAGCTACAATCCATATTTCTCCTCTTTTTCTTCTTGTAATAGTGTCCTCAACTCATCATTCTCCGCTCGAATGCTATGTTTTATCGTCTCATTTTAATGATGAGAAGAAGATGACGAATAAGAACATTTAGTGGAATATGTAGATGGAGGTTCTCCTTCATTTATCAAAGAATTATTTGCTTTCTCTTCCTCCTTCTTCTCCTTAGAAAATTTCTTCTCATAATCTATAAACAATATATTTACCATGTCTATCATTTTGTAGAAAGTTTGATGGTAATATTTTTCCTTCTTCATGTTGCACGTCCAATCTCTAGTTATCATTCATAGTCATAATTCACCTTAGCAAGAAGACCGATCTGATACCAAAATTGATTTGGAATCTCTGATTTACTATAATTATCCAAGATCTTTTCTTCAATTGATGTTAGAAAATTGCATGAAAGAGAATGTAAAAACCATGTGTACAAACACATAAAGAAGAAAAACATAAAGGAGATCATAAATGCAATGCACATGAAAGTTTGATAATGGAGTTTGTCTAGTGTGGAATATGTATTTGATTCTTGTTTAATATTGGGGAGGTTGGTTCATTCATTTCATCAAAAATAAACACAAGTACATGGAAAATACATCATTATACCTCCATTCTTGGGAGTGACTTGAAATTTTACTTCTCAAATGACAAAAATCATAGCACTAGTAGATCTGTCTCATCCTCCTGAGACTTTTGACTCTAAACATGAGCTAATTTTGAAAGGTGAATTGATGTCTCAAACTTTATGCCGAGAAATTAATGATGAAGGCATGTTTTTGCCATGAACCCTGAGTTCTGTTGCCCATATGTAGAAACATATTACACCATTGTGATCCTTATCAAAATATGGTTAAAATGAGTATATAAATTTCGCCACATTCTGACACTATTAGTTTTAGTCCCATGAGGAATATTCAAGATTCCTCATAGGTTTTTCATGGAATATTCTCTATCTAGATAAACGTGCCTCAGAAAGGTTCTGACCTCCTATTTTTGGGAGCATCAGAATTTTTCCATCAAGGTTCTGATCTTCGGTATGGGTTCCATTCAGTGTTGTTTTTCCCACTCACGGCTCCCCCATTTTTGTCCTGAATGAAATGGTTCAATTTAAATATAAGGGCATGGGAAGATGTTCCAAAGAACCCACGTGACACATTGGTTGGAATAGTTGTGTTAAGCTTTTTGGGGACCTTGGGGGTCACGATTTTAAACTGCGTGGACCCAATCAAATGTTTGATTTTTTTTATACTAACATGAAGCATTGTATAAATAATTTGATCAATGTTAACCCCGTAGACCCAATCAAATGTTTTTTTTATTATACTAAAATTAATCGTTGTATTAATAACCCAATCATTGTTAACATTATAAAAACTCGCCCGCAAACATACTATATATGACCATTAATTGTTCGACACATTATCAAAACAATTTTTTTTTTGGGTGTTTGGTTACAGCCCTAGTAGTTACAATTAATTAAAAAACCATTCACATTTGAATGAGTGCAAGCCGATGATCGTTAAATTTCTACATGAATAAACTGGTGTGAAACAGTTAAATAACACTTTCGTCATGTGTATGTTATCTGATAGTTGCCATTTTTTCTAAAAAAACATGTGATTGCATGTTCGATTACCATTTTCCACAAAATCGGAGCCATAAACTATAATCTTTGGGTTCCATTGTGGATTTTTTTTATGAACGTTTTAACAATTGTTGGATTCATTGGTGACATGTGGTTGTTTAGTGGTAACTGTTGGTAAGTTTGGGTTTGATTATATGATTACCATATTAAACAAAATACATCATATATTCTGGTTCTGCTGAGTTGGAATAATGCAACCCAATAACATTTTAATCGTTCAACAATTTTTGCACCAAATATAACAAATGTGACCGATGTGGTTCCATTCTACGAATTGGAATCAACCAATCTAACCATTGTTTATTTTTTGGTCAATCAGGGCCAAAATGAATTTCAAGTGGGTGCCACATGGAACCATACGATTGGGCCATGTGGCCCGTCATTATTGGGCCACCTAACCACTGCCATGTTTTTCGGGATGCTACCATTTTTAGAAACAACTAAAATATCAGTTATATTTATTGAACCTCTACTAAATTTGGTCATTGGTTTGGCCAGACTTTCAAAATGGATATGCTCCAAATTTAAGTGGAGACTTGCTAAAATTTTGCTCAAGCCAACTTTAACCAAAACTTTGAATGGGTGTAACTCCCTCATACGAAGTAAAATTGAGGTGTCATCTATGACATTGGAATTAAGATAGTGATCTTTTCGATATATCCCTGGTTTCAAAGCAATATGAGGACTTTGTTTTTTGATCCTTCGGGGATCCACCTAGATCAAATCCTCTACCTTAAAGAGCTTAAGTATAACCTAGCTTATTTTGCCTACAACATTGTCACCTCTTAAGTATTTTTGAAACCTAGGTTGATAATTAAATTTGGTATCATTGGGAGTTGTAGCATTCTTGTTGAAATACTAGGGCTCATCACTTAGCCTCCAAGTATTTCAAGCAAAGGATGGAATTTATTTTTACCAATCTAATTATGCATGTGACATTTTTCATTGTTTTCACATGGAATATTGTAAATGGTCCTCTTCTCCCTTTCATTTTAGACTTAAACTTACTACCACATGCACTACACTCGAATTTGATGTCACATTCTACCATTAGTGAGCTGGTATCCTCTTATATTTGAATCATACCTATGATGATATTTCCTTTTTTGTTGGTCTCGTTTCAAACTATATGAAAACACCACATGAAATTCATTGGAAAGAAAAAAAAAATGATAGTTAGATATATTCAAGGTACAACTCAATCTAGTATACACTATAGTTCAAGGGGGACTCCTGTATTGCTTGGTTTCACTAATTCAAATTGGTCTAGTAACCCTAATGATCAAAATTCTATCATATATTATGTTTCTAGTCTTCGTTTTGGACCTATCACTTGGGATTGTAAAATAAACAAGATATTTTTGTTTATTTAGTGGAAGAAGAATATTGAGTAGTGGCATATGAAACTCAAGGAGTCTTGTGGCTTTGATAGCTCCTTTCATAATTTGGATTCTAGCATTAGCATATTACTACCCTCTAATGTGATAATCAAAGTGAAATCAAACTCACCAAATATCGTGTTCAGAATTAGAGTAAGAAACACATTTAGCTACAAATGCACTTCATTATAAATTTCATTCATGATCAATTTTTAGAGGTGTTCATTTTTCCTACAAATTAACAAGGTGTAGATGTTTTCACAGTCTCTTATAAACTGAAGTTTTCTAAACTTCAACCTATGATAAGATTTTAGGAAGTTGTTGTTAAGGGGGCTAGGGTATAATTCCTTCTTTATTATCCTATTTTTTCACCTTTTTAAATCCTCCAATCATGTCCCAAATTGTTCTTAGGAGGGTATGTTAGGATATTTGGACACTTAGGATTTATTAAAGTTCAATTTGGTTTAATGTGTCTATTGGGTAAAATTGTGTTTCTTAGTTTGTTTCTTTAGTATGCATTACTTGCATTGCAATCTAAATGTCACGATATGTTCTATACATAGAGTGATTCAATGGGTCATATTCACATCGATACTAATGGATATTTACCCTTTGCTTGACACCTGATTCATCCATGATCTCTATTTAAAAAGCATGAAGGATCATGGACTATGATTGATTGTGAGAACTCTCTTATGTAACTTTTTCTCTTTTGAATTAATTACATTTCCTCAAGTGGTCGCATTTTTTAGGTTTGTGGATTATTTTGCCTCTTAGAGGATTTTAAACATGTAAAAATATTGCCATTTTTATCTTTGATATGGTTGTGTGAGTGGTTATTGAAGGTGTTCATCTTGTATGCAATACCCTGTTTACCTAAACGCATAACAAGCCCCCCAAAAATGATTCGAATTTCTGAAGTGAAAGAAATGAAATATAAATTTAAAACCAAAACACAAACATACAATGAAACTTGAATTCAATTGATAAATGGAAAATGTTGAAATTCTATACATGCAGAATGAGAAAAAACTATCTAAAATGGTGGTAGCTTAATTCTTAGAAGACTTTGTAATGGCTATGCACCTTCTTGAATTATGTTAAAATAAGGCTCTAGAAAAATTTTATTTCATAGAAGTAATGAAAAACCATAAAAATCCAAAAACCTAACCCTAGTAGATGAAGTGCCAAAGACTTATGGGCACTTATGGTGTAAGTTAGAATGCAAAATTCTTGGGGTTGAAACTTTGGCATGTGATATTTGTTTGGCACACATGATAGCCTATTGGAAAGGTCTATTGACGAGTATAATTTCTAACTATTAACAATATTCTATGACTATCATTGACCTTCTTCCACAAGAAACATTTTTTAGGGCCTCAAAGTGGCTCTGAAAATTCAAGACTTGAAAAATGCCTAAAATAGAAAACTTCCAAAATAGGAAAATTGAGTTTTGAGCTAGTTGAATAGGTGGGTGGCCACTGATATTCACCTAGATCATTCCACCCTTGTTATTAAGTAATGGTATCTATTTCATTGAGTTCCTCCATGAGACGGGGAAACATCTGTTGAACTTGGCCCATTGTGAACCACTTGCCTTGGTACAACATTTGGACCTTCTTTGAAAACCCAATATAGTTGGTCCCTCTATTAGAGATTTTTTTTAAGCTGTGTGTCCATGATTTGATCAATTGTGGCCTATTTAATGCAATACTAGTGAATGTTTTCAATGTAAGTTGGTCTGCAATTTCTGATGTTTCCAATAATGGCGGAAAGTATGGCCAAAGGAATTCCACATTGAACATTGGGTATAGGCCAAGAAATGGGGCGATACTTAGCTAAAAACAACTGTTACCCATAGCCTCGATTATGGTGTAAGTTCCATAGTGGAAGGTCGAATATTTTTATGGGCCCCTAGAAGGTGTTCCTCATGTAGATGCAACCTAGCCTTATATCCCACTTGGAACTTGTGTGGCACCATTCGTGTTGATTTTTGCATCAGTTTCTCATAGGCAGTTCTTGGCTACAAAACTATGCCGAGAAACCAACTCGACCAGTATTTAGGTTCGAAGTGGCCCCCTGACCAGAGGGGGATCCCTCAAGTGTTACGAGGTCTTTTTTAAAGTTGCTCACTATCACTAAACAACAACCTATAAAGAACAATGTCCATGTTTATAATTTACTATGTGTGGTTGTTAATGATTACCAATCTCTGCTGAGAAATAAATCCCTCCACTTGTAGCAATTTAATCAGTGTGCCAACATCCAACTTAGACATAATGATATAACTTAAAAGAACTTGATAGATGAATAAGAGATAATATATGATAATCAAGAAATCATAGTGAATGTTTAATCAACCAAATATAGTAGATGTGTGTAGAATACTTCTATAATGAAACAAAATATATTTGAATCTTAAAGAGAACTGACAATTTAATGATGTAGAGGAGCTATCTCAGACAAACTTTCCAATAAACTAATCTCTTTAAATAATTATAACATCACAGGGACTTTCTGATAGATTGATATTCAATCTTATCTTACCTAGATTTATCATTAATATAAAATATATGCAGAAATATAGATTACGAAATAACTAGAATAATATAAAGAAGAAAATAAATTCTATTATGGACTAGAACTATAATACATTAATTAAAATTATTGTAAAATTTTTACAAAGATGAAAGGGTTTTGTCATCAAAAGACAACCCTTTTACATTACAAATGAAACAATATATAGAATAAATATCTCCTAAACTGTTAAAATATTTCTAGAATAAAATCCTAAACAATAAACTAAAAAGAAAATAATATCTCTAATTTATCTACTGGAAAATTTGAACTGTTTGCAAGTCTTCTCCCTTGAACTTTTGAGCTGCTCAAACTATCTGCTGGAAAATTGCACTTTTATTTTAGTTTGTTGATATATTGACTAATGACTTTATGTCACTTTTAAAGTGCTTCACCATTTTCATAAAATATTTTGGGAGGAAATATTTTGATAAATGTTTTTTCCTTGATATTCCTTGACATTTTTTCTGCATAATTTCCTTTCCTCCTTATCTTTGTAAAATTATTGTTGTTTTTGCTACCATGGTATTGATTTTAAAAATAATTAAAATTATTTTCAATTTCAAAACTATGTGCATAATATATATATATATATATATATATATATATATATATATATATATATATAGAGAGAGAGAGAGAGAGAGAGATATATATATATATATATATATCAAAACTTTTTTAAATATACTTTTGTACCAATATACAAGAAAATAAATGAACATAACTGACACTTCCTTCTCGCTCAATTCCTTTTGTCAAATTTCATTTTTACTAAGCCTCATTTTATTTTCACTTGTAACCTCATTTCACACCTCTAAGTCTCTGTTTTACCTCAATCTTGTTTACCTTAGTCTCATTTTACTTAGCCTCACATCAGTAAAGTCATTTCATAAATATATCACATGTAACTTTCACCTGTAAATTCATTTACTTAAATGTATGACCTGTAAAAATATATTTTCACCTCAATCGCATTTTACTTAGCATCTCATCCTTTCCCTCCTGCTACATTTTATAAAATGAAAATGAATACGGATAAGGGGTGGGGTCTAAAGTGAACTAGAAATTTACAGTTGTAAAAAGCAATAAATGTGAAACTTCTTTTCGGAACCCCCCTTGGTTAAATGTCGAAAATGAAACCCCCCTCCTAAATCCATCAATAACCATTGATTTATTTTGCACATATATAAAGGCATGAAATATTAGGGTGGTTTAATAGTTAAGTGTGGGGCGAGGACACAATTTAATTTGAATTTTTGGATTTGATGTGTGCCTTGACGTATATAATACAATATAAATTATTTTTCTATAGTTTAAACTTAGGGTTTTTTTATTTTTAACTAAGTTTTAATATTTTAAATGAATAAATTTATAAAAATTATAATAATATATATATTATAAAATTGAATTTCATTTAAAACAAAAACTTATTAAAAATAACACAGAGACATTTAAAAAAACCTCATATATTTCACGCTTCAGAAAATAGGAAGGGTTAGATGGAATGATGTTCAAAAGAAGGTATTTTTCAAGGTAAGGATAACATTGAAGGAAGGTGGAAAATGAAATTTTTAAAAATTTGTAACTTTCAAGGTGTCAAAATAAGTTACAAAAATGATAATGGAATTGTTTATACTTAGTATTGAATTTTTGCAAGATATCACATACGTGTTAGTGGATGTGTTGAAGTCATTAAATAAATTAGTAGCTTTATCAGCTTCAGATTTAACATGTGTAGATTCTACCTATGTAGTGGCAAGGGGTAGTGTGACATCAATGTAACCTAATGGTTGAAATCTTAGGCCCACCTGAAAGGGGTTGTGGGAAGTTGAGCTATGGAGAGTTTTGTTGTAGATGTGTTGAACATAGGGTAGTGTATCCTCCCATGTGTGTGAATGGTTGGAGTTGTAAATGTGTAAAATGTGCATGATCATCCTGTTGATGACCTCTATCTGGTCATCGATCTCGAGGTGGTAGGAAATTGATTTAGTGAGTAGGGTGTCCAAAAACGACCAGAGGCTCTACCAAAATGTATTTAGGAGGTTGATAGCCTAATTTGATATAATGGTCTATGAGATCCAAAAATTTACCCAAACATGTTCGAAGAAGAGCTAGGAAATGGATTCTACTTTGATACTCTCTTTGTAGGAAGTCAAGATGTACATCTTATAAGATATATCGATAACCACAAACACGTGGTCATTGCCATGCTTAGTATAAGGAATCTCATAAATATATTCCATCGAAACATATTATAAAGGTCGGTTAGGAGTATTCATAAGGGTGTAAAAGGCTTTCTTCTTAATGGTTGATTTGGAAATGGCACAAGTGGCATAATACCTATTATAATTGCAAACATCATGTCGAAGTTTCAACCAATAAAAATTCTTCTTCAATACTACCATTTTCTTCTCCACTCCAAAGTTACCTACTATCCAACTAAAAGGTGTCTCCCAAATTAGCATGGCATGCTCACTTCAAGGATCAGAAAGGTATCCTAGGTACCACAACAATGCATCCTAGAGGTGGAAGTCTAGAACTTTCTTACCTAACATCAACATCTAGTGATGAGCATCATCATTAGGTATAATTGGAGGCATTAATTTTCAACTTTATAGCCTTATTAGTCTCTATTTCTCACATTTAATTACATTATGGTCATATGTTGCTTAGTGTAGATGGTGATTAAGGCTTGTCATACTTCTAATGCCTAATATTGGTTAAGTGCAAGATAATCATGAAGATATTCCATTTTTGTTAAATATTGTGCAATAAAAGCTTGGAGTAGAAAACGAGGAGAGATTTTAGGAGTGTTGTCCACCTCCTTAACTCCTAAAGGCAGCCAAGGGATCCTCGAGATTTCCTCCAACAACTCAAAATCAAAGGCAGCCAAGCATGTGGAAGATAAAGTGCACCAAAGATCCAATTCTCTTGCAATCAAAGGGGACAGATCACCTACCTTTTAGGGAGTTTTTGGTAGCTACCCTTTAGGTTAAATACGACAAAGAAAGATCTCATTAGGAATCGGTTTTGGAGGAATCTAGTAGACTCTTAGCTCTTGTGATAGACTTTTGAGAATCTCATGGTTATTTAATGAGACTATTTATGCAATAAAATAAGCATTCAGTTTTTCCTTCACTGATTTTGTTTTAGAGAGTTGAGCTTGTGGGTTAGGGGCCAATCCATTAGCCTCAGTCTCTTTCTCTTGTGTATTTTTGTTTATTTTTATGACATTGTAGCTAGTTTACTTTATGAGTTTGAGCTAGTTTACTTATATTTCATTTTACTCTTTTTGGTTTGCTTCAATTTCACATTTTTTTAGTTAGGCTCTTGTATATCATGTTATATTACCATATAAGCTCCACAAGTTGTGTTTCAAATCCTCCCTCTCTCACCTCTTTCATTGGAGCTTGAGGAGGGCATATCTTCACCACAGGCCCAAAATTTATCTTCAGTTTGTGATTTCTTGGAAAGAATAGATAGGCTACTGTATTTTTCATGAACATGATGATAATACTGAGTTATATTTATTTTTGAATTCATAAGAAGGTTTACTTATCAAATTCAACTCATATTTTCCATCTTCTTAATCATAGATTTGTTAATGTTTATTGCACGAACAAGTGGTTTTCTTCCAGGTTTGAGTAGAGTAGTAGAGGAGGACTCCACCAACATCTCTAGCTCTGTTTCTCACCCTTCACCAACCTCCTTTCAAAAAAATCGCCCTCAACCCTATTTTTGATATTATCACCAACACACCGAGAGCAACCCTATAATTTCAAGATCAACTTTGAAATAAGTTCTGAGCTTGGACAAGGGGTTGGCCGCCATCCATCCACCTAAATTCACATTCATTTCACCTTCCCTACCCCTATCCTCATCATTTTATCCTTAAACACCCTTGGCATGTTTCCTGTAGCATTTACAGGACATCCTGTAACACTACTAGAAACCTATAGCAGATCTTGTAGTAGTGCCAGTTATCCTCTCTGCCAGCCCAAAAACCCTCTTACACCCCACCTAACCCTACCATAACCTCCAATACACCTTCATATTTGAATCCATGAGTCCATGGCCTTATTATTCCACCTTAGTACCTCCTTCTTTTGCTGCAAAATAGAGTATTTACAAGCATATTTAGCCCATGACTAGATGCATTGTTAAAGAAAATAAGTAAAGCATAAAATAGTTAGAGTTTACTTAGCCATTTGGCCTAGAAATGTGTGATTATATTTTTCTTCATTTTTTCAATTTCAATTCAGAAATTTACTTCATGAATGTTGCCTAGTTTACTTCTATTTCTCGCAGTAGACTAAATTGTAGATTTCCTTTCTTCAAAAATATCTAGATGTATCTTCTTGATTTAGAATAGCCCTTTGATTTTTAATAGAGTAATGTTTTTGAGTCATTTTTATTTATAGGTATAATTCAAAAGTGTGACAAACTTCACTCAAAAACCCTAGCAATAGCACCCTTTCGTAGGACTCAGAAGAGGATGGCATGAGTAGAATGAATCTTTTGTGTATATAGCATTGTCACCTCCATGTTTGTATGAACCATGCATTGATAAATTAAAGCAGAGTAGCCTCTAGGAGTTGTAGCACTCTTGGTGAAATACCAAGGCTCACCACTTTTTGGCGTCATTGTTGGGGAGGTGTTGAAGTATATGCTTTGATTATGTTTTATCATTCTTTTCTTCTTTTATTTTACATGAATTTCTAAAATATTTAAAAATACAAAAACAATTTTACTTTCATGCCTCGTAGGAGTAGGGATAACCAAGGAATTTTTTTAACGAAAACCCCCACATCCCCACACAGTCACCCTTCACTCTTCTTTAGTGACTATGCAATTGAACACACCATAGGTGATTCCCTTGAACACTTAAAAGAACCTATTCGATAAGAAGAAGAACATGCTTCACCTGAGAAACCTTCTTCACCAATCCAAGGCATGGCTGGGACTGGAACCCAAGGAGTTTTTCCCATTAGAGAAATAGATGGGGAAACTAGGATGAAGAACATTAGTCCCTCATCCCTTTCACATTTCCATGGATTTACCTCTGAGTATCCTAACACCTTCATGTTTGAATTTTTTGTTGTCTATCGGACCAATTACTATGCCTCAGATGATCAATACTATGAAGCTATTCTCATCCACCCTTAAGGATGAAGCCTTGTGCTAGTTCATGGGTCTGCCTAGGAACAACATCACTACCTAGGTACATATGCAAGAGGCCTTTAACAACAAGTACAGAGACTATTGTAGGGAAAAGGAAACTAAAGAGGAAATATTTAGGATGACTCTAGGGCCTGCTGAATCCCTAGAAGATTATGAAGAAATATTCCAATTAAATTATAAAAGAGCCAACTGCACCCTTGATCCTGGATCACTTAAACTGGTACTTCTCTGAGGGATCAGGGAGTAGGTGATAGAAAACCTTAATATGATATTAGGAGGATATATCTACAAGCTACCTTATGAGGAAATCAAAATTGTCTTTAGTAACCATTCTAGGACAGCTAGGAAAAAAGGTAAAGCTAGCCAAAGTATGACCAACACCCCTTCCTCTTCCACCTCCATCAAGCATTATATTGGAAATATGTTGGAGGAATTCAAGAGTGAGATGCTGCAAACCTTCGATTTTCAATAGGAAGCAAGAGGAAGTAGAAAGATCCTTGGCTATGTTCTACCCTAGGTGTACTATAAAACACCTTCAAAATGAATGTCCATTGAATGCTATATAGGTTTACTTACTCTGTGAAGAGAATCATGCCACAAATAATGTTCCCTCTTTTCTTGGGATAAAATTTGTATATCAAGGTGGGGAACTAGGGCCAGGGCAACTATGTTTCATAAATCATAGAAGGCCTCAAGGGCCTAGGTCATATCAGCATGGTATGCAAGGTGAAACTTACTTCTATTACCATAACAATTAGAATCCACCAATGCAGTCCCAGTACACCTCCACTCATCCATCATGACCTACACCTCATACTTGGACCTACAACCCTCCATATTACCCTCAACCTATGAACCAACCATTTCAACAGTATGTTCCTCAACCACCTTAGTGGAGAAACCCATCACAAGGGCGGAGGCCTCAACATAATCAACCACCTGCTTTACAGCATCTACCACAACCTCAACCTTAACTCACTCATTCTTCTCCACCCAAGCTTCTTCAGATGCCTACACATCCCAATATGAACCCAAACAACAAGTAGGCACAACAGGTTTACAGTGGAGAGACATCATATCCATCTTATGTTGTGGAGATGCATGATATCAATCTCAGGTCAGGAAGGCTAATCTTGGACAATAATCCTCCATATCCACCTCCAGAGGTTGAGGAGGAAAATGAATAAAGTTACACTCAGATCCAATAACCTCATTTTCATGAGCGCTTGATCCACTCTAGTCAACACACCCCAGAGGAGATTCAATTTCTAGGAGAACTGAATTTATTTTTAGTAAAAATACCCCTTCTCTAGGCCATTAAGGATGTCCATATTTACAATAGGCTCATCAAGGAAATTTTCTTTCAGAAACCTAGGAGAAAGTAGAAATATACCCCCACTGTCAATGTAGTACAACAGTTGTCTGACTTAATGTTCGAAAGGGTGATCTTCCCGAAGTACCTAGACCCTAGTAGTCCAGTTGTAGATGTACACATAGATGGTGTCATAGTCCCACATACTTTCATTGATCTTGGGGCTTCCATCAATGTAATGACCAAGGAAACTGTGCTTAAACTCAACCTGCAAGGGACTTTGAGGATAACCACAATGGTTTTGAAACATGCAGATCGGTCCACAATAGCTCCAGAAGGACTTGTTGAGGATTTTATGGTTTCAATCAACTGTTGGGATTACCCTATATATTTCTTGTTTCTCTAGCCAAAAAACAAGTTGAATGGATATCCTCTCATTTTAGGGAGACCTTGGTTAGCCACTGTCAATGCTTATATCAGTTGTTGGGCCAGAAATATGACTATAAAGAATGGGCTCTTATCTAAACAGTTGGTATTATATCCTTCTTCCTAGCTTTCCATTGACCATGATCTACCTTTATTGTTGGAGGACGAAGAAGAAGAGGATGAAGTAACAACACTACACCCTACCCCATTTGTACAATAGATATTGTTCTTAGAGGGGGGCAACCTGATGAGGATGACCTCATCGATCAAATCATTTAGAACCAGCCACCCACTGACAGTCCAATTGATGACCTAGTCAAAGAGTCTAAGAGCCACCCTTGGATGGAGTTGCACTCAGTGGATTCAACTTCTGAAACCACCAAGGTTGTGGAATTTGGCCCATCGAAATCTCTAAAAATTAACTCATCCCTATCAGCTAAAGAAGAAGAGTTTTGTGTGCTAATATTTCACACTTTTCCTACACTTATTTTCCCTATTTTGCTTCATGACTATAACCAATGGGACTATATTTGCCTCTTTTTCCTACCTTTCTATCCTAACTTGCATTGTTTCATTTTATTTTCATTACTTTGCCATTTCATCAATTATTATGATATATCATGCCTTTTTCTGACTAATTGAGGATGAATGTTTGCAAAAGATCTATGGTCTTTGTGTTGTCTTTCTAGATGCCATTTATAGCACCAAATATCCTAATCATGAGGTCCACGGGAGCAGTTAAGAGGGTGTTGTTACAGCAAAGCGATGTTGTTACACCTTGCCATTACAGACCCATTGACAAACTTCTGTTACACTCTGCTATTACAAACCCACTGGCGGACTGCTTATATAGTTGTATCACTGACTGGATCTTGTCAACACCTATTGCTGACCTATCCTCTAGCTATTACACTACAACTGTGGTTTTATTATGATAGTTGTAGAAGTTGTTTAGCATTGTATTTTTTGGATAACAGCCTAAGGGCAGTTTTGATTGTAATATATAATTTTCTAGGAAAAACTTTATTAAGAATTGGTTATAAAAATATGTATTTTATTTCGATCAGCATGAGAATCATAACATTCTCATGACTCGCTATCCCTTGATTTTCAGAGATGTAACCACTATATAGTTCTCGGCCCTAGAGTTCGAAAGGTTAGTGGAGAAAAACATTATTTTGGCTCCGTAATTGTGCTCAAATTAATACAGATTATCATGTTCTTGCTATTACATGCATTATTAAATTTAATATCCGTTAATTTCTTTCTCTACCTGCACCCTGCTAGGGAGGAAGGGCCCTCCTTCTTAGCAGGGATTGCAATGATTAAGTAGTTGTGTGTCTGTATTTGTATTTCAGTTTATGTATTAGTAGAATTTTGTTGTTGTTGTTCAGATGTGAATATATCCTCTTCAATTTCAATACTTTGTATGTTGTTACACATATGATATTAGAGACACCAGTTGGATACTTGTTGTGTGGCACAATAGAACAGATTAATTGAAGTGTGATTCCAGTCTTATAGATCATTTTATTTTTACATGAGTGATTTATTTCTAGCATTTACTTCAGCAACGATTTATTTTCTTTGGAATTGCTTCTGGTTGGGTGTATCAGCATAGACAGTGCAACTGTCATTGCAATAAAAAGACGTCCTTGGATTGATAATTAATGTGTACTATTTAGTCATTTAATAGTGATTATTACAACCCAAAATTTTGGTGTCGTTTCCGAGGATGGCAGTGATGATCCAAACAATCAGAGTTGTTTCTTAGAAGTGTAATTTCCGTGTGTTTTTTTTAGAGTGTCTCTAGTGACACAATTTCTAGGCAGTAAGATGATAGGTAAGAACCTCTGCAGTGCTCTAACAAACTTGAGCGGGCTCACCAATGTCTTGCTGGAACACTTAGGAGAGTGAATTTCTGAGAATTTTTTTTTCTTAGAGTGTCTCGAGTGACACAATTGTCAAGCGATAAAACGAGAGGTAAGAACTTGTGGATTGCTCTAACAAACTTGAGCGAGCTCACCAATGTCTTGCTCAGACACTTAGGATTTGAATTTTGGGTGTTTGTTTTAGGGTGTCTTCAGCTATCCATTGTTGGGTGGTAAGACGAGAGGTAAGAACCTACACATCACTCTAACAAACTTGGGTGGGCTCACTACTGTAGAAAATGAAGCACTTATAGGATGAATTGATACACATATGGCCCATGTGTGCTGGTAGGAAAACATCAACATATACAAACACCCCCCACTCTACTGACTATAGGAAATATGGGTCGTAAGAAAGAAAAGAAGAGTGCATATTTGGGAAGAAAGACCTTCTTTGGAGATCTGATCTCAAGGGAAGAAAAGGAACAGTCCACGTCATATAGAGATAATAGGAAGATAGGACCATAGAAAGTAGCTACCATATCAAAGCCTAGACCATCGATTTCTTCCATGTCTGGACCTCACCATCCTTTGAACAACATATCCACTCCTGATACCAAAAATCTAGATTCAAAACAATAGTGGAGAATCATTGATTAGGATCTAAGAATTGAAAGACACGGAGAGACCAATAGGGAGCATCAGGGACCTGAGGAACAAAATTTATTTGATCATCAATTGGACACTGATAATGTTGTTAAAAAGTTGGTCCTGGAGTAGCCTAATCCTTTTATTTGTCATTCTCTAGTACACTTCGAGGTCAGTTCATCCCATCAGGAAGAATCAGCCATGGGGGACAAGAATCTCAAGACATATAGCTCTGTTACTTTTTAATTCCCAATAGTAGTAACACGGGACAAGGCTCCTATGAAGAATATTAATTTTATCATCCCTACCATCCTTTCATAGGATGGTTGTTGAAGACCCTGATACCTTTCTATTCGAATTTGATGTGTCGTGTAGATATTATGACTACACTTCAGATGCTCAGAAGCTGAAATTATTCCCTGCTACTCTGAAAGGAGCAACATTAAGATGGTTCATGAGACTAGATGTTGGCATGATTCAAACTTGGAATGACATGAGAGAGGCCTTCCTCTTTAGGTATCAGGATTATTATCGAACCATAGACTTTGAGGACGATATTTTTTGAATTGCACAGAAGGAGGAGGAAAGCCAGGAAGACTATATGGAGCGATTTCACTATAGTTTACATAGGTCTAAGTTTAGTAACTTAGATCTATAAATTCTAAATCCAATATTCTTAACATGTGTAAGAGACAATTTTATGGAGCATATGAACCTATTGGGAAAAGGAGACATATCGCAAGAACTGCTTGATGAGATAATGAAGCTTTTCCTGCATAGCTCAAGAGGATCGGTCATAGGGAGAGTTTCAATTCGGGACCCTTCAGTCCAGATACAGAAGTCCACAAGTGGAGGAGTAACTAGAGCAGAGATCAGGAACTTATTTGAGGATTTTAAAACCGACCTCCCTAGCACTCTCTCTGCCTAGATCACTACAGTACAAGTCAAGAAAGCTCAAGAAGAAGTTGAAGCAGCCTTAGAAATATTTTGTCCTCGATGCAAAAAGAAACATTTGGAAAGAGAATGTGGATTGAATAGTGTCAGCCTGTGCAACATTTGTGAGTTGGCACACTCTACGAATCAGTGTCCTGAATTTCCCGGACTAAAGGCAGTACTTCAATAATCAAGAAAAGATGTTTAATCTTCTTATTTCAACGGATGAAAGAGACCATGGCAGCCACAACCTAGATGTATGAATTCATATTTTTCCTCTTTTTATCCTTTTATTAATGTTTATAATAGTTATTAATATCCAGGGTAGTATCCTACTCCTTCCTCAACACAATTCCCTTCATCGTGGAACCAGTGCACGTCTCCTCCACCAATGCAATATCCTCCATCACAACCCAATCCTTGGGGTCAGAACTGGAGAATTAATGGCCAAGGTCTAGTACCCCCTCCAATACTAATGTAACAACAGCAGTTACAAATGCCTTCTATTCAAAATCCTACACCTTCTGTCTGACCCCAATTACCTATGCAACCTAACCCTAACCCAAATAATAAGGCAACCTAGAGCATGGATGCTCCAGTTAACCTCCAGAATTATCTTATTACTCCTATTGGACTTAACAAGGCAAAGCTTCGATCAGGGAAAATAATCATATCTGAACACACTCCCATTATTACCGAAGAATGTGAATCACATAGAAAGGATACAGACGATTCTGTGGCAGTTGTTACACATGTAAAAGTTGATACAACACATGCTATTACATCTGTAGTAGTCAGCTTAGGAGGATCGGTTATTCCTACAACATCCAATCTGAGCAAGGTTGGTGCATCTGTGATAGATGACTCATCTGTTAGCATTTAGAATCCTTCGTACCCTCAATGATTAACTGAAACTGGTCTAGTTTCACAACCTGAATCTGAATTCCTCAAGGAACTGCACAATTTTTATGTGCGGATTCCATTATTACAAGATCTTAAAGAAGCACCTATATATGCTAAAACAGTGAGGGACCTATGCATCAAAAGACCTAGAAGGAAACCTAAATACCCTGCTACTATCCATGTGACGGGAAAATGTAATATTCCAAAATTAGCATGCAGCTAATTGGAATGTTAAATTTTTTTGTTTCCACTTAGGAGAGGAATAAATGGGTAAGGAGGCCCATGAGTAGGAATAAAATCCCTAATAGTGTGAAAGGGAACATCAGAATAGCTAGATTTTTCACCTTCCAGTGTGAAAAGGGGGCAAATGCATGAGGACAAGGTCAAGTTTGACCAACTCAACAGTGCTGCCATAGAGGGAGTGAACCACTTGGGAAGACAACGGAGTATGAATGGAGGGAAGATCATTTGGTGAAGGAAACCCTAATGTGTAGTGGCCAAGGCAAGAAGACTTTCATTTTTATAAAGGGAGGACAAGGCAACCATAGGAGGACATGTTATTGAGTATTGATTTTGGTCTGCATGGCTATTTTCTTTCTCCAGTTGTTTAACTAAGATTGTTGTGCTGCTTAGCACAAGGAATTCCTATTTAGGAATAATTCTCCCTTATTGAGAGGCCTCTTGAGGGATTGTACTTCATTTTTCCACATTCAGGCTTAAGGCCAAGCCACCTCCTTCAGCTACAGTGCTATTCATGTAGCAGGAAACGTTGTGTTGCAGGGTGTTGCAATGGAGGGTTCCACAACACCACTTCTAGAGTTTATCTTTCAGAGGAGGGAGCTTATATTCCTATGGGAGGTCAATGAGGAAGATTCAGGAGCTGATTGCATATCTTTGGCATTAGGCCAAGCTTTTACCATCACCTACAGTGTAGTCCCTTTCCTTGACTGCGTTATTTCTGAGAGTATTTGCATTGGGGGCTTGCATTGCTAGTTTGGAGGGTGAGATATTCAGTGTTAGGATCAGCCTTTCACTTAGAAGATCCATTGGAGGAGGTCTATTTTAGTTTTTACATCATACTGAGCCATCTCCATCTATTTCATGAGTTGCAACTTCTATTCAGTCTTGCCCCTGCAACTCCGGCATTTTGTATTTTTGCATATTTCAGCCAATCCTTCTAGGATTATCTATAAATTTCCTTTTGGAGTGTATATCTTTACTCCCCATATTGTATGAGTTGTATATTGATATATCTATGTATTGAAATGTGTTAGCAGCAGTTTCTCCTTATAAAAATGCACTATCATAGCCATGGACATTCTTGTGTAGGATTATTTTATCATATTTCATGTATATGCTTTCTTGAGGCTAGTATTGCCTAACTTGAGTGACTATCTCCTCAAGATCCTATATACATTTTGCTACAACAACTTAATATGATGGCTATGAGCTCTTCTTACATTTTATTATTTGATGTGTCCCTGCTACTCCATTATTGTGTTTACATATTTTTGTAGCTCCAACTTTATAATATCTTAAGATATTCTTATTGTTGTAGAAATTCCCTATTTTGGGATATTACAGTGCTATTAGAGCATGATCTTCGGCTCAGCCTGTGAGTTTCAGCCATAAGAAGATAGAAGAGAAGAAGAAGAGATCAAGATGATGAAGAGAATGAAATTACTCTCATCAGTTTTTAGATCCAGAAAAGACCTCTCCAAGGAGGTTAAGAAGATAGAAGAAGGAGAAGAGGAAGGACCATGCACTTCCTATTCTCAAAGATAAGAAGACATGAAGCATGAAGAACACTTGGAATATGAAATTCTAAGTGAGTACCTTGCTGAATATAAAGCTAAACCTAGAGCCTTCAAGAAGACTCTATATTTACCACAATTTACTCAGCTGGAGGAAGAAAGAAGACCCTAAAGCTATGGGATTATGAGAGGTAATAGATTTCTATTGTCCACTTTTGATGGATCACTCACATGTGTAGCAGAGGCTTGAGTGATGAAGCTAGAATAATTCTTCCTACTACATCTAGTAGTAAAGAGAGAGGCTATAGAAATTTCAGCACTGCACCTTGGAGGTGAAGAAAAAACTTGGTTGTTCAGCCATTTGAGCCATGCAAGGGTATCTACTCTTGTTGATTTTTCTCAAAAGATGATTAGGGGATTTGGAAAATGGAGGGAGGAGCCCTCACCACCAGTTGAAGATGAATATACTAGCATTGTCATAGTCATGGAAGAGAAGCCTTCATCTTCAGCAGTTATGGAAGCTAACACATTGGAGGAGGGAGCCCTTACAACCATACAATATGCTTCCAAGTTTCCCAAAGGTATGCTGAAATTCCCATCTCTTATCATTTCATCAAACATTATGGATGGGTCTACATCATTCCATGTTGTTGATTTAAAGCAACAAAATTGCATTGTGCTGTGCAACCTTGAATCATTCAAGGGAGAGATGAACCATCATCCTCATGAGCCATTCTTGGATTGCATACCACACTTGAGGTTGGGGTTTGAGGACTTGGAGGAAGAAGAGATAGATGGTAGACATCTTGAAGTGAGAAAAACTTTCTCCTTTCTAGATGACACTTTCTCAATGAGAACTCCCCAGCTCAAAGAGAAAATTCTACCTGCAGCAGGTCCAAAACCTTATTGGTTTTGGGAGGCCATGGATGAAGAGGAGGTCTCATGGAGAGATCCCATTAGAGATGCACTTCAGTAGGACATGAATTGCAAGGTTCATCAACACATGGAGGATGGTAGCCCTCATGGGAAGAGTACCAATATGGACGATGGAAAGAGACATCCACAAATTATTGAGTGGATGTGGATGAAGAGAAAGAGGCTAGTAAGCCACTTGTAGATCTATGACACTGGGCAGGAGGAGGATTGGATGCACTGGTACTCTTGAAGGAGTTTGGCCATCACTTGGAATAAACTCTTCCTAAGGGTATGGGGATGGAGAATATGTGGCAAGATGCTTGCATCATTGAGCAGCAAAGATTATGGATGCATGGTGTTGATGTGATCTTCATATCATTCGTTATGTTTTCTTCACATGATTTTTATGATGAAAGTATGAGGAAGTAGAAAAAACTTTTTTTGCTTGGGTTGTTCTTGGGAGAGCAAGGGCAGAATTGCTCCCACACTTTGCATGATGTTTCAGGAGTAGGATATGGCACTATCATGGTGCAAAGGGACTACTCCTTGGCCTTAGATGATCAGGAAGTACTTCCATCTTGGGAGGAATTCCATATTTGCAGTAGCATTATTGGAGGAGTCTTTGACAAGGATCATGTCAAAGAAATGAGCTATGAGTTGGACGGAGCCTATCTACATAGGCTAACAACATTTCTCCTTTGGAGCATGGGCTTATTCATGTATTCATGCATCACGTTACCTTTAGCACATGGTGAGAATGTTTTTTTTTCATCTATTGATTATGTAACACAGTACTTGCATCTTCTTACCATTATCATATAGTGCATTGCTCCACAAGAGGGAAATTTTATTGTTGAGCCCCATAAACAGAATTTTTCCAACTATTATGATGGATAAAACCATCCTTTGTATAAACTTGGGTAAGTGTTTTATTACTTCATGTATGCTTAGTTGAAGCATTCAACCATTTACTATTCACTAGTAGATGTCATGATTCACACAACTAGCCATTTTTCAAAACATCACTTGCCATGCTATTTTCTGAAGTTGCAGTGGGAGAAACTGTGCTGTGTCCACTTGAGACATTTTTTGTATGATGTTGCATTATGTAAAACCTTCATAAAACTTCTCATTTGAATAGCCCATGATGATCATGTCTTATTCATCATGGATGAGATGTTTTGGGCCAGCTTTTTCTTCAATGTTGGAGAGGAGATCCTTGGAGGATTGTTCTTCATTTTACCACTTAAGGGAAATACTATTGCAACCCAAGATCAGCACATACTTTACACTTCTAATGAGTGGAGAGAGGGACAGTGTGGGGTAGACCACCTTGTCTACCATGATTATATTTTAATCCCACCTACTTTGCATGAGCCAAAGGTCGAGGAAGACTTTCATGAGTTGCCATGTTGGGAGGTAGCTCATTTTGTATGGATGATTTCTTGGGGATGGGAGATTCATATGGGGATGGTATATCCCAATTCATATCAGCCCTCATGTGTCAAGGAGGCCCTTCAGTTCTATCCTTGCAGTTTCTTGAGGACAAGAAACATTTGGGAGGGGAGGACTATAATATTCCAAAATTATCATGCAGCTAATTGGAATATTAAATTTTGATGTTTCCACTTAGGAGAGGAATAAATAGGTAAGGAGGCCCATGAGTAGGAATAAAATACCTCATAGTGTGAAAGGTATCATCAGAATAGCTATATTTTTCACCTTCCACTGTGAAAAGGGGGCAAATCCATGAGGACAATGTTAAGTTTGACCAAGTCAATAACACTGCCATAGAGGGAGTGAACCACTTGGGAAGACAATGCAGTATGAATGGAGGGAAGAAAATTTGGTGAAGGAAACCCTAATGTGTGGGGCACAAGGCAAGAAGGCTTTCATTTGTATAAAGGGAGGACAAGGCAGCCATAGGAGGACATGTTATTGAGTATTGATTTTGGTCTGCATGACTATTTGTTTTCTCCAGTTGTTTAACTTAGATTGTTGTGTTGCTTAGCACAAGGAATTCCTATTTAGGAATCCTTCTCCCTTATTGAGAGGCCTCTTAAGGGATTGTACTTCATTTATCCACATTCATGCTCAAGTCCAAGCCACCTCCTTCAGCTACAGTGCTATTCCTGTAGTAGGAAATGTTGTGTTGTAGGGTGTTGCAGTGGAGGGTTGCACAACACCACTTCTAGAGCTTATCTTTCAGAGGAGGGAGCTTCTATTCCTATGGGATCTCAATGAGGGAGATTCAGGAGTGGATTTCATACCTTTGGCATTAGGCCAAGCTTTTCCCATCACCTACAGCGTAGCACCTCTCCTTGACTGTGTTATTTCTGAGAGTATTTGCAGTGGGGATTTGCATTGCTAGTTTGGACGGCGAGATCTTCAGTGTTAGGATCAGCCTTTCACTTGGAAGTTCCATTGGAGGAGGTATATTTTAGTTTTTACATCATAATCAGCCATATCCATCCATTTCATGAGTTGTAGCTGCTATTCATTCTTTCCCCTGCAACTCCAGCATTTTTTATTTTTGCATATTTTAGCCAATCCTTCCAGGATTGTCTAGAAATTGCCTTTGGGAGTGTATATCTTTACTCCCCATATTGTATGAGTTGTATATTGATATATATATATATATATATATATGTATTGACATGTGTTAGCAGCAGTTTATCCTTATAAAATTGCACTATCATAGCCATGGACATTCTTGTATAGAAGTATTTTATCATATTTCATGTACATGCTTTCTTGAGGCTAATATTGCCTAACTTGAGTGATTATCTCCTCAAGATCCTGTATACATTTTGTTGTAGAAACTTAATATGATGGATATGAGCTCTTCTTACATTTTATGAGTTGATGTGTCCCTGCTACTCCATTTTTGTGTTTACATATTGCTATAGCTCCAACTTTAGAATATCTTAAGATATTCTTATTGTTGTAGAAATTCCCTATTTTGGGATATTACACAAAATTGTCCGATCTTATGATTGATCAGCCTTTGTTGACTAAATATAATGACCCAAGGAACTCTACAATGACTTTCCATATTCAATATCACCCCATAACCAATACTTTGATTTATTTAGGGGCAGCTATTAATGTCATGACTAAATGCCTCTTCATCTCTCTAGGACTTCATGGAATTAGACCTACAGCCACAGTGCTTGAATTAACAAATAGGTCCTGTGTCAAGCCCGAGGGAATGATAGAAGATGTGGCTATCACTATGGTTTCCTGGAACTATCCAATTGAATTTCTCAATTTACAAACCAAATACAACCTGGGGGGTCATCCTTTAATCTTGGGAAGACCATGGTTGGCCACTGCAGACGCATATATCCGATGTAGGTCCAAATATATGGTGATATCAGATGGACAGGCCACTCAGAACCTGAACCTTTATCCCCCAGAAAATCCTCATATGGATTCAAGTAGTCCCTGATGGGATGAATTTGCATCTGAATATGATCTTTCCCAACCTCTTCTCATGCTTGGAAAAGCACAATACTTTAAGGATGAAACAGAGGACAATATCATTAATGGTTTTATTAGTAATGCACTCCTTGTTGCCTCCATTAGAGATTTAGGAGAAGAAGACGAGGTAGATGATGCTATTATTGAACATCTGAAAACAACTCCGCATACTATCAGCAGTCCCGTTGAAATCGAAACTGGAAAATGTTTAAACATCAATCCTAACCTCACTGCTAAACAAAATAGATTGCTGATACAGTTGTTACATAAATACAAAAAGGAATTTTCATGGGACTATATGGATATTAAAGGAATCCATCCTGGCATATGCACTCAATGAATTTACCTTAAATAGGACTGTAAACTAGTTAGACAACCTCAGCGTCGAATGAACCCTGCACTTAAGGAGATAGTGAAAGAATAATTGTAGAAAATCCTTAATGCTAATTTCATCTACCCCATTTCTGACAGCTAGTGGGTGTCTCCGCTTGTCATAGTTCTGAAAAAGAATGGAAAATGTAGAGTCTATGTTGACTATAGAGAGCTTAACAAGGCCACTCAAAAGGACCTTTTTCCTTTACCATTCATTGATCAGGTCTTGGATACTCTTTCTAGAAAAATATTCTTTTCATTTCTAGATGGGTTTAGTGGCTATAATGAAATATATATTGCCCTGGAAGATCAAGACAAGACAACCTTCACTTGCCCATGGGGTACTTTTACATACAAAGTCCTTCTGTTTGGCCTCTGTAATGCACCAACAACCTTTCAGAGGGAAATATTGGGTATTTTTTCTAATCTTTTTAAATGTTGTCTTGAAATATTTATGGATGATTTTACACCCTATGGGGATGCCTTTGAGACAACATTAGCTAACTTGGAAAAAGTGCTGGAACGTTGTGAACAAACTAATATTTCTCTGAGCACGGAAAATTTCCACATGATGATGACCAATGGAATTGTGCTGGGACATTTCATTTCGGTAGATGGAATCAAGGTAGATCCTAAAAAAAATGAGGTAATATCAAAAATCCCGACCCCCAAGACTCCAAAAGAGGTACGTATTTTTTGGGGACATGAAAGATATTATAGGAGATAAATAGAGAAATTTTCAAAGATTACATCTCCTCTATTTTCATTACTATGGAAAAAAGCAGAATTTGTGTGGACAGGGAAGTGTGAGTAGGCCTTTTTAAAGTTGAAAAAACGTGTAATAGAAACACCTGTTTCACGAGGACCAAACTAGGAATTTCCATTTCATATTTCTACAGACGGATCTGACATGGCTGTGGGTGTTGTTTTGGGGCAGCTGGAGGAGAATAAACCTTATGCCATTTATTACATCAGCAAGAACTTCACTCCAGAATAACTCAAATACACTGTTACTGAAAAGGAATTTCTAGCAGTAGTGCATGCTATTAACAAATTTTGGCGCTACATCACCAGGTACCAAGTATTTGTACATACTGACCATGTTGAAATTCTATTTTTGATGAACAAGGATGTTACTAATGATAGATTTACATGATGGTTATTTTTGTTGCAAGAATTTGATATTACTATTTTAGATAAACCCGAAAAATATAATGTAGTTGTTGATTTTCTTTCTAGATTAAGTATAAGTGATGACTACACTTCCACTAAGGATTCTTTTCTAGATGAATATCCTTTTTCCATCTCTACTCACTCACTATGGTATGAAGATATAGCCAATTACCTTGCTGCAAGAAAATTCCCACACCAATTGTATTCCAAGGAAAGAAGGAAGATTATACAATAGAGTGCTACTTACTCCTAGATAGAAGGCAATCTCTATCACACCGGGCCAGATTTTCATATCAGGTGATGTGTTAGAGAAGATGAGGTATTTGAGATCTTGAAGGCTTGTCATGAGGAACCTTATGGAGGACACTTCGCTGACAAGAGGAAAGGACATAAAGTACTCTCAATAGGGTACTACTGGCCAACTATATTCTAGGATGCCAAGAAGTTTGTGAAAGGATGTGATTGCAAAGGATGGGCCAACCTCTGAAATCAGATAATATGTCGTTACAGCCTCAAATAGTGATAGAACCATTTGATAAATGGGCCCTATACTTTGTGGACCAATTAATCCTTCATCACAAAAAAAATCATACATATTGGTGTACACTGATTATGTCACAAAATGGGTCGAAGAAAAGGCACTAACCAGAGCAACAGAGCAGGTTCTCTAGGACTTCTTGTTTCAAGATTTTTTTTTTCTTTGAGATACCCAGAGAGATAGTGACAGATGGGGGGTCTCAGTTCACATCTCATTTGATCAAGAATAAGGTTGAAAAGTATGGAATTCATCACAGAATAACTTCACCATATCACCCACAAGAAAATGGTCAAGTAGAAATAATTGATAAAGTCATTGAGGGAATCTTAACAAAGAGAGTAGCCAGCCACCAAAGAAACTTGGCCGACAAACTTCCAAAATTATTGTGGGCTTAAAAAAAAACATGGAGGAATACTACAACCTTCTCACCATATGAATTTGTACATGGTAAGAATCCCTTATTCCCCATAGAGTTTGAAATAAAGAAATTAAGAACAACATTGTAGGTCGATCTGGATTTGAGTATGACACAGACTAAAAGACTGAATGAGCTCAATGAGTTACAAGAGAAATGGCTAGCTTTTATTCAAAAAATAGATATCATTCAACAGCAAAGAGCTAGATGGCGTGATTGGTTTATTAAGAAGAAAAATTTCCAGAAAGGAGATTGGGCTCTTTTGTATGATTCAAGGTTCAAATATTTTAAAGGCAAGACTTGCACCAGATGGTTAGGTCCTTACAAAGTGGATACAGTCTTTGAAAATAGGACTGTATAATTGGTCACCATTGACAGTGCTAAGACACCATTACTGGTTAATGGGAACTGTCTAAGGTTATATAATCAGCCCACTTCGAAGGAATCATTTTTCAATGTTGTCGCGGACTCTGATCTCCATGTTATGGCAGCAGGGGAACATTCTCCTGTGTAGCCTCAAAATTGAAATTCCAATAAGTGAAACAGTTAAAAACCACCTTTGTGGTAGCTGTTGCACCTGTTAAATATATATATATATATATATATATATATATATATATATATATATATATATATATATATATATATATATAAAAGAAAAACCCAAAAAAAAAATCTAACTATGAAAACCCCTTTCCGGGGCGTAGTCAAACAATTGGTAACAACTGAAAACCACTCTTGTGGCGGTTGTTACGCCCCTGTTTTTCTTCCTGAAACATCATCTTCCCTTTCTAATCTATTTTATAGGACGATCGTATTCATGTAATTTTATTTTTTGTACCAATTTCTCTTGATTATTATGTTTTTTGAAGAATGATCTAAGCGTTGTCTTGGTTGTTACACATGTAACAACCAACATCCACGAACACAGTTTCTTATGTTTAATTCCATAACAAAAATAATCATGCCAGCCAAACACAAAAACATGAGCGCTGCAAGCAGAATGCCGCCAATTCGAAATCTTTCTCCACGACACCTCAGGTATGTCATTCAAAAGGTAAATGTTATAATTTATGATTTGGTGATTAATTGACAGAAGTAATGATATTCTTGTGACGGTCGTGGGTGGCCATCACCATTAAGGTGGGGGAGGGGATATGTCTTGAAATCGTTGCAAAAATTTGTAGTCATAAACCTCTATCAAATCCACATGCACCCAATTAATAACACAATTTCCAATGATGACCGAATCTGGTTGGAAAAGAGCGTGTGTAATAGATCCCATTACATTCCATAATGAGACGTTTATGAATATTAGTGTGAGGTACGATTCAGTAATCCATAAAAGATGTCACCTCCCATCAATTTCCTCAACTGAAACCTTGCATCCTCACTATAAACGCGTCAATTGGGATAAGCAGAGATGCTGAGAAGCAATGAATTTAGAAACGTAGTGATATTATAGTGGGGTTGAGTAGCAAGAAGAAAATTCAGAAACTTAGTGATATTATAGTGTGGCTGAGCAACAAGAAGAGAATTTAGAAACAAATAGCAAATATGGGTGGAGCAGTGGTCAAGCACAAGCCAGATTCTATGGACGCCTTGTAGAATTGTCCAGAATCCTACCATATATTCAGAGATGTCAGATGGTTTTTGTATTTATAGAAGCTTGAAGGCTCAGACAAGGCGGTGGCAATTGAATTTGCCCAGAATTTGAACAATAATAAAACCCAAGGGGCATGCAATTTGAGGTGACTGAAGAGGTAATTTCCCAGGTAACTTCATTGCCAGTAGAGGGATGAAGGTGGTTTTAAAAAAAAATCAATGACCCCTCCTTGAAATAAGACTTCCTAGAAGGAGAAGAAAAACTAGAGAAGAACGGGAGAGGAATTGATAGGTTGTCACTTCCTCATCCTTGGGAAGATTTTTCCCTGGGTTAAATTAAATATATCACTTGTGAGGGAATATCCATGATAGTGTTTAACTATCACTTTCCTCTGCTTAATCACCTTTGACACGAGAAAAAAATTAATATTCCATTCTATTTGTCAGGGAACATCAAGCATATGGTGGTAGCAGTATAAATAGATGCACACCCAGAGGCATGTGTGACTAATCACAGAATCATGAAGCTAATCATGTTGGATGCCCTAGGCTAGTAAGGAAAAACTTGGGAAGAATTCAAGTGAAAGATGCCGAGGACAAGCCAAGGGAAACAGACCACTACTTCAGGAGGAAGTCAGGCAGAAGTGGAAACCCATACTCGTCCTGCTAGATTTAGAATTGGGAAAGAGCCTACTGATGAACCAATTGGGGATAGAAGGCCAAGATAAAGAGTGAAATTCAACATACCTGCAGAACCTTTGCCTATGGCCAGAAAGCAAACAGAAGCAGAAGTATTAGAAGAAGAAAGGAAAAAATCCTCATCAATTAAGGACGAAACTTATGTCTTGTTTTTAGAACTTAAAAATATAAGAAAGGAAAATGAAGAATTAAAGCGAAAATTATCTGAGGGTAAGGAAATCTGTAATATCCAAAATCTAGAACAGCTAGCAAGGCATGCCTGAAAAACGCATTTTTCAGGAATGGTTGCTATAGCTCTTAAAATTAGCCCTTGGATTCATTATATATGATAATCTAAGACCCAATCCCAAGACGAGATTAGAAACAAAACAAGCTAGGTGAGGCAAACATGCCTCCCACACCTAGTCTGGCTTGATTAATGTCTAATGAGGTACGACAGCAATATATAAACACTGTATTGGAGTAGTATCAGGCTAATAACACATGGGATATGTCATAGACACTTTAATATCAGTAATACATGCAACATCAAGGAAGGTGATCTATCCCTTCAACCAAAAGTGGGGAAAAAAAGTGATTTAAGCCCTAAAAAGGTCATTTTCAGAAATCTGTGTAAAAAAAGAGGAAAGTGACAGTTGGATCTATTAGCTTGGGTCATGTGGGACTCCCATACCAAATTTCAGCTAAAAAAATCATTCTAGCTAAGTTAAACAGGTATCCCACTCCCAACATGGCTAGAAAAGGCTCAATCCCCAGGGCTTAGCTAATGCATAATTTAATGAAGCTTAAGAAACGTGATTTTCTGAAGCTATTAAATGAAATAGGTTATAAACATCATTAAATTAGGTCTATGATATGGATCATACAATTTACATGGGAAAAACAGAGGTTTAACGTGAATAAACCCTCAAAATAGAGGTGTTGCACAATGTATTAAGACTGAAGAGCTTGAAAGTGTAATTTTTCAGAGGGCTGAAGTAGTGTTTTATTATATCTCAGATATAGGGCAGATATTTACATAAAAATATATATCTGTTATAGATATATATTCCAAAGAGGCTCTTCTTTACACTCCCCTTGGGGATCTCAGCAAAAGATGGATATCAATGAATAGATCGGAGATCTAAGCCACAGATCTGTAGTAATATTTAGTAATTTTTGAATCATATGATACAAAACATATCAGATCTGAAATGAACATGGATTGGTTGGCGAATCCATTGATCACCACAGTGAAGGGAAGGGTCCCTTTCACCAGAGATCTTTCCTCCAAGCTAATACAAAAACCCTACTACAACTTTTCCTGCAAAAAGAACGCATTCTCTTCAAGGAACTATGAATTTAAGGATGGATAACACTATGGCCTGATGCCAAAATCAAAAACTGAAGCTCAAACAATGGATGCACTCTTCCAGGAGGTTAAAAGACACACTCACTGAGAAGAGGCTCCAATACAAGCTAGATCTAAACAGATCTAGAGTTCCACTTACTGCAGCTTAAAAAAGAAAGAAAACCCTCACTAGATCTACGTTGCATTTGGAATTAGAAGCTTGAACTCCAACTAGATAGTGGACAAGCAATACAAGCTCTCCCAAGAGCTCCTCAATGGGAAGAGATGAAACTCCTAAACAAGAAATCCCAATTCAATCTAGACTAAGCAGCCAAAAAAGTTGTTTGTCTAAATAGACAGCAATTCAGAAATCAAATCATGAACAACCCCAACATGTTTCCTTCCCCTTCCTTTTATAAGGGAGAGCTTGCCAAAACCCTAAACCACCTCCATTCATTTAACTGTTTTCACATGGAGGACCTCGTTCTAGAACTGCACTGATCATTCAGGAGGTTCAATGCATCTGGCCTGTGTTGTGATTTGGTCCTGTTGACCCAGTCAAATGGCTCAATCCTGTTTCACACACAAGTGGATTTTATTAAGACAACCCTGATTTTCCTCTGTTCACATTGAGCATGTATTTTTTCTTTTATTAGGATTTTTTGACCCTCCTTTACATAATTATTCTTTGAAAAAAGAAAACAAAATGAAAGTGAATATTCCTATTAAAATAGGAATATTACAGTCCTCCCCTCCAAAAATTTTCTTGTCATCAAGCAACTCACAAGGACTTTGTAAAATATCCAATGGAGTTGTCTCCTAGCAAGAATGCAAGTATGCCTTTGGTGGATGAACCAAATAGCTCTCAATCATGAAGTAATGGGAGATACATAAAAGAATCATATGATGTCCATTGGTCCCTTCAAGGCATGAGAGATGGTAAACATTGGGCACTTCAACCCCCATGAAAAAATCCAATCTCCATGCTATCATCCAAACAGAGTGAGCCATCCTTGATAGCCCAAAGAAATAGTCACCAATCCCCACCATATGCAATGTGTAGGGGCTCCATGGCTAGAAATGAGAGATAAGAATACTCAACTCACGTTGTCTCTCCCTCCATTTATGATAAATATGGAGCTGATGATCCTGGGATGCAACATTATAGTCCTCATGAAGCCAAAGGAAACTTGGAACTTCATGATTCCCTTCATGGATCATAGTGATCCTTCTTGCCCAATATTCCATGCATATAGTGAATAGAGTATCTTCACCATATGTGCTCCAAAATAAATATGGACTAAGTGTCATATGATATATTGGATGGTGACAATAGTCCCTCCCTTGAGACTAGCGTTTTCCATCATCTTGCTGCCTCAAATCATGGTACAATAAGTGGCCATCCCACCACCTTCTTGCTGCAACAAGCTTCTCCAAAGCTTGAAAATGATGGAGGATAATAGGTTTTGGCTAGACATAATTCTAGCAACACATGTCTTTCTCCAAGTACTCCCTTGTGAGAGATCTTTTCCCATGACATGAGCCCAATACATGACCTTTTGCATAAGAAAACATAGTATACAAGGTTGCAGTCATATAAGGTGCTATCCTCTTCTTAAAGTACAAATGATTATGGGAGATTTCATTACCAATGGACACATCCACCCAATGTGTCATTCCTCCTCTCATGTTCATAAAAAATATTGGAGAATTATTGACATCATAATATAAACAAGCTCCCTTATGCCACCTCATGAGAAGGTTACATTTTCCCCCAACCCAAAGTACATACATGATTATGCTATTCATTCTAAACAAAAATACATGTACATACATCATAGTCATAAGTAAATGTATGGACATGGAATTCATAATGGGGTTTCCATACTCTCTTCTTGTCAACCAAAGCAACCATGCCTTCTTCTTATGCATTCTTTCCTTGAGATACAAGGCATGAGTCAAGAAAATCAAAAACCTTGGGTGGTACCCACACTCACCCAATAGAAACCAACGCAAATCATCTCCTCCCTACTTCAGAGCTAGATGTGGTAAGTGGTTTACATGCCACTTACTTGCTGCCCTCATCATTCCACCATGGCTGAAGGTGAGATGTATATTTGGTGCTTTAGGGAAGCACCCATCATGCTGCAAAACCTCCCTTAGCCCATCAAGCAAGTGGCCATGTTTGAAAATAGTTCTAGCCCATAGTTGTCCATGAAGCTTATAAGGTACGACACTCCTTTTAGGAGTCATGGCCTACATGTGTAAAATAAAATAATGCATGAAATCATAAAGTAAAATGTGATTTGAAAAATCATGCTTCTTACCCAAAGTCTCCAGTGATGTGATATTTCCTCCCTTAGCCAAATGCATCATTACTATACAAGGTTGAGAGAAAAATTTTCTCTTTCCATCAGGGAATTTCCCTAGTGGGCTTCTTCCAAGTAAGGAGACATCAAGGCATAGATCATCATAGAAATATGCATGGACTGATGTGTCCTTGCTTTTCTTGCATAGATCTTCAAGCCTTCGTAGAACATCACTCCTCTGAAATAAAGAGGGAGGGTAAATTTTTCTTACCCCATGAAGCTTGTCCTCCTCTTCATCTTTTGCAGTATTTAGGATCTCACCGTCTGATAATGATGGCAAATGTTGCTCAGGGATTGTGCCATAATTCCTATATGTGAGAATCTTTGAGACCCTTTGCAAGAATGCAAGAGCTTCTCTCCTTGGAGTGCCCCTCCTCCTTCTTCATGAAATGCTAGGGATGCCTTTGTTGTGACTGCGATGTCACCTTTAGCCTTCTCTTCAATGGTGGAAAATGCTTCATCACCAATAGGAGACCTTAGATCTTGGTTTACCCTTGAGAGAGAAATCTCCATGTCTTCTCTTTGAGAAAAAGACTCTTCATCCAATGAGGATCTTGCCCTTGGCCAGGTCTCAAACAATTTTAAATTCTCCTCAATGGTCTTCATATGTGGGGTTGGATTTTTAGATCCTCCCTTCGGCACATCTCCTCTCCTCCCCCCCTTGAAGAAGTTGCTGATAGAACATGGTAGCTTTGATGATGTGGCTGAGTGCTCATATCAACCATGAGAATAGTTAGGGCTTGTTTCAAACCCTTCCAGGCATCTTCTACACTCCTCCCCTTCCATATCCTTAAGATATTCTTTAATACCTTCCAAGGTTTGTAAAATAAGCAGGGAGATCTCCTCTTCCATCATTCCTCCTTCTCCTCTTTCTCCCAAAAAGAAAGTAGGCATGTCACAGTGTTGTAGATCAGATTGTGTGGTTGAATGCTCACACACAACATAAGAAGTACTGGGGCTTACTTCATGAGAATAACTCCTTGAGGGATTTTCATGTCTTCTCCTCCTCATTCCCTTGATTTCTCCCTTCAATTCATGCATGGCTTGAGACAGAGAGTGTTAGGAAAACTCTTCTCTTTTTCCTCTGTGTAATATCTCTTTCTTCTGTCTTCTTATTTATTCTTTTGATGGCTAGATTTGCAGTAATCGTCAGAAATTTCTGAAGCATATGATACATAGCATATCAGATCTGAAATGAACATGGATTGGTTGGCTAATCCATGGATCACCACAGTGAAGGGAAGGGTCCCTTTCACCATAAATATTTCCTCCAAGCTGATACAAAAACCCCACTGTAGCTCTGCCTGCAAAAAGGACGTAGTCTCTTCAAGGAACTGCATAGTTAAGGATGGAGAACACTATGGCCTGATGCCAAGATAAAAAAACTGAAGCTAAAATAATGGATGCACTCTTCTAGAGGTTAAAAGACACACTCACTGAGAAGATGCTCCAATACAAGCTAGATCTAAACATATCTAGAGTTCCACTTGTTGTAGCTTACAAAAGCAAGAAAACCCTCACTGGATCTGCATTGCAGTTGGAAGTAGAAGTTTGGTCTCCAAATAGATAGTGGACAAGCAATACAATCTCTCCCAAGAGCTCCTCAATGGGAAGATATGGAACCCGTAAACAAGAAATCCAAATGCAATCTAGGCTAAGCAGCCAAGAAAGTTGTTTGTCTAAACAGATAGCAATTCAGAAATCAAATCATGAACAACCCCAACGTGTTTCCTTCCCCTTCCTTTTATAAGATGAGAGCTTGCCAAAAACCTAAAACACCTTCATTCATTTAACCCTTTTCACATGGAGGACCTCCTTCTAGAACTTCGTTGATCATCCGGGAGGTTCAATGCATCTGGACTGTGTTGTGATTTGGTCATGTTGACCCAGTCAAATGGCTCAATCCTGTTTCACACACAAGTGGATTTTATTAAGATAGCCCTGATTTTCCTCTATTCACATTGGGCATGTATTTATTATTTTATTACGAGTTTTTGACCCTCCTTTACATAATTATTCTTTGAACAAAGAAAATAAAAATGAAAGTGAATATTCCTATTAAAATAGGAATATTACAAAATCCTAGTGTTTGTATGCATGACATACTTTCAATACTTAATAGCAGTGGGATATAAGGTCTATGGAGAAAATATCATCCCAATGGAAATAGAAATAGAAAATTAGGAGGCTGTTACACAAGAACCATCACTTAAAGCAGAACATCCTATAATAATTGACCTATAAGCCAACCCACAAAGAACCTGTGGAGGCCACTCCTATTGTAGAAGAAATAGTAATGGACACAGAGGCTACTCTAGGTGGAAACAAAGGGGCTGACACACAAGAACCCACCAAGGAAGCTGATGTTACACAAGAACTAGTAGTAGAGGTGGAATAACCCCATGTAGCACAAGTTGTTACACCCATTATTGATGTGGATATTGAATGCAGAAGAACACCGAGTCCCATCTCAGGATGTAGTTATAAGAAAATATTGTTAATTTCCGAATTAAAAAATTGGAAACAGGAAGAAATCTCCCTTTGGGAGGGGAAGATTTCGCTGAAGGAACATCAGAGAGAAATAAACACTTTACATCAAAGATGGATGAAATAAGAGTTGGAGAAAGGATGGGAGAATTATAAGAAGAAGCAAGGTCTGAAGAAACAGGAGGAACAACTGATGTTGTTATAGCAGCAGGTTCGGGATCTCACCATAGATAATCAAAAACATCATGACCTCACCCTCAATTTTCTAGATTGTAGGTGGCCTTCTCCATCCTATCCTATCTTTCTATGGGAAGGTTACTTCATGTTCCAGATGAAAGTTTCCACTCGTACATTTCTAAATGTTTTCCATGCCTCCGATTTCGATGAGAAAAGCTTGTTGTGTGAGTTATTCTTACACAATATTATTTGTGAACATGTGAGTATGCATATGGTTGTGACAGTATTCTCCTATATGGGAGATCTTCAGTTGAGATTTTTTGTGTCCTTCATGAAGAATCAGATTGAATGGCATTTAGCAATCAAATCTATGGAGGCCAATGAGGAGAAGATGGAATTGTGGGTTCGGGTAGAACCGGGATGGGCTACCGAGTTAAGGAGAGAATTTAGGAGAATATTAAGTACCCTTAGGATTAAATAACCGATTTCCACTTATAGAAGAATATTTGTGAAATTTTTCCTGAATCAGTTCTCAATGATGAAGAGCCGAGCCTTGACTAGGTGCTTGAAATGCATGGAATCTAGCAGTGTTAAGCTACTGAAGGGGGACCCATTCTCATTCCAGAAATTCGTGGTGGTTGTTACACATGTACTAGCTTATGCACATATTGTACAATTCCTTAGTGCTTTGTGGTTGGGATTGAGATTCAAGTTTCCTTTGATTTGGCTGCCAATTGAGGATTTTCAAAGTAATTATGAATTCAGTAAGTATGAGTCAAAGTCTTGGTTATGGTAGTTGATGGAAAATCAGGGGTACAGGTCTGTAGATGAAGATACAGCTGGTGCTTATGGTCTCATCGACTTGCACTGAGATATTCCCATGAGAGATGAGTTTGCATGAGGACATGCAAGTATTTCAGTTGGGGGAGATGTTGGGTGCAAGTTTTGAACACTTTTCCTACACTTGTTTTCCCTATTTTTCCTCATGAATATAACCAATGGGACTATATTTGCCTTGTTTTCCTACCTTTCTATCCTAACTCTTTTTGTTTCACCTTATTTTCATTACTCTTCCATTTCATCAATTTTTATGATATATCATGCCTTTTTATGACTAATTGAGGATGAATGTTGGAGAAGATCTATGGTCTTTGTATTGTCTTTCCAGATGTCATTAATAGCACCAAAGATCCTGAGCACGAGGTCCACAGGAGAAGTTAAGAGGGTGTTGTTATAGCGAAGCGATTATGTTACACCTTGTTGTTACAGACCAGTCGGCAAACTATTGTTACACTCTATTGTTATAGTCTTGCTGGCAGACTACTGATACAATCATACCCTGAATGGATCTCATCAACACCTATTGCTGACCTGTCTATTAGTTGTTACACTACAGGTGTGGTTTTATTATGATAACTGTAGAGCTTTTTTAGCATTGTATTTTTGGATAACAACCTAAAGGGTGGTTTTGAATGTAATCTATAATTTTATAGGCAGAAGTTTATTAAGAAGTGGTTATAACTATATGTATTCTATTTCAATCGGCATGAGAATCATAATATTCTCATGACTGACATATCCCTTCATTTTCTAATATGTAACCACTATATAGTCCTCGGTCCTAGAGGTTGAAAGGTTAGCGAAGAAAAACATTATTTTGGCTCTGTAATTGTGCTCAGATTAATACAAATTATCATGTTCTTGTTGTTACATGCATTATTTAATTTAGTTTCTGTTAAGTTCTTTCTCTACATGCACCTTGCTAGGGAGGAAGGGCCCTCCTTCTTAGTATGGATTGTAGTGATTAATTAGTTATGTGTATGTATTTGTATTTCATTTTATGTATCAGCAGAGTGTTGTTTCTATTGTTCAGCTGTGAATATATCCGCTTCAATTTCAATACTTTGTATGATGTTACACATATGATATTAGAGACACCAGCTGGATACTCTTTGTGTGGTGTGCTAGAAAATATTAATTGAAGTGTGATTCTATTCTTGTAGATCATTTTACTTCCGCATCAGTAATTTATTTCCAACATTTACTTCAGCAACGATTTCTTTTCTTTGGAATTTCTTCTGGTTGGGTTTATTGGCACAGACAGTGCAAATATTATTCGAATAAGAAGATATCCTTGGATTGATAATTAATGTGTACTGTTTAGTCATTTAATAGTGATTACTACAACCCAACAAAGAGTAGCTATTCCATCTCTTGAAAGAAAACCTTGATGCATTTGCTTGTGAATACAAATACATGAAAGGGGTGCATCCCTTGGTGTGCACACATCATATCTACATTAAATAAGGGTGAAAGGTTGTGCACCAAACGCAAATAAGTATGAATTAAGCTCTAAAATACATAGTAAAGGAAGAACTGCAAAAATTATTGGATGTAGGTTTCATCTATCCTATATCAAACAGTGATTGGGTATCTCTTCTTGTCCTAGTCTCAAAGAACAATGGAAAATGGAGAACCTGTGTTGATTATAAGGAACTCAACAAAGCCACTAAGAAGGACCATTTCCCCTTTCCCTTTATAGATCAAGTTCTAGATGGCCTTACAGGAAAGAAATTATTTTCTTTCATATATGGGTTCAGTGGGTATAACCAGATCCAAATTATCCATAAAGACTAGGACAATACTACTTTTACATGTCCTTGGGGCACCTTCGCTTATTGATTCCTTCCCTTTGGGTTGTGAAATGCCCTAGCTACTTTTCAAAGAGCTGTATTAAGAATTTTCTTGGAGCTAGTCCATCACTCGATAGAAATTTACATGCAAGATTTCACATTTTATGGGGATGGCTTCCAAGAAGCTCTCTCCAATTTGGGAAAGGTGTTGAGAAGGTGAATTGAGATGCATCTCTCCCTAAGTCCAGAAAAGTGTGAATTCTTAAAAAGAGCAGGAGTAGTATTGGGCCATTCAGTATCAAAAGCAGGAATACAGGTGGACCCTGTTATCACTCAGGTTTTCCTAGAAGTTGTGTAAGAGGAAAGTATACCCGAGGTAACCACAAACCAACTTTTTAGATGCAGAATCTAGCCAATCTGCATCCAGAGAGGGCTCTCTCTTTATAAAGTGCTGCAACAAACGGATCTATAAATGGAAAGACATTAAGCAGTAAAGTAAAGAGTTTGCTCCATGCATCCAACAGACAAGACAAGAACACGATTTTTGAATGAATTTTTATATTACAGGGCACCTGGGAGGAAACAAGAAGGTGTATCCGGATCTCCTCAATGGGATGGGTTCTTTGTAGTCCTCAGCACTTCAGATCTAAGCTTTCTCTCTCTTGTAGATGTAGAAAACCCAATGTAGAAGGTAGAGCTCAATGGGAGCAAAATGGCAGAAAAATGAGACCAAGTGTATAGATCCAGAGTGATCTAATAGGCAACAAAAGGTGAAGAATGATGGGGAAAACCCTCCTATTTATAACAAAATATTGGGTCATTCTAGATCTTGGTGCATGATTAAATAATGTTAATCAAATCTAGATCCACCTCTATGGAATATTTTATTATTATTTGTTGGAGGGAAAGGGTGTTTGACTTGGGTCAAATCCCTTGATTAGTGAAAAATAAATAAATAAGTGATTTATTTATCTTTTTAAGGAAGTGGTTGGGATATAATCAAATAAATAATGATTTAGTTGATTAATGGTGGTTGATTTGGTCATATTTAACAAGGAGTATTATTTAAATAATTATTCCTAGAAAATAATAAGATAACTATGGGTTTATCTCATTAATTTCTTTGTTTTTGGGTTAAACATGACTGGGAATAATAATTAAATTATGGTTTAATTAATTATTCCTTTTGGGGTTTCCTAATTAACATAGTGAAAACAGTTTTACTTGGGGTAAAACTGGTCTTACGTGGTGTACTTGGGTCCATCTAATGGTGAAAGGTTAGATGACCAAAAAATGGTGTAACAGATTGCCCCCCAGCGTGCGAGTGTCAGGAGCAAATCGTATGACCGAAGTACGTTGTGAGAAGACAATCACTAGACAACAAAAAGGGTATGTCAGAGAGAGGAATATGAGGTAGATAGTGTGCTGAAGGACTAGACCCTGAGGAGACGAGACTCGCAGGTGCAACAAGTCTCTGTTATGAGAGGGTACCTGTGCTGAAGGCGGCGGGGGAGGCATACCTATGCCCGCAGTGACAAAGTACAAAAGAATAGTGTGTCCAGTGAACAAGGGACCGAACCATAGAGTACAGCTGGCATAATCAAGAGCCAGATAAAAATACAATGAATAGTCTCACATACATGCTGTGCCTGGGATAACAGCCAGGACTAGTACAATATCATCTGAGTACATGAGATAAATACAGCCCAAATGCCCCCTGTAAATGGGGAAGGGCTCACAAAATCTGACTGATACATGCAAATCATAGAGGTGCTGCAAGTGGCTAAGGCCAACATCATCAAAATCTGGAGCGGCATCAAAGGCTGCAATGAAGAGGTCATCCGGGCATGTGGGGGGCTACTTGCAGGGCCACCCCCTCATGAGGGCTGAGACATCTCACACACGCCCGGGAATCATCAAGAGCTGCTGCTGGGTCACTGGACTGTCCAGTATACGAATCTCGATCATGCTGAAAGGAGCTGGAGAAGCAATCAAGTCAAAGGGAGGTAAGAAATCCCCCTGCCTGATCCGAGGCACCGAACAAAAGTGGAAGCTTGAACCAAGGTACACCGCCCTCTAGACCTTGCTTCTGGAATAAGTGTGTTGAGGTCGACAGAAGGAGGCCCGCCTTAGGTGAGGCAATGAGAGATCCTCAACTAAGGCACGAGAGAAAAGCAATAGAGTGACGGACAAACTGACACTGATGATGATGGCGGAAATGGGAAGGGTGGAGTGGCGAATGGACGACCTCCCTTGTTAGAGCATAAAGGGCATGAATGACATGGCAGCGACTGACACAATATCGAAAGGGACAGGGGACAGTGGGGCTGAGGGTCATGAGATGCGGCACAAGAGAGGAACCAAGCAAAATGAATGGAGGGCTATAGTAGGGTGTAAAAGGATGCAGGATAGACTCCATGAATGCAATGATGACTCAACTCGGATGCTCTAAGCAAGGGCGACTAGATAGTACTGCCACACAATAAAGGCCCCAATGGGGGGTCATAGAAGCATGAGTACAAGGTGGGTATTCATGACGAAAATCAACACGAACATGGACAAGTAAGGGGGCGATACGGTGCCCCCAGTACAAGTGTCGTAAGCGAGGAAATTCGATTTTGAATGGAAGGGAGGTAACTGCATGTTGGACGAAGATGGGTCCTGGTGCAGTAGAAAAAATGAAACAACAGATGCTGGCTATCTAAAAGAAAAATAAAACATGCATTTCCGAGGGGAAATGCTAAGGGTAATATTTCTTAAGATAGAGTGCATTGCGAGGGTTAGGAAGGGGATGACCTTCAAAATCCTCTAAGAGGTATGCCCCTTTTCCAAGATCCTTACTAATGATGTAAGGGCCTAGCCATAATGATTCAAACTTCCCATGACCCAGGACATCATGGGCCTGGTCATAGACTAGAACAAGGTCGCCTTCGTGAAAAGTGCGAGGCTGGACTTTTCGGTCATACTGAGCTTTGGTGCGTTTTTTGGCCGCTTCCATGGTTTGTAAGGCAATACGGCGATCTTCGGAGGCACGCTCGAGCATGATAAGTCGTTGTTCTAGTGGTTGGGTGTCAGGGAGAAGTTCAACGGCTAGTTGTAGAGAAGGAATTTCACACTCGATCGGTAAAACCGCCTCCTCTCCAAAGACGAGGTGGAAAGGGGTGAACCCGGTGGCGGTTTTGATAGAGGTTCGATAGGCCCATAAGGCAGGAAAGAGCATGAGATGCCAGTTGGTTTTGTGCTTATTCACTGTTCGTTGAAGCATAGTCTTGAGGATTTTGTTGACTGCTTCGACTTGGCCATTACCTTGGGGGTAATAGGAGGAGGAATAATGGTGCTCAAAACCCAACAGTGAGGATAGCTCACGCCATATCTCATCTTCAAAATGTCTGCCGTGATCAGAGACCAGTTGCTTGGGAACCCCGAAGCGAGCTATAACATGGTTAAAGAAAAAGAGAGCCGCGGTAGCTGCTGTGTTGTTAAATGTTGGCATGGCCTCGGCCCATTTGGTGAAATAGTCGACCGCCACGATGATATACTTGTGGCTACTAGAGGATGGCGGGCGACACTCCATAAAGTCGATGGCCCATTTACAAAAGGGACCAGTGGAAACGACCGGATGGAGGGGAGCTGGTGGAGCTCTCGCCTTTGGGGCGAAATGTTGGCAGCTGGGACAGTGTTTGACTGCCTCAATGCAATCACTGAAGAGGGAAGGCAAAAAATACCCGGCGCGCATTATTTTTTGGGCAGTAGCGAGACCGGAGAGGTGGCCACCGCAAGCGCCGCTATGGCAGGCATTAAGGACCTGCTCAGCTTCAGCGTGTGTGAGGCAACGACGAAGGACCGTATCAACCCCGCGACGATAGAGGTCGTCACCAATAAGAAGGTATCGGGGAGCTTGGTGTCGGATACGTCGACGAGCCTCACGGTCAAGGTGGAGAGCGAACTTTTGGGTTCGCAAATAAGTAAGAATATCGCCATACCACGGGTCATCGGAAGTAATGGTAAACAGGTGTTCATCAGGAAAATCGTCATTAACGGGAGGGTCTTGCGATCCGGTAGGTAATTCAGAAATAAGCTCAGCGAGGGCTAAGCCTTTCTTACTTTTTGGGGTGACAAATTCAAGATCGAATTCCTGAAGGATAACGACCCAACGGGCGTACTTTCCAGTAAGTATACGACGACTCAGTAGGAAGGCCATGGGGTTGGAATTTGTCACAACCTTGGTGGAGCGCAGGAGGATATAATGACGAAGTTTTTGGACTGAGAACACGATAGCCAGCGCTAATTTCTCGTCATAGGAATATGAGACAGGGGGTCCCACAAGGTTCTTACTAAAATAGTAGATCACATGCTCGATGCCATGGTCATCCTCTTGGATAAGGACTCCAGCGACCGAATAGGTGGAAGCGGAGATATATAGGATGAAGTCCCGATTAAAGTCAGGAGGGCGAATTAAGGGAGCAGATGTGAGAGCTTGTTTGAGGGCATCGAAAGACTCGTGAGCATGGGTATCCCAAACGAAGGGGATATGGGAGCGTAGGAGTCTAAGGAACCCGTGCGCGGTGGTGGCATAGTCAGGGACGAACCGACGAAGGAAATTAGCTTTGCCTTGGAGGCTTTGGAGCTGGCGGAGGGTACGCGGGATTGGGAGTTCAAGAATGGCTTGAACTTTCAAAGGGTCAAGAGTGATACCGTCCTTAGACACGATGAAGCCTAGGAGGCGGCCGGCAGGAACGCAAAAGACACATTTCAACGGGTTAAGTCGGATATTATACTTGCGACATCGGAGAAAAACGGTGCGCAAATCGTGTATGTGTTGCGCCCGATGCTTAGAACGTGCCGTGAGGTCGTCTAAGTAGGCAAGGATAATATGAGCTAAGTCATGGAAGCAATAAGACATGGCCCGTTGAAAGGTGGCGCCGGCGTTTTTTAGGCCGAAAGGCATGACCCGGTAAGCGAAGGTTCCCCACGGACTAATGAACGCGGTTTTTAATTGATCAGCAGGACGGATAGCAATTTGGTTGTATCCAGAGAAACCATCCATGAAGGATAGGATCTCATGCCCCGCACACTCGTCAATGATTTGGTCGATGAACGGTGTGGGGAAGTTGTCTTTGGGACAAGCTTTGTTCAGGTCGCGAAAGTCCGTGCAGACACGAATGGTGCCTTGTTTCTTGAGAACAGGAACGGGGTTAGAAACCCAAGTGGTGTATTCGATGGGGTAAATGAAACCGGCCTGCTTGAGCTTATCGATTTCGGCTTTAATAGCGTCACGTCGGGAAGGATGAATGGGTCTCATCTTTTGGCGGATTGGTTTGGCGTCAGGCCAGGTGTCGATATGATGCTCGACAATGGCAGGATCGAGTCCGGGCATTTCAGAATAGGACCAGGCGAAGATATCGCGGAATTCTTTGAAAAGCTGGGTGTAAGTTTCAATTTCTTCCGGGGTGCCTTGGGCACCCAATGTGATGTATTCTTCGATTCCTGGTGTGGCCGAAATGTTAATTTTGATGGTAGACGAGATATTGGCCATGTTTCCTTCTTCGAAAGCGTCAGGTGCAGGAATGGGGTTTTTGAACCAATCAACTGCATGGGGGATGAAGTCTTTGGTTTCCACAGCGTATTGGTCTTGGGATTGCTGTGGGAGGAAATATGCGCGATGGTGCATATCATCCCAGGGAAAGTCGGGGTTGGTCATGGCTTCCATGATGTCTTCATCAGATTGGAAGAGGGGAAGATTGGAGGCAGAAGGGACACCTGAGGGAGTAGTGATGGGGAACGGTTCATCATGAGGAGAAGGGCTCATATGGGCGATATCAACAGACCCAAGGTCGGCTGAGAAGCTGAGGGGATCAGTATGTTGAGTGGCTGGTGAATTAGGTCTCAAGGATGATGACAGATACAAAATGGTGACGGAGGGCTCCGTTGGCTTAAAAGCGGGGGGCGGAATGTGAATGTCCTTTGGTCCGAGCGAAGCGGCCTTGAATTGGCGGTACAAGTCCCAGGAGGAACGGTACTCGTCAAGGCGGGGACAGAGGTGGGTGTAATGGCCGTGAAAATCGCACAAGGCACAAGGGTGGTTTGTGCGCAAGTGTTTGAGTTTTGGGAGGGAGTCGGGGATAGTGACATGGACTTCTGGGAGATCAGAGTCGGGGAATGTCTCGTTGACCAGAAGTTTGAGGTGGGGCAACTCAGGACACATGTGAGTGGCGTGACCGACGACATCACACAAAGCGCATCGAATGGCGGGCTTTGGTGGTCGTGGGGGGTTACGGGATGTTGGGGGGGCTGGGTCGTTATGGGTTGCCCCCCTGCGGGTTTTGCCTGTCTTCTCGGGAGTCGGCACAACAGGAGAAGGGTCCGGTGGAGGTGCTGGGGGCACAGTGGCTATGGAGGAAGCGAGGGGGATCGCTTGAACCGGTGTCGAAGCCATGTAAGGTTTGGGGTGACCAGGGGGGGTGGCGGCTGGGGGGTCAAGGTACCAAACCGGAATACCCAAGGTCAAGTTAGGGAAAGAAAGGGTGGCCATGACGGGGACGGAATATACTCCGGAAGGGGGAGCCAAGAAGGGGATCTGTCCAGCAGGGTAATGACCAGGAGGAACGGCTCCAAGATGGTTAAGGCTAGGAGGGACCGATCCTGGAGGATAAAGAGGTGCGGGGGTGCCAGCTATAGGGGGAGGGCCAGAAAGGGGAGGTCCGGCTGGCTGAGATGGATGGCTAGGAGCGGGTTGTGGAGGGCGGGGAGGAGGGTGCGGGCTAGCTGAGGCAGGCCGTTTATGGGCAACCTGAGATGATTGCATCATGCAAACAGTCGACAAGCTGGGATCAGTAACGGGAGGGGGAGGAAGGTGAGGAAAAGTACCAAGCAAGGTGGAATCTTTATAAACGCCGGGGGAGACACTGGTCAAGGAATCGACAGTTTGCTTGTTGGCTACGGAAGAGATGGTCGTCTCGGAGGAGGACTGAGACGATGACTCATGATACGATAGCTGGTCAATGGTGACTATCTTCCCGTTATGTGGAAAAGACATCTTACGGAAGACCGCGGATGGTACAGCAGACATGGCATAGGTGTAGCTTCGCCCCAATAGGATGTTGTAGTCTAGAGGAGCGTCAATGACTTCGACATCAACGCAAACAGTCTTACCGGCGAGGGTGATGGGACAGTTACGAAACAGGCCAATAGGCTGGGAGGCATGACCATCCCACGCTCGAAGGGTGATCGTGGAAGGGGCCAACTCGGGGGATCCGAGTTGCTTCCAAACCGAAGCGGACATCACACAGGTGGACGCCCCCTCATCAATTATACACCGGGATACAGTGGCGTTCCGGATTTTGACTGGGATTTGGAAAGCAACAGAAGGAGGAAGAGGAGGGTGGTCCGATTGAGTGGCGTCGAAGACAATCATTTGGTCATCAGCAGGATCAACAGCGCCCACGGCAGATAGTAGAGCCTTCCGTTGAGAAGGGCACGACTGGAGGAGTTCCAGTGTGGAAATGGCAGTAGGGGATTGTGCCAAATCATCTACTATACTGTACGATTGAGCGGCTCGACCGGAGGCAGCATTTCGGCGTAAGGGACCCTTTGGAATCTTTGGGTGAACCTCGACTTTGGGTTGAGGGATGTGTAAGGGGCCACTGGATGTCGAAAGAGGCTCTGTAGAACCTGAAGATGGAGGCTCGGGAGCAGACTGAGCAGGGGGCTTGGGGTACTGGCGAGACCGAGTTTGAAGGTGAAGGTCGATGGAAGGGGACGGATCGGAGTGCATCATGAGGATCTGGTAGTCAGAGGAACCAGAAATGGACGAGGGTGTGGCGGCATGGCTGTCAGGGGGGTGGGTAGCCACGAATCCCTGTTGAGGGAAAGGATCAGTGAACACAGCTGGCTGGGTAGTGGCCACATTAGGAGGAGCATGAGGGGAGGTGTGCTGTCCGCGCAATGTGGCTTGAGACTCCCACATCTGTCGCATCTGGGGTAAGAGAGGGCAATCGTGAGTGTAGTGGCCGTAAACACCGCAACACGAACAGGGCTTGTTTGTGCGAAGCGGCCTGTCCGGCCTGGGCGGAATGCCCTGAGGCTGGTTGCTAGTGTTAGGGTCCTGACCAGAATTGGGTCCTCGGTTACCAGGGGCAGATGGGTTCTGGTTGCCTCTTCGCCTTCTTTGGGAAGGGGGATTAAACGCACCCTGCTGCGCAAATACTTGCCCTGGAGGGGGTTGTAAGGGCTGTTGCAGGTGGTGAGGAGGCAAGGGAGGCGGAAACGCATATGCTGGGGGAGCTGGCGCACCAGGCTGCGGATAAAAGTAAGGGTTGGGTTGGGTAGCATTGAGGTAAGCGGGAGGTTGGGCAAAAGGAGGAGGCATGCCGTATCCTGGATACATGTTGCCGGGAGGGGGCAGAGTGCTAGAGGTGCTGGCCCCTCCCTGAGGAGGGCCATGGCTCATAGGAGGATGAGCAGAGGGGTGGGAAAGAGATCCAACAATACCGTCGGTGGAATGAGATGCCCCCAGGGCGTTAGCGCCACCGGGCCGGGGGATGTCAGGAAGAACGGTATAAACATAACCAGATTGAGCATAGATCAGGTCATATTTTAAAGCTATTTGGAGGGCGGCTTCTTCAGATTGAGGAAAATGAGAGGCGACATCTTTGCCGAGGGGAGACGGGAGGGTGCGAAGGAACCAGTCCATGTAAACCCGATCTTCAAAGGGAGGGGCTCGACATAAGCTCCGTCTTCGTCGCCATTCCTGAACATGGGCAGAAAGGCGTGTGGAAGAGGATTGCTTAAATGAAGTCAAGAGCTCCGTGCCAGTGTCGTATCGGAGAGGGAGCTGGAAGTACGACAGAAAGGCTTGGGCAAGAGTCTCGAACGTGGTATGGGAGGAAGTGGCCTGTTCGACATACCATTTAGAAGCTTCGCCGGTAAGCGTGCGTTGGAACAAACGAAGACGGATGGAGTCATCGGTAATGGAGTTGGCGGAACACCACATGTGGAAAGACCGGACGTGATTGGTTGGGTCTTCGCCATTAAGGCCCTCGAACTTAGGGATATCAGAGGGTAACTTGGTGGGCATAGTGGGCCGGGTAGCATTGTGGTGAATGGGGTCGTTAATCAACTGATGGAAATCGGGGGAGGGCGGGCACCGCAGTGTGCGAGCGACGGGGGGTGGCCGGAGTGAGTGGTTGTGACGGTTCACTAGCTAGAAGTAGGAGCCGGTATTGGGGCCACCAACGTGAGCCACAGTCCGGACATGGTGAGTAAAAAGGGGAGAAGCAAGGGAGAGGGGTTTCGAGGAATCGGGGGGGAAGGAGTCGGATGCGGTTCCGAAGGTGGACGCGCTCGGCAGCGGTGCGGAGCGAGTCGATCGACGGAAGCGGGGACGAGAGCCGAAGTCTCGGGAAAGGGCGCCTTGGGGCGCAATGATGACAGGAAGAAGGAAACCGACAAGGGCAGAAAGGGGCAAAATCAAGAAGGTCAAGGGCAGATAAGGTGCAGTGACGATTGATTTTAGAGTCTTTGCCAGGCGGTGTAAACCAGGCGCTTCTTCACTTAAGGTCGGTGTGTGGTGTGCGTTAATTTTAATTTTTAAACCCTTTCCGTTGTTGAGAGCAAAAAAGTGTGCAACGTAGCTGAAAATAAACCTACAGAGAACAGAATAAAAATGCTGAAATAACAGAAAAATAACAGCTACATATGCATCTATCAAACCCGAGAAAGTGGGTCTCTCAAAACTATGCTGAAAAGAAAGGGAAAAACTATGGAAACACACACAAACGAAGCTCAACAGATCTAGGGTCAAAGGGGACAGAGATCCGGAGGATAAAGCTGCAGATAAGGGGTGCAGATCACAGCCAAGAGACAGGGGCAAGGTGGCTGGAAAAAAAGGAAATCAGCAAAAAGCCGGGAGGGGCAAGGCAGAGGCCTTTAGGGGAGGTCCAAACAAAACGACAAGAGGTGATTTGAAAGGAAAAGAGGCTGATTTCGATGGATCTGGAAGTGAGGTCACAGATCTGGAAAAAGAAAGGGCTGAAGCTCTGAAACCGACGGCTGAAACAGCTGAAACTCTTCCACAAAAAGTGGAGGGTGCTAAAGCCCTAAGGGGCTGGGTTCCCACTTAGATGAGTAAAAACAGATCAGATCTTGGTCAAGGGCGCGGGGGTGAGACGGTGGAAAACACGGCGAGAGGCTGCGGCAAAACCCCCGAGAAGAAATTACGGAAAAATCTTTTCACAATCTTTTGGAAAAGACGAGTCGCGGTTCGACTTTGATTTTTGGTTGGTCGGTCGCGAATTCCTGAGAATTTGAAAAGAGATGCGTCCAGGTCGCGGGTTTTGGGCCAAAAGGTG